>PVJH01001013.1:0-241329 GCA_004026705.1 Nesogale talazaci | reverse complement strand
TCTTGGGGACTCTAATAGTAGTAATAAAAAGAACAGGCTTGCAGGCCTGATAAACTGGTGGAATCTCCCTTTAGTTATCCTTTAGGTCATCAATGTGATTCAGCTTTTGGCCAAGCAATAGAGAGGCCTACACAGTGAAGAATGGCCCGGAGGTATATACTACTTAACACTGCCTGGTCTGATCAAAGGGCAGCACTTGTCTAGAAAGGCTAGAAGGGGAAGAGCAGTTAGAAGGGAGGACTGAGTGGAGGACTTGGGTGCAATAAAGAAATGGGAGGAGAGTTTATCAAGATGTGTATGAACTATTCAGTGGTCTTTGAATCCTGAACTTTCATTTAGATCACAATAAAATGGTGTTAATAAAAATTATACAGTGCAAATAACCTTTTAAAAATTATAATTTGGGGCCTGAGTGCCGGTGGCATAGTGGTTGTGCGCTGGACTGCGGCCCACTGGGATGGAGGTTCAATTCCAGCTCCACAGGAGCAAAGGCTGGGCCTATTCCCACCACCAGAGGGCAGTGATGCCCAAAAAACCAAAAAAAAATTACAATTTCCAAAGTTCATGAAATAGCAAAGAAATGCTCAATTAGCTGAAAAATTATCAAAATGCTCTTCCTACACATCTTTCTGCTTTCATAAAGTGGCTCTTTCTTCATATACTTCAACCAAAATAATATATCACAAGAAATATAACTTCAAAGCAGATATAAGGATCCAGATGTCTTCTATTGGCCCAAATATTTTCAAATATGTAATACAATGTCACTCTTCATTTTGAGTATGTTTCCGTGAAATGTGTCATTTAATGCTAATATGGAATAGGTTTACTACTTTTTCATTTAAATAGATATTTTAAGTCTCTTAGTGTTAATTCCTAATGAAAAATATCAACAGATGGAAATTATATAAAAGATATTTGTGGTCCTTAGTCTTTCGTAATGGTGTGTAGGAGAATTAAGACCCAAAACTTTGATTACTGTCCTTAAATTATTTGTATTCTAAGCCAGCAATTGTGACATCATCTGCAGATTGATGACCACTATATGAAGGATTCCATGCAGGTAAACCACGGACATCTGCAGTTGACTGTTCTATTAAATAACAATAATAATAACCACCAAAGAGTGCCTGCAGTTTCCCTTCTTCGATGGTCTTCATCTTGAGATCTACTCACTGCCTTTCTAGCTGCCAGCAAAGACACCGAGCCAATCGTAAGAGAAGCATCATTTAATTCTGACATTTGCTACTTTCTATGATTCTGAGATTTTCTGGCATCTTGACTCTTGTCTCATTATGAAATATGTTCAAACTTCACACCAAAAGAATAAACACTGCTGATGGCCAAATGTGGACTTCAAATGTCTCCAAGATCAGACAATCTCTTAAAAATGTTTACCATAAATGTAAGATCCGCCGTATATATTCAACTCGATTCCCAAGGATGACTTCCTTCAACTGTGCTCAAGATGACCTTCACACTGATGAAGACATGAATCTTAGAGTCATGCTCCAAGACATCAAAACTGCCCAAAGTGACCTCCTCCAACAAGTGACTAACATTGCCACTTCAGTAACAATAATCCAGGAAAAGGGTGACTTTTACCAGAAGCGAATGGAAGCATTGGAAACCAGAGTGAATTTTGACAAGAACAAGCAAGGTACAATAATTGACAACATATTCTCTATAAAAGAAGACATTGATACTTTAAAGAAGAAAATAATGGAGGTGGAAAACCAGAGTTCTTGTTTCGGTGTACATTGTTTAGAGGATTTGGAGGGAGAGCAGTGTAAAAAAATCATGGAATTGCTTCAGAAACTCACAGAACCAGAAACTCCAAAGAAGATACCACACTCTGCAGATTCTAGAATATGTTCAACATTAGGGGAAGTACCCAGTTATCCAGGTCCAACTGGAAATCTTAAAGAAGAAGTAATTTCACCCCAAATTAAAACTCTTAAGAAAAGTGACCATTCAAATGTACCAAGAAGCTGTCAAGACATGAAATCTGATATTTACATTTACCCAGACTTTAATACATGGATCAAACTAACTTTCATCCATGGAGGAAAATGGAGATTTTTCCTTAGTGCTACCAAATTGGAGGAATTCATTCAGTGGCTTCTTTCTAGGCCGACCGTGTTTACCGAGGAACCACCACTCATAGCTCAGAGGTACTGTCCACTTGCTGGACCTCTGGCAAGTTTGACTACGATCTGTCTGTCGGTTTTCAACTATGTTTACTGTCTCTTTAGAGCACCAAAAGAGGAAGTAACTAGACTCTAGAGTTATTTCATTCAGTGCCTGACAAAATAAAAGCAACCTGGTTTCTCCACCACTCATATTAGTGGTGACTCTAAGCTCTGTCTTATTGTGGGCTCACTTTGGGTGGTGTTTCTACAGCCCTACATTAAGTTCAGCCATCTCACACCGTGGGGTTCTGTGACCTACTTCAAGCCAATGTTTTTTGTTTTCTCAAGGTCAAATAGAAATGTGGAAGATATTTGGTAACCTCCCAGTCAGTTTTCTATATACTTTTGTCCTAAGGGCCTTAGAAGATATAATTTGTGGTATCAGATAAAAATGTGATAATGACAAATTTTTTAATATTATAGAGCAAAGGAGATAACCATTTGAGACAGCTAAAATTGGCATTATAAAATGAAAATCATTGAAAAGACCTGTTATTGCAAGGAAAATAATAATTCTCAAAATGCAGGATTTCTTTCAACTTCACCTTCGGATCCCTAGATAATGAGAGACAGGCCAAACATGCTGCTGGGAAATGCTTACATTTTTGTGAAATTAGACAAATACTCCACCTTGTAATTCTGATTCAGAACAATGGATAAATCTAAGGATGTGTTTGTTAACTAAGTTAAACCTCAGTTCTATAGTACCATATATCTAATCAAGCTATAGTTTTATATAAACCATATACTATACTTGGATATCCAGGGTTTGTCTAAGATCACATAGCTGTGATCTTAAAGTGATATTTCTATTTGCTATGTATTAGAATGATTAACCATTAAGTGTTTTCTCCACCATTTCATTCAATAAATTAAATCATCCAGCAATCTTTTTTCTTTTCATCATTTTCTTGGGGCTCATACAGCTCTTCTCACAATACATGCATACATCCATTGTGTCGAGCACATTTGTACATTTGTTACCATCATCATCTTCAAACATTTTCTTTCTATTTGAGCCCTTGGTATCAGCGCCTCATTTTCTCCCTCCCTCATGAACCCTTTCTAATTTATAAATTAATATTTTTTCATGTCTTACAGTGACTGATGTCTCATTTCACCCACTTTTCTGTTGTCCATCCGCTAGAGAGGAGGTTATATGGAAATTGTTGTGATTGGTTCCTCCTTTTCTCTTCCCGTTCCCTCCCTGGTGTCGCTACTTTCACTCTTGGTCATGAGGGGGCTATCTGTCCTGGATTCCTTGTGTTTCCAGCTCTTATCTGAACTCATGTACAAACTCTGATTTAGCCAGATTTGTAAGAGAAAATTGGGGTCATGATAGTAGGGCAGGAGCAGGGGGAGGAAACATTAAAAAAACTAGAGGAAAGTTGTGTTTCATTGGTGCTATATTTCACTCTGACTGGCTCTTCTCTTTCTTGTGATCATTCTGTAAGGATATGTCCAATTGTCTACAGGTGAACTTTGCCTCTCCACTCCTCATTCCTCTTCATTCACATTAATATGATTTTTTGTTCTGGGTCTTTGGTATCTGATACCTGATCTCATTGACACCTCATGATCACACAGGTTGGGTGTGTTTCTTCCATGTGGACATTGTTGCTTCTGAGCTAGATGGCTGCTTGTTTATCTTCAAGCTTTTAAGACACCAGACACTATATCTTTTGATAGCTTGACACCATCAGCTTTCTTTACATTTGCTATGTACCCATTTTGTCTTCAGCAATCATGTCAGGAGGGTGAGCATCACAGAATGCCAGGCTATTAGAACAAAGTGTTCTTGAGGGAGTACTTGAGTAGAGGCCTAATGTCCATATGCTACCTTGATATTTAACATATGAGTATATTTACATCATACATAAATATATTTGCATATATACATGCCTCTATTTCGATCTCTATAAATGCCCTTTGCCTCCTAGTTCTTTCCTCTACTTCCTTTTACTTTCCTCTAGCTCCACTGTCATGTTCAGCCTTCTTTAGGGTTTCAGTAATACCTCTCAGTTACTTTGCTCTTGATCAAGTCCTACCAGGCATCCTATGCCCCTGTTAGCATTGATTTTAGATCTCTTTCTCCCTTGTACCTTGGTTTATTAATGCCAACATCCAGCAATCTTTTATGGTTACATGTTTCCAAAGTATAAATGATAAATATGCTATTTTAATCATCTATATTAATAACTTCAATAGGGCTTTGGCAATTAGCCAGGAAATATCAGTTTCAATGAGGAAGAAAAAGAAGCTATGTTTGAAAAAGAAAGCTGACAAAGTACAATAATAACAAAGAATTTGTTTTGATGCAATCAGGTAGGTAATTATACAGTATGACTCTTTATTCAAATACAGTTATTTTAGCCTCCTTTATATATTTATGGAAGTCCCTACATGGTATAAGCATGGTAAACCGCCTCAGCTGCTGACCAAAATGTTGAATGTAGGCAGAGATGACTCAGAAGAAAGACTTTCCAACACCCCCCACCCCACCCCTCCAACACCCCCCCCCCCATACACACATGCAATCAGAGCACAGTCCTACCCTGATATACACAGTGTCACTATGAGTTGGAACCAACTGGGCCACCCACTCCAGGGCTATAAATTTCAGATAAAGTGCATACACAGGACACTTAAAATGTGGTAATATCAGGTAGGTGCAGGGTGGGCGAGACCGTCTACATAGGGATATGTAAGAGCAAGGACTTCGTTAGGATGGTTAAGATGATTGTGTTCACAAAGTACTGTTCTGGTTAAATCTCTAGCAATCTCTGCCCATATTCTCTATCAAAGACATCCCTAAAGAACAGGCAAAGTTTGCGTTTTGGGAACACAGGGACGGTCCACTTCAGGAGAATCACCAGAGAAGGTAAGCTGGTGTCTGCCTGCAGATTAGGGCACACTTTCACTGAGGCTCATGGAATGAGCATTCCCTACTCAAACCCTCTTGTTTGCTGCCCTGAAATCAGCCGTGAACTCAGAGCAACCCTTTGCCCAGTTTAATGGCCCCTGTGATTGCTTGCAAATGGCACTACTGTGACCCAAGCCCAGTTTTCCTTGGACGCTTTTTGGAAGGCTACCAGGCCTTTCTTCTGAGGCCACTGTAAGGTGGAAGCTCTGCTGACATCTGTTCAGCACATCAACACCCAAGTTCCACTGACAGGCAGACATGCCCCTACTATGGCACTTAAAGTTTCTAGCGAAGCACAGAGTTTAGGGGAAAAGACAAGATGAGAGATCAGAAGACTTAAATGCTTGGTCATCCCAAATCCTTTCCATATCAGCTCTATTATTTAATCTTGATTAGATTTCTTTTGCTATATATAAAAAGTAAATGATTATATTTATTTAGTAACTTTTTCTATGTTTGTTAAGTGAAAGGAATTGTAGGACCTAAATAAAAAACAAAATACAATCGTGCTAGAGGCACTTAATATCAAGAGGGAGAGATGTTTTTACAACATGTAGGCAAACACTCAACGCATGATAGATGGGGATGGGCAACAAATAGCAGTCTAAAAAGAGCTCCAGGAATCAGAGAAGGAAGCAAGTTAATGAGCCTTGTTTTATGGAGGGTGAGAGAGAGGGTGAAGGCAGTGTACCAGGCAGAAAGAAAAACATAAACAAGATCACCAAAGTGGGGGCTGCACGAGAATGTGAAGAATAAAAGCCACCAAGCATTATATACATGGAAAGTGCCGACAGGCAATTATTTCAACCCTTTCCTGGGTCTTATTTTTCTCTTCAGAGTTTCCCACAATGTCCATTTCAACCTGTCTTTCCTTACCAAAGTGTTCGAGGCAGAGGAGGTTAGGGACTCTCCATGACTCAGGATCTCACTCTTCCCCTCAAGATGATTGCTTGTCCTATTAATTCACCTAAATTTCTGGTGCAGTTTTTTTTCTTAATTATTTATGATCATCAGCTAGACAAGGTTTCTCCTGACTTGATAGATTTATAGCTCAAAACTACAGATAAGCAAATAAACACTCTCCATATCTGCTTACAAATTTATTTACCTCTTAACCTCACCTCCCTTCCCCTGGAGTTCCAATGGAGGAACTATGTTCCTCTTGCACACATTCTTCTTCATATTGCTTTCAGGGCCTTTATATGCTATTTCTTTCCTTTCCCCTATAGTTAGCTCCTCTGTACCTTGATCCCTGGGCAACATCTCTTGCTTACAGTCTCCATCATTAGTCAGCGGAGGCAAAATGCATTGAAATGTGAAATTTTCAGACTAAGGCATACCAGGAAGAAAGTTATGGCAATCTACTTCCAAAAAGCATCCAATGAAAATTCTATCCATGCTAATTGTCTTATCCACAATTAATGAGGATTGGGCTGCGATTTGTTCCCCTTTGCCGGGAATCTCCATGGACTGGGACTAGCACAGAGGTAATCACAACAGAAAAGGACAATAACTTTGCTGTCAGACTCCCCCGATTCAAGGCTGGCTCTGTCGCTGACTAGCTGTGACTTTGTTTTTCCTCAAAGCTTTCTTTTGAAAAGTGTTGTTTTCCTTCATCTTAAAATAAGGATAAAACCACAAGTTTTAGGTAGTTAGGTTGTTAGGAATAATGAAGATCATGGTATAAGCCCTTACTTACCTGACTGATGGACACTGTAAATAAAGTAAGTAGTAGTATTAGTACCATTTAATTCTCATGTTCCCATTATAATTTTACATGCATAATGCCATTCAGTCATACTAACTCTCTTGCGGATTCTTTTTTCGAAATCTGGTCTCTTTTCCCACAAAGCCCCTGCAATCCTGGGTTCCCTTCTTTCTTCTTCTGGTTAGTGAACAACAATTTGTCTTTAAGTTTCCAACCAAATGTTTTCACCTTTCCTTGAACCTTGAACCTGAACTCAATCTGTAAAGGAACTATTAACCCCCTTATGCTTGTCCAGGCCACACTGTCATTTTGAGGTCTTCATGTCTATCTCCTTCACACAAAAAAACATAACAAAAATGGACTCTCACCCATTTGTGTATCCTGTGACCAAAGTCAGTTCTCAGTAAATATTTGCATTAAGTTCTATTAAGTTCCCAGTAAATATTTGTATTGGAAACATGCATAACAGGAAACCATCACTATGCTCTATCAAAAAAATGTTAATATAATTGGATGATACTCTTTAGAGTTAAATCTGAAAGCTAGTTTATAAGCACAGTGACACGCATTTGCCAAAATGTTTCAAATCATAGCGACTGTCATTAGATTGAACATGTTTATTGAGGTGGCAGACCTCTCCAGTGAAAAGAACAGACAGATCTACATACTTATTGGAGAAATATCGTGTTTCATTCACCATAGTAAAACTTGAGTGCTCAGTGGTGAGTGAGGCTAATAATTATGTGGTTTTAGCAAATTCCTCAAGCCTTGCCTCCTTCAGGTTACACGGATCTAAACTGAGAGCAATTTATGTCATAAGGCTATTATGCTGACTAAATAAAATCATGTGCAGAATCTTCCCCAGTGTTTGATTTGGTAGACGCTGTTAACCAAGGGTGGTTGTTTCCTTCCCTCTCTGGTCTAGATGCTAACAGGGCACCATGCGGATGCACAGGAAATGGGACCTGCGTCAAGGAGCATATATTCAGAATTCTGCCTCATTTTATTAGCTATAAAGGGTCTTAGACAAACCAGGAACAAAGGGACATGCTAAGTACAAAGGGTCCAAATCAACCCTTGACTTTTTCATCCAGAGATAAGTGTGATAAGAACAAGACAGGGTGTGACACTCTCCTCCTGGTCTGGGCATTCAACCAATATTCCATCATCTGCAACTGCTGTTTGCCAGCCTTTAATTGCATGCTATGTAAATAAGCAACAGAGAGAATGGATGGGGGGAAGAGAAGAAGTTATCCTTGAAGTAAACAATTTAGTTCCGTTTCTTAGACTAACATGTATAGACACATCCTATTCATTCTACAACAACATTCATAAAACAGTTCTTGAAATCTGACCCTATGCCAGGAACTGACTAAGAAAGGCATGAAGAAATAGAGAAGAAAGGAGATCAGACTGTTCTGAAGAAACATACTTTCAAATGGTGTTCTTTCTAGTTGCTAATTATTTTGTCCTGTCCTGCTGTCTAGATTTGGGTAGAAGACTTTTTTAAAACCTAGTAAGTTTTCCTTGGTTGCAACTCATGCTCCACTTAGAAACAGCCATTGCCATTCCTCACATTGATGTTTTGAGGTTAATTCTTCAGGATCCAACTATTTTTACATTGTTCTTTACTCTCAAAAGGGATCATCAGGGGTATAGTGGGTTAAGAATTGGACTTCCAATTGAAATATTAGCAATTGCAAACCACAGCTGCTCCACTGGAAGAAAGTGAGCCTTTCAACTCCCAGAAAGACTTAGTGACCTGAAAACCCAAAGAAGCAGATCTGCTCTGTTCTCTGCTGTTGCTTTGAGTCCACAGAGACCCTCCTTCATGCAGATAGTCTTCAATTATGTTCCAAATTGAAAACACTTGTAAATTCACTGTTTCCAACTCAGGCATTATAAAGACGCAGCACTACATTTCTTCTTTCTTTTATTTAACTTTGACCAATGTGCAAAAACAGGTTGGACCCCTGAGGTCATGGTTTTAGTGAAATAGACCAATATTGAGCCTTATGCAGGAAAGTAACTGCAAGGGCGTCATTCTGACAGCTGAATCCAATCCCGGGTTCTCCCTGCTCATTCTTTGTGAAAATGTTGTAGATTGAAGGCACTAGTAGAGGCACTTTGAGGAATAGGGACAACAAAACATCGAATCTACATGGACCGCCCAAGCTGAAACTCCAAGAATCAGGAGCTGGGGTAGAAAACTTTGAGTCAAGAAGGGAGCAAAATTTCCAAGTGGCTGCTGAAAATCTGGGCCAGAGGCATGGTCATTTACAATGATGAAGAGTCAACAATTGGGAGCGAATTTATGCCAGTAAAGCATGTAGAATACTTCATGCCTGTGATGTACCCTTGAGTCCATTTTGACTCTCAGTGGTCGCCATAGCAGAGTAGAATTACTCCCATTGGGTTTCCTAGAGTGAAATTTTCATGGGGACATATTTCCAGGCCTTTTCTCCTATGGAGTTGCTGGTAAATTCAAACTGCTGACTTTACAGTTATCAGTCAAATATGTAATCACTGTGTCACAGAGACTTCTTTAAACCCATTGCCTCTAGTTGATTCTGAGACATCGTGTTTCTACAGGAGAGAGTAGGATAGTCCCATGGGGTCTAATATATGGACAATTGTTAGGATAGGACAAGACCGGGCAGTATTTCCTTCTGCCATGCACAAGTCACTATAGGTCGGAACCAATTCAATCACACCTAACAAGAACAGCCTATGGTCTCCAAGACCATATATATATTTAGAAGCTGAAGGATATGGAAATATTCTACCACTTGGCATGGTAGAATAGGATAGAAAACTGTAGACATTTCTCCCTCATTTCCCTCTAGGAATACATATCTATATTTTAGAGAAAATTGGAATTCCAACATGTGTGAAATATAAGTGACAAATGGAGTTGTGGACTATTGGAACAGGTGGAAGAGTTTTGCTAAAGACCTATGGATGCTTCATAATATAGAATTGATATTGTCCTCATGTTTCCTTTTGTTCACCCTATTCTTTTCATTTAATATTCTTGTTTTGGGGGTGGAGCATCACTGCCCTCTGGTGGTCGTGGGAGTTAGCCAGCGCTGCTCCTGAGAGCTGCCACTGGATTTGAACCACCAAGCCTGCGGGCCACAGTCTTCAACCACTTACACCACCAGAGCTCAGTCATATATATGTCTATGATAAAGTGTGTTCAAGAAAATACCTTCACCCTGAGTTGTAGAGATATGGAAGCTTTCATCCCAGATAAAGGCAGAGTGGGGAGAGGCAGGAAAAGGAAAAGAAAAAAAACAAGAGGCATGAGAAAACAACAGAGGGTCTGGTACAGTTTTTTGGACAGTAAAAACACTCCTACCAAGCATAGGCAAGGTACCACACCACAGCATGTGCTCTGAAGATATGAGAAAGGCTATTCCTGATTAGGCAGTTTAACCCAGTTGTGATTATCACCCATCTTCTACCCGGAAACACATTTTAATTCTAAGGCATCCGCCCAAGTTTGCAAGAGTGGTTCTCACTTGGATTCTCCTTGTCTTTTCTTTTTGACACAGATCCTATCTGTTTTTTCGTTCTACGTTTCACTTCCATTCACACTTAGGCTAGGAAGAGAAATCGATGAAAGTGTATCGAGTTAACCGTCTGTTTCTTTCCCTGACGCTTTCAGAATGTGTGTACTCTCGGACTAGCCTCCCAATAGAAGGTGTGACACATCATTTGGATATCAAAAAATCAACTGTGGGTGCTACACTTCTTTACAGTGACCCTTTATCAGCTTGTATGTGCCAAACACAAAGATAATAATTGCTTCATGTACACTCTGTAATTGGATCATAGCCATCAGTGACATGATTATTTGTTGTTATAGCAATATTAACGAAATTACGCTGATGACAGCCTAATTAGAGGAGCACCATGAGTGACCCAGCTGACATTTTCAATATGCTATCACAAAGGTATGATCAGAAGACAAATCACACCTAACTTAATGAAGTTTCTGATCAGAGGCAGCTCAGAAGACATTGAAATATGGAAGGAGACAAAGAGGAACTAATCCAGTGGGTAAATTCACTGATGAATCCATCAGACCATTAGAGGACAACTGAAAGCAATGTAGCTTACTATATTGAACCTTTTTGTGAGTGCTGATAATCAATGTATTCTTCCTTCACTAAAACCCATATGGAGTATAGCTTCTTTTCCAATCCACATGGAGTTTTGTTGCTCAGCAATAAGATCCCAGAGTCAGAAAGCTTAGCTGTCAAAGAAAACTTCAGGATTACTTAGTTCAGTGATCTTTTAGCAGATTCAAGTAGGAATAACCACAAGCATCTTTTTTAAATGTCATGAAAGGCTTTTTAAAGTGAATCATTCCCCAGTATAATGATAGATGCACTGCAGGGTGGGCTAACTGTTGGCCCCATAGAGGAACTCAAAATAGCCACCTCTTCCTCCATTTCCTGTCGTTGTCCTTAAGCTACTTTCCTTGCCAGCTTTCGCTCTTTCTTATCTTACCCTCAATTGTATACCATTGAACTGGTGCCGTCATTTTAGAAGAAATTTGCCTGCAATGGTACTGTGGTTGAGCACCCAGAATATGGAGAAGTGATTCAGCTACCTGGTGACCAGTGCAAGAACATAGGCCAGTTTCTTGCAGAGATTGGACTGGCTAAGGACAACCCATTAAGGTTCACGGGTTTTAAGTGCTTGTGGCTCACGGAAGCTTAAGCGAGGATGTCCTTGAAATGAGTAGAAAATTTCCCTTTGTCCCTTGTCACAAGTTTAAAACCACCCAGCTTGTATGACATGACCATTTGCAGTCCACTTTGAACTTGACTAGTGTAACTCCTTCATGTAATAAACTGAAAAGAGTGAAATAAAAAGAACAACTTGCTTTTAGAATTTATTTTGTATAGCAAAGACAATGGAAAATTCTTTCATCATAAACAAAAGCAGATGAGTATATCAGGTTATACTTTATCTAGAGGAATGACTGTAGCTGTAATTGCTTTATTTGCGTATGATTTTTCCTATAGCCGCTCAATTGAGAAAAGAACTCTGCTGTCAGAGAAAATATATGGGGGAAAATGTCTTAATCTAATTTTCTTCTCTGTATTTGTTCTAATATTCCTGCCTTAATGTGGTTTTAAAATTTTTTGTTTTAATTTATTTCTAAGGGAGAGAGTAAGAGGTATTTTTGTGGTGGTTTCTCCAATTCACTGAAAATAGCTTTTTAAAAAAGCATATTATGTACCAATACTGTTCACAACTCTGTCAACTACAACAATGAAAAGTAAGAAAGCCATGAATAACAGGGACAGAATCATTACACTGAAATTTCCCTTGTTTTTTTTAAATCTGAGACAAGATAACTATTATAAATTCTTTTGATTGTTTTTCTAAACTAGGTTTATACAACTACAACTATAAATTCTATTTCAATGTATTTATAACTTTGGAAATATTACATGGTTAAGCAGATGGGAAAAATTGAAAAGATTCAATAGACTATGAGTCATCTAAATGGGTTCAAGAACTAAGCTGCCTCAAATCCATTTCTCTTTCATGTCATTAAAATAAGCCTAGTCCACAGACAAATGGAATTTTTATCAAGTTGCATAATTTTTCCTCAGCCAAGTCTTCTAGTTCCTCATTAACAGAACATGCAGAATATTTTTCTGATCTTTAAGGATAAGAAATCCATGCATGGGTGTCCTGGGATGAGCTCTGCAGTGGGCAATAGGAGAGGTACTCAATTCAACAAAACCCCGAAATCTATCTACATCCCACACACTTCAGTTCTGAGGGCTTCCTTTAGATAGACCCTCCCCAAGGATGGACACTAAATGGGAGAATGAAGAGCAGAGTACCGCCAGTCTATTCAAACTTACCTTGTTCTGAATTGGCCCCAGTGCTGTCTCACTATGGTTGACTCTTAGATGATTCCTTTGTTCATTAATTAATTTAGCAATCAATTAGTTGGAGCCTACCATCTATATACCTGGCACAGTACAAAGGGCTGGCATGTTAGTAGGTTTGTCTCAGAATTGATGTGCTACCATCCTGAGACTTCTGGGAACGGTTTACAAGCTCATGCAGCCTGCCTCCCCTGATGATTCCTCTTCTCCCATTTGCAGCATCTACCCTAGTTTTTCAATCTCTTCAAAGACTTTTGTTATGTGATGGCTCTTACTCCTCTAACTGGACCCCTGGCCATGACTTGCCACTTCTGTTTTCACAGGATTCAGTAACTCACTTTCATTGAGCTCCCCCATATTCCTCTGCAGTGCCCTTCCTAGGTTCCCTATCATTAGATGGCATTGATTAGATCATACAAAAGCCATTTTCTACTCTCTTTTACTGACATATCTCCAATATTCAGGACAAGAAATAAAATATATACTTTCTTGTGTGAGAAAATTAGGACTTTTTCACAATTATATCTCCTCCAAAATATTAAGGTAATATTAGTAACCATTTGCCAGCATCTGGTATGGAAGTCAGAAGTTAGCTATTCTCTCTAAAGCCTCCAGCTATCAGAGGCCATTGTCTCTCCAACAAAAGACAGGGCTGACTCTCCGCTGTTAGGACAATGAAAGCTTTAGCTAGATCAAGTCTCCCACTCCAGGGCAATCAAGGTTAGGTCACTGCCATAATGAAGCTTAGGTACGTCCATCTTGTCACATGGAGACCCCATACTTGCCTTTGTGTGCCTATAGCACAACCCTTTCCTATGACGTATGTCTTTACCTGTAACTAGGGGCCTCGCATGTCTCCAAAAGAAGATATATAAGGCTTGGTCAGAATAAAGAAGCTCTCTCTCTCTTTCCCTCTGTCTTTCAGCTGCCTCTCTTCCCCCAACTCCTCTCCCTCTTCCCTGTCCCCCATATCCTCACCTCCTCACTTACCTCACTTTCTCTCCATATGGACCACCAATCAGCAATGTGAGCATGCTACCTTGAGATGTGTCTGCCTCTGTGATTTCTCTTTCTCATGCTCTCTATGATTTTACTATAATAACTAATAATTATCACTGTGCAATTGTGCCTACTTGAACCTGTGATGTTATATCGGAGGCTGGTTTCCTCTGATACTTTCTCTGCCTTCTTTGAACCCTTACACCTAGAAATAAGCAAAAATTCTTCTGAAGCATTTCTGGGAAAAGTTTACTTCCTTGATAAAAGGGAAATAGATATGCAACTGGTACACTGTTTCAAATTTCCCCTTCAGTCCTTGAAAGCAGGCATGATAGTTAAACTTGACAATCAGAAACATGAAGGAAAGCAAGACACTCTCAAAGATCCCAGTCCCAACAATGTTGAGCCACTAAAGCAGCATCAGCAACTTCTACCTCAGGCTTCATCACTGTGTTTGAAATAGGCACCCACTATTCAAACCAATGTCATTCGATTCCTTCTTACTTTCAGTGAGTTGCAACTCTTAGCTCTTAACCAACTGTAAAACCAGCTCTGCAACTGTAGGGGACTAGTGATCTTTCAATTTACATCTAGCTGAGAACAAGGGTCAAAGACTAACTTAGAGTGTTCTTCAACACTGGTGAAGTATTCCAAGTCATCAGGACTTTTAGACCTGCTTGATACCCATTTGTTTTTATTTGTTATTCCTATGACAGTACTTAGCCAGCTCACCTAGTGAGACTGAGAGGAAGAAGTGGGACCAGCATTATGCATAGAGACACATACTCTGCCTCTCCCAATCCCTATTCCCTTGTGGTGGCAAATATGTCAACCCATTTTGGGGTTGTTGCTGTTGTTGTTGTTGTTGTTGTTGTAAATTATCTTTTACCTCTTAACTACTCCTTAAGTAGGAATGTATTCACAATTGCCCTGCTAGATCTTAATTTCCCAATGGTGCAAGTATTAGCTTCAAAGTCTAGAGGTAAATATGCAAATGATCTCAAACCACTAAAACAATTCTTTCCAGAAGTGAACCATATTTAAATACTCAAATGTTGCAGTCATTGTTTCTTTTTATAAGTAAATATAAAATATATTCTTTCCTGTGAAATTCTCTGGACATGTGCTATCAACCCTACTTCCTTTGACTTTTTAAAGAATATCCATTGTCTTTCATATAAAGTTAATCTCTTCTTCTTTACTGAAATCTTTTATCACTTAAACAAAATACTGACTTTTGGATCTAAAAAAAATAAAATAAAACAAAAGTCTAAATTGTATTGGTTTGCAACCTCCAGATACCGTCTTTTCTGGTTACAAATATCTGGCTCTGAGACTTCTCCTTCTTCCTACTACTGAAGTCTCAACCCATTCCATTTGATTTCTGTCATTACTACATCATTAGTGTCATTGGAACTATGTCACTAATGTCCTGCATGTAACCAAATCAAAGAACATGTTCACATCCTGTTTGACCCTTCAGCTCCCCTTGTGCATGGGCGTGTACTCTTCCTGTCTAATTGGTCTCTGTCTTTGTTTTTGACACTTCCGTTGTTTCCAATGCAATTGAGCAGGCCACTTTAACCTTCACACACACACACACAACCCCACTCATTTCATATTCAATCAAGTTGCTTTTGATGTATAGCAAGTAGGCTGCTGCTGTGGGTTTCTGAAACTGAAAATCTTTGCATCTTTCTCCCACTGAAGAGCTGATTGACTTGAACTGCTGGCCTTGAGGTGAACAAACCAATGCAAAACCCACTGGGGCAACTGGCTCTTCCTCCTAGCTTGACGCCCCCTAAATACCTCACTTAACCTTCAATGTCCACCACCAAAAGCAATCACAAAAAAAAAGCAGTCACTAAATCCAATTGGGCCAGCCTTTTGCATCCCTCAACTTCTTTCCACTGTAAGCAATTCATTTCCTCAACCACCTTTCCCATGTACCAACCCAATTTCTCACATTGCCATGAAAGTACACACTTGTCTTTTCGCTACTAAAGCCATTTTTTTCCACTGCTAAGATGAAAATTAAGCATGTTTCTTTGCGTTTTCTAAACAAACCAAATTCTTTCCTAGTGCGGGGCATCATCTAGGCCTCTGCCGGGAAAGCTGTCTGCTCCACCCTGTGTCAACAGACACTGACCCAACTTTCAGGTATGAGCTTAATAAGTATGTCCTGAGGAAATAGCTCCTGGTAAGATTCCAGATAGTTGAACTCTTTAAAAAGTGCAGCGGTACTATTATTTTCAATTATAGGACAAATTGCCACAGCAACTATATTCCATTTGTGTGGTTAGCTAGCAGGGAGATACTCACAAGGTAATAAAAGCTGCATGAGGGTAAGAACTGAGTATAATTTGTTCACTAACATATTCTCAATGTCTAGAGATCAGAGTAGCAGATACTAAGATTTGTTGAATACAAACTGGGTTTAATGTAGTTCTGGCTTTATAATTTATGTTGAACTACTGTTCTATTCACAGGCATTTAATTTTAATTATGACTCCATGTATTTTTAGGTGCTATAAATATTTAATTATGACAAATATTTCATTATAGAATATTTTCACTTCAAAACATGTTTGAATATGAATAAACCTAAATATCTACCAAGTTGAAGAATCTCTGGATTTTCCTAAGAAGTTCCTTTTGGGGATAGAATTTCATTGTTCTATTGACTACTGACCAAATCAGCTGTCATCAACTTAAAATAAGAAGAAAGGGAAAAATTAAAGTCAAACTTATCAAAATCACTATTGACATAACTCAAAATAACTCACTGTTACCAGGTCCAGTCGGATTCTTAACAACCCTATAGGAGAGATGAGAACTTCTCCTTGGGGGTTATAGGGCCATAAATCTTTATGGGAGAATACAGCCTCATCTTTCTCCCTTAGAATAACCGGTGGATTCCAACTGCAGATATTGCAGTTACCCAGTACACCAACAGGGCTCCAAAGTAAATACTTGGCTTTTTTCTGTTTCATCTCAAACCAGGGACCCTTCAGTATAACCACTGTGTTATGACACCATTATGGAAATCTGCTTAAAATTGATACAGTTTCCAGTAACACGTTAAGACAACGGCTCTCCTTTTTTGTAGCCTTTTCTAAATTAAATACAATTTTAATTCCATGTCTGAGGGTCTCTAGTTAAGTAATAAAAAGTTGAAAGAGTTGGGGGAAGGAACCAGCTCAAGCAGGAAAAAGACCCCATGAGGACTTAAATCTTGCTCACAGATTCTTTCTGATGTATTGGCATAAGAATACAGGGCAGACTGAAGTGAGAGGAAGCAGCAATTCATTAGATTGGGGTACCCAATCGAAGTATTAGTGACAGTTTGGCTGAATAATTCTTTGTCTTGTGGGTTGTCCTGTGCACTGTAGAATGTTTAATAGCAGCCTTGGTCTCTACCCACATTGTGCCAGTCATAATCCCCTCTTGCAGTCATGTGAATAAAAAAAAATGCCTGTTGATATTGTCAAATGTCCCCTGGGTGCATGAAATTGCCTCTATCACTAAGTTAGAGAAAGTTAGCAGATTGTATCAATCCAAATAAATGCAAGAGAGATGTTTTCCATCACTCACTAACTTACTGATTCATCCATTGATTGATTGATTCATTCATTCATTCATGCCCAGACACACTACTAGGTACTATGCTTTAAACATAAGTCGAGCATACTTTTAGCAGAAGCTGAAAGTCTACTAAGAGACTGATAGTATAACCTGGATTGTCATTTATAAGGGATGCAGGCTTTAAAGAATAGTCCAAATTAAAAGGACCCAACATTGCTTAAAATGTATAGTACACTTGCTGGTGGTACATATACTGAATTAGTTTTTAGCATCTAATTCAACTTCCTAGAGGATATTCCTCAACTGTATCAGTTAAAATAAGTAAACTTACTTGGCTAGAATTCCTGTCACCAGATTTCTGTGTGCAATTTGGTTTAGTCATCCAATTCTAACTGCATGTGGTTAAGTCTGCAAGTGAGGTCAAGACCAACCACCCACCTGCTTCTTCCACAATCTTAGAGACTTTGGGTTTTCTTCAGCTGTGTTCCAGTCTCAAAGTCTGTAGGCTTCTAGAGGTAAGTGCGGTTGGGAACACTACTGGCTTCTTGATGGCTGAATTTTGGTGTGCTATGTACTCCTGAGTCCTACTTTCAGAAAATGCAGTGGCGCTCCTGGCAGAGCAGGTCAGCATTGGCATTCTGGAATTCTTTTTGAAGCATAGCATCCTTAAAGCCCTTCTCTGGCATTCTGATGAATGAGTATGGACTTGACTCCCCCAAATAAGAGTTCATCTTGATGAACATAGGATGATTTCAATTTTTCTATAAAGCAAGCCCTGCAGTTCTACACAATAGCTCAGCAAATTCATCACACACACTATAATCACACCCCCAGCACAGGAACAGATCATACTTTCTTCAGTAAAGTACCAGATGAGGAACTTGGCTTCCACTTAAGGGCAAAGCTGCATGGGAAAAAGTGTTTGTTTTTGTTTGTACATTGTTGAATTGATCTGAGTAAAAATATAAGATCACACTGTGAGTGCAGTGCCAAAGATAAGCAGCTGGTGCATAGGGAATATTTTCGAGAGAAGTCCGATGTATGTTAAGTCTTGGTGCATGCGTAGGAGTGCGCCAGGAAATTTGCAGGTCCCAAAATAGACCCCTTGCTATCGAGTCCATCCTCATTCATACTGACACCATATGCTATTGCATCAAGCTGTCTCCTAGAGCATTCCTGTGATAGAATCAGATTGTCGGGCTGTTTGTCTGTGACTCCACTGTACATTCAAATACACACTTGGAAGTTCATAGTCCAGTGTTAGCCATCTTTACCATCTAGTAGTAACCCTGCATGCCAGGCAGAGAAAATACAAAGGTTGTTCATGATGAAGAATTGCAATGCAGACCAAAAAGTTTGAGAAAGCATGGTGTAAACACAGAGGTAGAAATTGCCTGGTATGGCTAGTCGGTACATTGAGAAATAGAGTGCTAACATATCAATGGAAAGCAGAGAGGAGATGATAAAGGAGAGAGAGCCAAGTTGATCCCTTATTTTCTTGAATCTGAAAGGGCATGAGTCATAAGACCCATCATCAATTTTAGTAGAGCATTTGAGGTAAAACTAGAAATATTATACTGCTGCAGTCACCGAATCTGGTGTCAATGTGAGGATTAAGAGTCTAGTGGTGGAGTCTAACCTGTCAATCTGGAGATAGCCAATAAGACCTCTGTGTGGCCATGGCTTTCTCCTGAGAATTCTGGGAAATCGGTTTTATTTCCCCCTTAGAGGTGAGAAACTCACTACTCACTCCCTGAAAGACATTGCACCTGATGAGACACATGGCAGCATGCTGATAGATCCTGAGCCCTGGAAACTGGAGGAACCACTGGGAGACCCCTGCCAGGGTGAAGATCCTTCCACCAACACTGGATACATAAGACTCTGTACCCGTGTCATTGCATGTGCTTCGTGAGTCAGAAGAGGATTTATAAATTGGTATCAGACATATTGGCTAATATTGGACTTATGACCTTGGACTGTATTGGGCTGGGATGTTTTCTCAATGTTTACTTACTCTTGTATGTGAACCTTTTTCTTATACACATATGCATGCTTATGAATTTGTTTCTCTAGTCTACCCGGACTAACACATCTACCATAAAAGTAAACCAAATGTCTCTAAACTAACTAAAAATAACATTCATTTATGCATCAAAATCTTTCTTTTCTCAGTTCTTTAATCAAAACTTGTGTGGAAGTCTTCCGGACAAATATAGACTGTATACTCAGCTAGAGAGTCTTCTGAATCACTGGCCATTACTCTATGCTTAGATTTAACTTTTCAACAGCTCATGTGGGCTTGATTTTTAGAGAGTAGAAGAAGAGGAGGCTGGAAAGTTCACATCAGGTCATATCCAGTTATATTAAGGTTTTTCTCCTCTGCATTTCCTATCTAGTTAAAATCAAGTTTGGGGTATCCCCCACCCTCTTGCCTATAATTAAGTGGTGTCTTCATTATCTAGTACTGCTCTAACAGAGACGGCTACTGTGAATGAATTTAGCAAAGAGAAACTTGTTTTCTCAGTTTAGGAAACCTGTTCTAGGAAAAGACTTTCTGCTTTCTTTTTCTGTTATTTCTGGAAGAAGATCGCTATCTATGCAGCTTCTGCTTCTGAGGACCATGGAGATCTCCATAAGTGTTGGAATCTATTTTAACCCATCTCTCCTATTTCTCCCTTATTTAATCTTTCTTCAATCTCAAGGCATAGGCTCAAAATTCAACCTACACTAATTCTGTCATATTCATAGAACGGGCAACCTGTTTCCAAATGGGTTTATAAGCATATGGTTGCCATCAAATTGGTTCTGACTCATAGTGACCCTATGGACAACAGAAAGAAACACTTCTTGGTCCTGTCTATGCCATCCTCACAAAGGCTTTATGTCTGAGTCAATCAATGGAGCCGGTGTGACCATCCATCTTATCAAGGACATTTTCCTTGGGGTTGTCCCTCTACTTTACCAAGCATGATATCCTGCTCCAGGCACTGGTCTCTCCTGACAACAAGTCCAAATTCCACCTCACAGAGACCCCATGGAGTGGATAGACATGCTCCTGTGGGGTCCTGAATCGTTAACTCTTTATAGGAGTTGAAAATCTCATCTTTCTCCTGTAAAGCAGCTGGTGATTTTAAACTTCAGATCTTGCAGTTAGAAACCTCATGTGTAAGCACTATGGGACTTATGACACATATTTGGGTGGAGCGAACACATCAAATATCTTCTCTTAAAAGCAGAAAAACCTTGGCGTAGAAAGGGGGAACCAATTATAGGGATCTACATATAACCTCCTCCCCGGGGTACAGACAACAGGGAAGTGTCTCAAAGAGAGACATCAGACAGTGTGCTATATGACAAAATAAGAACTTATAAATTACCAAAGGTTCGTGAGGGAGGGGGAAATGAGGAGCTGGTGTCCAAGGCTTAAGCAGAAAGCAAATATTCGGAGAATGATGATGGCAACAAATGCACAAATGTGTTTGGCATACAATGAATGGATGGATGGATTGTGATTAAGATTTGGATGAGCTCACAATAAAATGATTTTTTTAAAGAAAGAAGAAAAATCTTAACAGGTGGATATTCCACAGCTGAAAAATAGATCTATGTGAAAACAAATTAACTACACTAACCTCTCCCTGCTTTGTAAAGCCTATGATCTGTTGCAAGAGATTTGGCAATTTCAAGCTTCTTTGAATGTGCTGCCTAGTGTTAGACAGACAATGTTGTAAGTACAGAATTTATTTGAATTTCAGTGCTGCCTCATAAAGATAACTTTGTAGATATTTAAGTGAAGAATTGAGAAATGCTAACTTAAGTTAAATGCACTTGTTATTAATGCAAAGTATTCAACTGGAAGTAATAATAGAATGGAAACTTTTCTAAGTATGTGACTAGATTCACATCTGCTAGATACGTGGCAAATGTCATGACCCCATAACACTCTTGTCTGCATGGAAACTGTTATGATTATTTTGATGATAAGAAATATAAAGGAAAGAAAGGTAATTCTTAAAATTGTTTTATATATATCTATCAAACATAAAACAGGTACTCACTGTTGTGTCTGAGGAACCACCCAGAGAGGCAAAGAAGACACTGCTCTGTTCATCTCTAAAACATTTCCAATCTTACATTTGAGTTTCCATCCTGCTAAGGGAAGCAACATGTTGATTTCTAACATTTTGCTTTTTCTTGTTTTAATAATTTAAAACCTCTTCAATTTGAACCTCAGTCTACTGGAATGCCAACTCTCTCTCTCTCTCTCTCAGGTTTTAAAATATTCCCAGATGACTAAGTTCCATATTCTTCACATTTCCTCTCCTCCTCCCTTCTTTTCCCTAAAATGGTTTCTGCAGGATGTTTGGGCTCAGGTGGCATCTCCAGGCGGTACAAACAGTTATGTGCTCAGTGACTTACCGAAAGATTGGAAATTTGAATCCACTCAGGAGCATCTCAGACAAAATCCGATAGATAGCAGGTTTTGCTCTGAAATGCATGGGGTCACCATCAATTGGAATTGGCCAGAAGTCCACTGGTTTGCTTGGTTTTGATTTGTGTTTTCAGGGATGGCTGGAAGAGAAAATCCGTCTAGTCTTTGCTATCTGTCTCTCGAGCAAGGTCCCTTATCTACTTCATAACTCTGTGCTCTCCTGGTACTTGGGGCTGATGTTGGATCTTATGTGTCACTCATGGGCTTATCAGTTAGGGTAGGCAGGGCTTAGTAGCTTTCTCTGGCTCATTAATTCTACTGTTACACTCTGTCTATTTTTAAAGCACACACACAGATCTGGCTCTGACTCCCATGGGGCCCATCTAAGACTGTCCACCTTTGGTTCAGGCTCCATCATCTTCTCCTCCACCCTAGCACAGACTGGTAGGTGCTCCATCCAGTTTCTCAGAGAATTCTGTATGTCCTTTCAAAACTATGGAGTCTGGATGCTGCAAGCTATTCGTGTTACATTTGTAGATTCTTTGTCCACCCAGAAATGCCTTGAAAGAAAGTTTGAAGAATCAAATTCCAAAAAGCTGGCCACTTAAAATCCTGGGCTCACAATCCTACCCTGATATCCACAAGTTGGTGTGAGTCCAAGTCAAATCAAGAAAAGCTGAGTTTGGTTTTGTTTGTTTTTCCCCAGAGTATGAAAAAAACTTCTGAATTCCAGAATTGAGAGGTACCTTGGGAACATTGAATTCTAGGACTTCTTTAGGCCAACACTGCTGAGCCATTGACTGTTCCTTTGACGCAGTTAACTCCCGCTTAGTGTGAGGCAGCCTATAAGCCATTTCCTTCCTGAGCGCTGCATGTGAAGAAAAGCAAAGTCTCCAGGTATTTGCTGTTCTTTTTGCTTTTCTACACTCCACAGGGCTGCTGTCTAGGCTGAAGCCTGCAGAAAAATGACTGGGGACACACAAATACACACACATGCTCCTCCCCTGTTGCCATTCTTCCGATGAGGAATTGTAAAACTTCCTTGGAAGAACATCCTTGCATTAGGATCAGATTATCTACTGTAATACATTCACCTTGTAAGATTTACATGTATTAGTTTTTTGTCGAGAGACTTTTTCCTTTTTGGCTGATCTTCTAGATTAGTTGGGTGGACTCAACAAATAGAAATTGATTTCTCACAGTTTGGGAGCCAGTTCTGGAGAAGGCGTTCTCTTGCTGGGAGAAAATGGTTGTGTCTTTTTTTTTTTCAACTTCTCTTCCTTTGTTGCTTGGTGATCTCCATGTGGCACCTCTCATAATCCATTTGTGTTTGTTTGCTTCAGTGCCTACACTACTACTTTTAGTACCCTGTAGCACAGATGTAATTGGGTTGAGGTACACTCAACTCATTAGCATAGCAAAGGAAGCTCTATTCCCAGATGAGATTAAACCCACATGTATCCAAACTATAAAACCCAGGGCCATGGATTCAATTTTGACTAACAATGACCCTATAGGACAAAGGGCAACCACTTCATATGGTTTTGAAGACTGCAACTTTTTATAAGACCACACAGCATCATCTTTCACTCTTTAACTGTTGACCTTATAATTAATTAGCTGCTCAACAAGTAGCCCATTCTACCACCAGGGCTCCTTAAGATTTATAATTCAATCAAATGCACTCTGCCAAGTCTACTCCTTTATGTCTGTTATTGTCCCAGCTCAGTGTATGTATCTTTCTAAGTGTTCATCCAGGGAGCAGGTGTCTTCAACAGTACAGTATTTGATCTTTAGAAGAACTCATATTAAATAGCTTTGGGACAAGCCTAGTAGTGACACAAGTCATTGGTCACTGCTCAGTCACATGGACATCCCTAATACCAAAACAAGAGAAAAGTCAGCATAAGGGAGCAAATTTCATTGTATATATATCATAGGCAAAATAGGAATCTTTATGCTAAATCCTAACATATTATCTTCCTTGACGTTCTATTTTGAATTTTATCTATATATCTATTTATTTATTTATTTTTGTGGCATCACTGCCCTGGTGGGAGTAAAGGCCCAGTCTTGCTCCTGGAGAACTGCGGCTGGATTTGAACCACCAAGCCACTGAGCCGCAGTTATTTTGAATTTTAGATACTGGTAGTTACCCTTTGTATTTATCCTCCTGAGGTAATATATGTAATCCTTCACAGCAACTATCCCTTGAGAAAAATGATTCCAAATATATTGAATTACAAAGATTTAAAGACGTTAATAATGTAAACATACAACCTTTTAGATATAAGTATTGTCACTCTGAACCGTGCTTTTAGGATTCCAAAGACATCCAAGGAAGCTGCAGAACTGACCTTATCCCTGGAAACCAGTGATCTGCAATCCTATTTTCCTGTTATTGTTGTTAAGAGCCATCAAGTCAGTTCAGCTTCATAAATTCTCAATGTACAACAGAAAGAAGCGATATCTTGTCCTGTGACATGCTCACAATTATGCTTACATTTGAGCTTATTGTTGCAGCTATTGTGCCAATCCACCTCACTGAGACTCTTCAACTTTTTGCCAATGTCCTATGTTACCAAACATGATTCTATTCTCCAGATATTGGTTCCTCCTGAGAGCATGTCCAAAGCACGTAAAACCAAATCTCACCATCATCCTCTGAAAGCACATTCTGGTTGTACTTCTTCCAAAACACATTTGGTCCTTCTTCTGGAAGTCCATAGTATATGGAATATTCTTCTCCAGCACCATAATTCAAAGACAACAATTCATCTTGGATCTTCTGTAACATAAATTCATAAACTGGAGTAGAAATAGAGCCTGGAATCCTTAATTCCTAGGCCAACTACGTGTTAATCAAATCTATACTCCTTTTGATGATCTTTCTTCCTCAGCAAGATCACCCTAATCTCTAGCCCCTCTAATGGTGTAGATTTTTTCTCAAGGTTCATGAGAAGAGTAACAGAAATAGTTTACATTTGGGAGAAATTTGGAGGAAGAAGGCAAAAATCCTATACCAAATTTATGGCAGTTACTCATCATAAAAAATGAGGCTCTAAATTCTATTAATACAGAAAAATATCAATAGATATGTGTGCGGCAGAGAACACCTCAAGAGCGAGGTTCCCAGGGAAGATATGTAAGTTGGTACTGGAGATAGATGATAAGCAAAATTAAAGATATTATCAGTTTGAGACATCTGAGAGACATCCAAAAAAGGTTCACTGGACACCTCAAATTATGAGTCTAGAATTTAGAATCTAGAATCTAGTAAACCAGAGTGGAGAATCTTTGTGATACACATGGTGGTTAACATTGAGCGTATGGAGCTTATTCCCTCAAAATTAAGTAAAGAAATACCATCAAGTAAAGCATGTGCAGAGAGGTTCCTGTCATGAGTTCCAGTGAAGTGAGGACTGTCAGTTAACCTACAGCACATTTCTCCCCTGTTCAGAAACAAGTAGAAGCATTCACCAGACCACAGGCCCACAACTTAAAAGAAGAAAAGGCCCACTTAACACCACTATCTCTAGCTTTAACCCTCATCCTCATCACACCTCAAAGTGCTCGATTCCTATTGATAAAGACTGGGCATGCTCCAAGTCCTCCTTCATAGCACCATCAACATATCTTAAAGCCTTATATCATGATGTTAATTTTATGCTCCTTTTTCCCATAGAACAGGGGAAAGTACTTTCATTACAGAAATGGAGGCAAGGGACAGAGACTCACCTATTCCTCTTTCTTGGCCGTGGTGTAGCAGTTATGAGCATTAATTTTGGAACCAGATTCTCTGAGCTAAAATCCCAATGTCACTAACTGACTGACCTTAGACATAGCCTATCCCTTATACTTCCATGGTGTCATCTAAACTTAGCATCAAGAATCTCTGCCTCAATATTGCTAAAACACCTAAGCTCTTAGGACCCGGCCAATCACATATTAAGCATTCAATACATTTTAGATATGGGATGCTGTTTTACACTCTTCATTCATTAACAAGCCCTTCAGCTTTATGCTTTTTATCATATACTTTCATGTCAATCATGATGCCAAAGATAATAACTGGTCATTGAGGGTGATGATCATGCAAATGAGGTAGCAAAGCCACCGTAGGTCCAAAGGAGACATTCTGGTCTGTGGTCCAGAACAGCGTGGAGGTTTGGTGGAAAGATTCACTGAGAACCCATTCCCTTCAGTAACAGGATACCAGAGAGATAAAATTCAATGTTTATGAAGAAAAACGCCAGCTCTCAATAACCAATTGGACTCACAATATAATCAGGGAAAACATACTTATTGTATGATAGTGTTTTTTTTAAGTTCATTTCAGTGGTTGTAGGAGGACATAATTTATCATGATATAACATATTAATTTAATGTATTGGTATAATCCACAGCAAGGTAGTAAGCTAAAACAATTAACCTAGCTAATTCACCAAGAAATTCAATACAATGAAAATTGGAAATTAATATTAGTTTGTCATTATAAAAAAAATTTTAATGGTTCACAGTGTTAGCTTAACACATTGCAGACAGATCCCCAGTTTATCTAGTCTTCAATGTGCTAACTTATAGATGGGTTTTGGATCTCCACTACTTCCCCACCCCTTCGCATAGATTTTATTGTTTCACACTTCTTGATTTTAAAATATCTGGTCTTTAATGTACTGAAAGATGGCTGAAACAATTGAATTCAAAGTTAGAAATTATGTTTAGGATGCATTAGTGGAATTTTTTTATTAAAAGTGAAAAATATATAAGATTTTTAATACAGAGGAATAGTCACCCTGACAGGATTAAAGGATAAAGAGAAATATCCTTAGTATTAACCTAACACAGTGACCTCATTATGTTTTAGTCAGTATAATCCTTAAGCATTAACTTAGATATAGATTTTTATACATAGGGGTATTGTTCTCTCTGTGAACTAAATGTCTCTACAAGTATTTCAAATAATACATTATAAAAGTTGTTTGGTTAAGCTGTGAGGTAGTGGTAAAGGTAGAGAAAATTCTATTTTTAAGACTCTAGTATGACATTTAGATACTCAGTATAAAATAACCTAACTTGAACTTTGAATTTCCAGAAGGATTTCTTATGAAAACAGAATGAATTTCTCTCTTGGGGAATTCCAAATGTAAATACTAAGAGCAAGGTAGGGGTCAGATGACATCTAGGTACCGTGCTAAGCCATAGCTATCAAGGTAGTTGCAGTTAGCTGCTGAGCCGACTCAAGCTCAAACTTCCTGATGTGCAGCAGGTCAAGACCTTGCCGGGCCCTCTGCCATCCTCAGAATCTATGCTACTTTTGAGCCCGTTGCTGCAGTCATTGCATCATTCATTTTTTTAGACCTTCCTTTTATCACTGACCTTCTACCAAGCACAACGTCCTTTTCCATCTGTGTTAGTCCAGGTAGACTAGAGAAACAAATACTGGGAGACTCATGTGTATAAGAAAGAGGTTTATATACATGGTTTATATATTGAGAAAACATTCCTGCCCAGTCCAAGCCCATATGTCCGATATTAGTCTACATGTCCGGTACCAGTTTAGAAATTTCTCTTATAGACGCATGCAACACATGCAACGACACGGAATGTGGGACGATCACAGGCCAGTGAGTGGAGAGTCTTGTGGCAGTGGGAGCATCTCAGCACTGGCAGGGATCTCCTTTCACTTGCTTCAGCTCCAAGGCTCTGACTGTCATCAGCCTGTTTCCATGTGGTTTCTCAACAGGAATAGCTCTCTGGTAGTGGGCTGAGAGAGAGAGTATCTCCTGCCTCCAGGGAAGAAGACAGGAGTTCCCAGAATCATCAGGAGTAGGCCATGCCCACTCAGAAGCCTCATTGACTATGGTCTGATTGGCAGCCTAGGCTCCATCCCTTCACTCTTAATCCTCTCAAATGGACTGATGATTATATAACTACCACCAGTGATTAGTCCTTCCTGATGATATGTGTAGTGGTATGTGTCGTAGTTTGTGAGTATATATGGAAAGCCATCAGTTCCATCTTTACAACCAAGGTATACATTTAACCAACTGCCCAAAAGATTGGTTTCTACTTCTCATAGCTAAGATCTCTATGGGCATTACCCTGGGAGCAAAGAGACAGGCTTTTTACCTCAACTTGGAAAATCTCTAAAGGAGTAACCCTTCTACCGAGCTTTTGACGTTCACTGAGGCCTTGGTAGATTCTCCACTGATTTCTTCACTAGTTCCTAAGATGTGTTCTGGAGTATACATATCAATAAGGCTTATGTACTAAGGTGACCAGATTTTAAGAGGGACACCATTGATGGGGGGGGGGGGCGGCAGGAGGGGGGCTCTTGATTAAAAATTTGGTCTATATGGAGCAACAAAATTTTTCAAAGAAAGCAAAAATCGTATTGTAATATATTTATTTTAATTTTAAACTGCCACAGAATGTTGTTAAATTGTTAAAAAGCAGGATGTCTGGTCACCTTATTATATACACAAATCTCTACCTCAGTTAGCTTCCCAGAGAACCTTATCTAAGACATTGCTGAATTTCGTATGGTAAAGAGTGATTTTACTGATACATAAATGTTGAACAGAGATAAAGGGGAGGCAAGCTTTAGAAATTAGTTGATAGCAAACTGTAAAGAAATAAGATGTTATTTTATTATTTTGCTAACCTTATACTTTGTGTGTCTTTTCTGATTGCAGATTTTCTGATAAAAAGGTTTTTAATCTGCTTATTCTTGACCATCGCCCACTTACCCATGGACTTTACCACCACTACTGTCTTTCAAAGATATTAATATTGGAATTGAGTTACCCTTTGAGTACCAAAAAGCTTATAAGAGGTTAAGTGAAAGAATATTGCTAAAAACTCATAGGAACATTTATTAAACAAAAATAGTAAAATATGAAGCTCTTGTTTTTCAACATATCCTCCACCTAGGTTTATACATTTCCATCTCTCTAACCATTCAACAAAAAATTCTGCGATCATCAGTTTACACCCCATCAAACGGCAGTGGGGGCATCTTCAAGGGATTGATACCATATTCCTTTCCAGGGTTCTTTGAGTTTTGAGATCAAAAGGAAGCCTGAAGGGGCAAGATCAGGTCTGGTCTGTAGAGTGGATAGGGTGAATTTTCCCAGTGAAATTCTTCATAGGACAGCTCCTGCTAGCCATAACAAATGAGCAGGTGCATTGTGATGAAAAAAATAATTCCTCTATGAAGAAATCCTGATTTTTTTGTTTTTGTTTTTGTTTTTTACTAAGGCAGTCATCAAATTTCCTTACACTTTCTTTTTTTTAAAAGATTGTGGCAGTCATGTGCTTATGTTAATTTTACGATTGAGATGTAGGTGTGGAGTCTAGCCTGTTAATCTGGAGATAGCCATTGAGTAGCCAATGAGGCCTCGTGTGGGCATGGCTTTCTCCTGAGACTTCTGGGAAATTTCACGATATTTCCCTCTTGGAGATGAGAAGCTGTCTCCCTAGTTGTTGGGAGTTACTCTCAGAGACGATGAATCACGGACAAGACAAGATGGCAGCGTCTGAGGAGCCGCAGGAGAAGCCACATGGCTTTGTTCTGATGGAGTCAGACCTCTGAAGCTGGAGAGGCCATATGGAGACCCTGCCAGCGCTGAGTTGCTTCTACCTCCACTGGATGCTGTTGATGGACCCTGAGTCCTGGAAGCGAGGAGCCATGAGGGGATCCCTGCCAGCGCCGGGACTCTGCACCCACTGACCTGTGACTTCGTGAGTCGGAAGGAAACTTTATAGACTGATATCAGGCATGTGAGCTAATATCGGACTTAGGACTTTGTACTGGACTGAATTGGGATACTTTCTTAATGTCCTATTTCTCTTATATATAAGCCTTTTTCTTATATGCATATGCGTGTCTATGAAATTTGTTCCTCTAGTCTGTCCGGACTAACACAAAGATCATTTTATTGGGGACTCTTGCAGCTCTTGTAACAATCCATACACCTATTGTATCAAGCATAATTGTACATTTGTTGCCATCATCAATTTCTAGACATTTACTTTCTATTTGCGCCCTTGGTATCAGTTCTTCTTTTTCCCCTCTCTTTCCCACCTCCCACCCTCGTGACCCCTTGATAAATTATTATTATTTTCATATCTTATATGGAACACTGTCTCCCTTCACCCATGTCTCTGTTGCTTGTCCCCCTGCAGGGTTGGGAGTGGGTGAGTCAATCATTGCAATCAGTTCGCCCTTCTTCCTCTCCTCCCCCCACCTTCTCCTGAACCCTCCTGGTATCACTACTCCTATTTCTGTTCCTTAAGGATTTATCTGTTCTACATTCTATGTGTTGTGAGCTCTTATCTGTACGGGTGTATGGGCTCAGCCAGAACTGGGGTCATGACAGTGGGGAGTGAGGAAGCCTCAAAGAACCAGAGGAGTATTATGTGCTTCATCGTTGCTATACTGTGCCCTGGTTGACTCATCCCTTCCTTGTGACCTTTCTAAGAGGGGAAGGCCTATCATCTATAGATGTGTTTGGGGGTCTCTGTTATGACAGATGTCTTCATCGGAAACCCCCATGAAAATCCTAAGCAGTAAAATAGATGGGGTTTCCATAAGTCAAAATGGTGGATGGACACCTAGGTGGATGGACAACTGATTTGTTTTATTTTTTGCTTTGGCTTGCTTTTCCTCTGATTATTGATGATTAGACTCAGAAGATCGGAGATAGCATCAAGTCCCAGAGGGTCAGAGGGGCAGTGCATATATGTTCACATGGGGAATCGCCAAGGTGAGACTATAAAGGGAACCAACCGGGAAAAGAAGAATACTGTTCTCAATTCTTTACTTTTACAGCTCCCAGTGTTCAGCTATCCAGTGAATATTTATCAAAGGCTTAATTTGACCTGAATCGTATTATATTCTGTTTGCTTGACTCTGAAATAAGCAAGAAATAGAAAACGTTGGAACGTTTTCAGAACCACATTTTCAGAACAGTTGGCAATATTTGCCTTTTAGATTCATGTAAAGTTTTCATTAAGAAAGTCATATGCCCAACAGCATCTGTCAGTTCATGTCCCAGAAATATATGAGAATAGTTTCTTCTAAATAGAGATCTCAGCTATATTTACCATTTAAGACTAAATACAGGGACTTCTCTTTGTTTTGCTTTGCTTTTTTAAAATTTCTATAATTTGGGCGAGGGTGGTGATGAATTTCCAAAGCACACTTCAGAGTCCCACCTGCCACATAATTCCCTTACTCACAGCCCTTTGGTTTATTAAGTAAAATTTAAGAGACCTCTATCAAGCCAGAGTATTGATAACCCCTCAGGGCACCCCCAAACAAGGTTCACTTCAATTCCTTACGAAGACTCTGCTTCTCTATAAGCATTTGTCTTCAATGGTGGTAAGATGCTGCAGACTTACTGGCTAAGTGGACAGGGAAACAAAGGGAAAGTCTAGGCACATGGGTGCAGGAAGGGGGTAGGGGACACCACTTTCACTTTCACTTCCCTTCCTCTTTTTCTTAAAATGAAAAGGGGTGTCAAGGGTTGTGATTGAAAGGGGAGGGAACAAACTCCAGAACAGTATGTAAGCTCTAGAAGTGGGTGGAGGGAAGTGCCCCCCCACCGCAGGAAAGACGAGGCAGAGGTCAGGGCAATGCTTGCCTCATCAAACTCCTCAGAAGTTTCTGTGGGCCCAGCTCGTAGTCCTCATGCCCATTCACCACCAGCTTGATGGCTTCAGGGCCCACAGCCTGCTTGAGGGAGTCTGTGATACAGACACCTTTAAGTGGCTCTAGTAATGAACCGTTGATGTAGTCGCGCCAGAATGCGTGGAGGTAGGTGAGCTCAGAGAACTTGATGTCACAGATGATGGAGCCCAGGTCCCGGGATTTAAGGATGGTGTTGGCCTGTTTCCAGCGCTAAAAGTGGCACGCAAGTGTGTCTTGTTTGTTAGAGAAGACAATACCTCGTGCAGGCAGTATTCCGCCCGAGCCCTCTGTCTAATGTGACATGTCTGCTTTTCCTTGGGATCTGGTGTCACTGACTTGCAGCATTGTCGCTGGCTCCCAGGTGAGGCTCTTCCTTGGGGCACACCGCAGGATGGTGGGGAGGCACAGCTCGCCTCCTCTTGAGGGCGACGCAGGCCAGAGAATCAGGGCCAGGGCACATGCGCAGCTGCTGAAACACCAGGCGAAAGTTTCTCTCATCCCAGCGACCCTGGAGCTCCAGCGCCAATGAGAAGTCACATCCTTTTCACCAATAACATCATCAGAGAGGAAGGGAGGAACAACGCACACATCTCTGTGTGTCAGATGGGTGCCCACGATGTCAAAGATGCGGTGCAGGCTGTCTAGCCCATGCTCCTGTCCACCATGCTCTTCTGGCAACACCTGGCCAGCCTGTCGCTTTAGGGGCCCAGATGTGTGCTGCTTTCCAGACTGTCCGCTCAGCAGCTTCAATCCACACTGTGTCTCGGCTCCGGCTCTGCGCAGCCAGGTGGGATGCATGCGTGCCCGCTCTCCGGAACCCGTCTCAGGGACTTCTCATACCACAATGTCGCAGATGGAAGTCTCCTGGGAGATCCTAGTCAGAAAACAAAACAAAACAGACCTCTGCAGCCAATGCCGGGATCTTTCATATTGTCTTTAGTCAGTTGTTTTCACTTATGTTTTCCTAAAGAATTTTGCGAAGAATTTTCACACATTTCTGAACTTTTCTTTGTATACGAATTAATTTAAGGTGGCATCTCATCCACATGGACACAATAATGTTCTCTTGGCCCAGTTGAATGATATAATAGAGAAATTAATTTCTGTAGTGACTAAGAGGTAAAATGCTTGTAGCTTTGTGAGACTATAAAAATATCAATTTCTATTTCATCATTTCTTAAGTTTTTAGATTTATTCAAATACCTATATAACAGAGTGCTTAAATTATGTACTAATTTTAGTTTACTGAACTACATGGAGATATTTCTTTGTATCCTTTAAGATTTTATAAAATGGGTCTGGGCTGAGCGTGGGTGGCATAGTGGTTGTGTGCAGGACTGCAACCCACAAGGTTGGCGGTTCAAATACAGCAGCAGCTCTCCAGGAGCAAGGCTGGGCTTCCTACTCCCACTAGGGCAGTGAGGCCCCCTCAAAAAAACAAACAAATAAATAAATAAATAAAATGGGTCCTAGAAAAATGGTCACTTAGAAGTGGACTATTTTTATCCTTTGTGTTGATTGTATTATCTTCAGAATCTTTATTTTTTTATTTCCTTTAAGAAACCAAACAGACCGGTTTTATTGGCACATTATCCACAAGTCAAACAATGCAGTGGTCCACTCATATCATTATCACAATCAATTTTAGAATTTTTCTTCTTTGTTGTTCTCACTGCTATTTGGTCCCCATCACCCCCAACCTCCCTTACCACATCCCCAAGAAACCAATAATTCAGTATTTCTATTATTGTACTAAACAAGTCTATGTGGCTATTTGACTTTTCATAGCAAAATACCTAAGGTCTTAATCTTACTTTCATTTAGTTTATTCTATGTGAATTTTAGTGGAATGCTAATTTTAAGTAGGGATAATTGAGTAAAAGAATCACAGGTAGCTAAATAAAAGCAAAAATGAAAATCAGATTAAAAACAATTAGTGATTACTAAAGTAAAAGGCCAATGATTCATGGGCAGGCTCTCAAATAAAGGAAGCAGCTAAATATAATCTATAAAGGAAAACATTCAAACATTCATAAATATGCTATTTTAAGAGAAAAATTTTTTTCCTAAATATCCAAACACTGGAAATAAAAATGTGAGAACTAAAAATAGGTGAAAAGAATAAAATAAGAGAGCTTGGTAATAAATGGGAAAGAACAAACCCAAAGCATAAAAACTCAGAAATTATAAGCAATTAAGAATCAAAGCCCACACAAATATTGCCCCAAAAGCTCAGTGAATGCATGCAAAAGAGAGCTATATACAGTTGCATTAACCTGGTATTTTGTATTTTATATTTTTATAAATGGTAGTACTTAATAGGGAGAGTTAAAATTGTGGCACAAGACACAATTGAACTCATAATGTAAATCTCAACATACAAACAAATGTATGCATATAATACATATGAAAATGTCACTTGAAACACTAGTTTGAGCAGTCTGGAAATTGATCCTAATTCTTCTGTGAACAAGAATTCAGTCACATATACAATTAGCACCATCCCTTCATATAAAGTATTTCTTTCCTAATCGTAAGAGCTTTGTTAGAACTGACAACCTTCACCAGGAGAAATAAACTGTCAAAATCAAGCAGAAACAATAACCTGATTTAACCCAATCCACATTTCAGCCATATTCACAAAGTTTTCCCAAAAGTCAGTTTCATGAGACAAAGCATGCAAAAACAGGAAGGAGACCAAATCAAAGAACTCTCCTTGTACATGTGCGTCTCAACAATGGCACGCTGTCTGGTCTGCATGTACAAATGAGTTATTTTGGAGTTGTAGACACTTCACATAACTGAGGACACTTATTGGTCTTTATTTTTGGACTTTGTAAAACATCAAGCCGTATCGTTTGTGCAGTAGGCATATTTCTGAAGTTTGTGGGCTGTTATTTTTAACATACCAGAGGAAAGAATTGAGGACAATCGGGGTCACTCAGTAGCCTAGCAAAGGAAAAAGTGGAAAAGACTCAAAGCCCACACAAATATCGCCCCCAAAGCTCAGTGGATGCATGCAAAGATAGCTATATACGTTGCATTAACCTGGTATTTTGCACTTTATATTTTTATAAATGGTAGTACTTAATAGGGAGAGTTAAAATTGTGGCACAAGACACAATTGAGCTTATAATGTAAATCTCAACACATTTTTTAAGATCATTTTATTGGGGACTCTCACAACTCTTATAACAATAAATACATCAATTTTATTGAGCATACTTGTCCATATATTGCCAACATTCTTTTCTGGACCTTTACTTACTTTTTTAATTTTAAAGCATTTATTGGGGGATTGTATAATTCTTATCACAACCCATATATACATCCATTGGGTCAAACACATTTGTACATTTGTTGTCATCATCATTTTAAAAACATTTTTTTCCTACTTGAGCCCTTGGTAGCGACTCCTCATTTTCCTCTCCCTCCCTCACCTTTCCTCCCTCACAAACCCTTGCTAATTTATATACTTTTTCATGTCTTACACTGACCAATGTCTCCCTTCACCCAATTTTCTGTTGTCCATCCCCCTGGGAGGGAGTTATATGTAGATCTTGAGATAAGTTTCCCTCCTCCCCCCACCTCCCCCTTACCCTCCTGGTATCACTATTCTCATTGTTGATCATGAGGGGTATATCAGTCCTGGATTCCCTGTGGTTCCTGCTTTTATCTCTACCCTTGTATATGCTCTGGTCTAGCCAGATTTGCAAGGTCAAATTGGGGACATGATAGTGGGGGAAAGGAAGCATTAAAAAAAAACAAAGGAAAGTTGTAAGTTTCACTGGTGTTAGACAGGACCCTGTCTCCTCTCTTCTTTGTGATTCTTCTGTAAGGAAATGTCTAATCAGCTACAGATGGCTCTGAGTCTCCCCTCTAAACTCCCCCACATTCACATTGATATGATTCTTTGTTCTGAGTCTGTGATGCCTGATACCTGACCCTATCAACACTTCATGATCACACAGGCTTTCTTGTGGACTTTATTGCTTCTCAGCTAGATGGCCTCTTATTTATCTTCAAGTCTTTAAGAACCCAGATGCTATATCTTTTGATAGGCGGGCACCACCAGCTTTCTTCACCACATATGCGTATGCACCCATTTTCTTCAGTGATCATGTTGGGAAGGTGAGCATCATGGAATGCCAAGTTATTAGAACAATGTGTTCTTGAGTTGAAGAGGTACTTGCATAGAGGCCCAATATGTAGACATGTTTTTATAAATTTCCCTTAAGCTGTCTCACAGCTTGCATCCATGGGCGCGTGCTTACTAATAACTCCTGGAACGTAAATAAAATTCAACTAGTTAGAACCAGGAAATCACTTGTCATCAAGTTGATTCCTATTCATGGAAACTCCATGTGTGTCAGAGTAGAAACATCCTCTATAGAGTTTTTAAAGATTGACGAATTGGAAGCAGATTGCCAGGCCTTTCTCTTGTGGCATCTGTGGATGCATTCAGACTTCCAATCTTTCTTTTAGTAAATGAGGGTGTTAGCCTCCCAGGTGCTTCTCAGTGAAGGAGACATGCCCCAAATGAACATGAAAAGATTTCTAGGAAGGGAAAAAAACTCTGAATATAAGAAATATAAGCAAGATTTGAACCACAGAATGTCCCCTCATGAATGTCAGATAATTCCTATTGAGTTAGCACAATGTAAACATAACTTCTGAGAGCTGATACCTTAGCCAAAATAGGAAAATTCCATCTTAGTAGCCTACCTTTAGATAAAATTAAGATGAAAAATCCTCCATGGCAATGTACATGAGCAATACGTGTACACACATGCTCATGAACACATCTATATCCCTGATTAGGTTGCCAGCTGGCAAAGATTTGTGAATAATTTACTGGAGAAGAAATCTGCTAGAACTTTAATCTGGAAGGAATCTTAGTAAATGTCTACTTCAAATTATCATATAATCAATTTTGTATGCAACATTTTGAACTTTTTATCAAACCTCCAATTGCTTATTCTCCCCTTTCCCTCTTTGAGTTCTCTTCTCCCTCTTGTGGGTTATCATCTTCCCCTCCATCTAAATTAATACTGGCTAACTCTCAAGTCTGTTGCTTCATCTGCTTTTTGTTGCCCTGCCCTGCTTATTCTCTTGGGGATGAAAGTCTTTGTATTGTCTTTTTCTCCCATTCTTTTTTATAAGAGAGATTCTCAACAATATTTATACTTTTGTGATGGATTAATTTCATTCGGCACAATGTTCTCCAGGCCTATCCATGCCATAAATTATTTTGGTGCTTCATCATAGTTTTTGGTGATGCGTATTATTCTGATTTGTGTATGTACCAAAGTTTCTTTATCCATTCTTCTACAGATGGTCATTGACATTGGTTCAATCCTCCTGTTGCTGTGAATGCTATTGGATGAACATAGTGTGTATATGTCTGTTCCTACTATGAATTTTTACTTATTTCATGTATGTACTAAGCAAAGGGATTGATATATCACATGGAATTTCTGGGGCCTACTAAAAATAAGACGTATGTGCATGAAAAGACTTCATCAAAAGAGGACCTATGAACTGGAAAAAGTTTTTGGCAGCAACACAATGAATAAGAAACTAATCTCTAAAATCCACAGAAAATTGCAACACCTCAATAAAAAAAAAGATTAGTGGCAGTGTGTTATACAGAGTTCTAAAAACCAGGACACTAATAATTTTATATATATACATATACATATAGATAGATAGATAGAAAGATATCTAACATAAGAAGTAAACAGTTAACTAATCTATAAAGTAGTATAAATGGCTCGATGCAACTCACGTGAGATAGCTAGTACAATGACAGTCCTTCGAGTCTTGAAGGCCCCTAAGTAGTCCTCAGTAGAGCAATTCAAGCTATCCAGCCACCAGCAGCAAACAGCAAGGAAGATCACCAACACTCAACCAGATGACAGGGTCCGAGAGTCCCCAGCTCAAGAGATGTATATTCCAGTAGTGTGGCAAAGGAGGGCTTAAAGAAACCTCAACTCACAGTGACGTAGTCCACGGATTAGGTGTTCCATGGGTAGTGTAGGTTGCAAATCAAGGCACAGGACAAACAAGGCAGCTGGCTGGTCTGAAGATTCAAGAGCAACAGAAAGGTGAGGCTTGCTGAGCCATTTATATCTCCGCCCTTCAGTTGATATTACATGTGTTCACTGGTGATGTTGGCACAACAAACCTACCTATCACAGGCAGTGAATTATTTTTTCATTAATATTTTTTATACTTTTGAACAATTTTTGACATTTTTATTGTTATAATTCATAAATTATACACTGCAGTAGTTCATTCATATTAAGAAGCGTTGTACAATCATCAGCACAACAAATTTTAGAACACTTACTTTGATTTTGTACTCTTCATCATTAACTCCCCATTTCCCTCTAACCTTCTCTACTATCGCCCAAAGAAACCATTAAGCCAGTTAAGTCTCCATAGATTTACCTATCCTGAATGTCATGTATAGAAAAGCATGGGAAAAAGAGAACAGTTGAAAAAGTAACAATAACAAAGACAAACCTCAATTGAAAAAACAGAAAATACTAAAAACTAGAACAAATTTTAAATGGATCAAAAGGGAGATCAAGTGATAAAATGTTAACATTTTAATCTACCCACATCTGCAAAAATCCACTTTCCAGTGCATTCTGCATTATAGGAAAGCTATTCAATCACTGGTCTATGATCAGAGGGGATTCACCAGAGGCTTAAATCTATGTATGTTTACCCTTCACTTAAAAAAAAAAAAAAGCAAACTGAAACAACTTTCAAATGGGTCACAAGGTATGTCAAATGATAGCATATTAAATTTTAGGCTATGTCTGCCATAATAGCCATAGTGCTTTATGATGTTTTCTGTTCATATCCCTCAGCTACAGTCAGACGGGAGTCACTGGAGGCTTCATCTACGCGTGAACCTGGCCAGTTGAACCTTGCCTTCCACTGTCTTCCTGTGTCTTTCTGCGAACCAGGTGTTTGCAATTTAAGTTCTAACATCATACCCTTCTTTGGATTGGCAATTTATTCCTTGCAATCCTAGGCTCACAAAAGTTGGTGTGCTTCTTCCATGTGGACTGAGGTAAGCATCCTCACTTAGATGGATGCTTGTTTGAAAACAAGCCTTTAAAACCCCAGATGCTATTCCTTCTGATAGCTGGGGACCATCTAGTGTCTTCACCATACTTTGCTATGGCACATATATTTTTGCAAGAGGGTAAGCATCCAATAGGGCCTTGTCATAAGAACTAAGTGTCCTTAGATTGTGGCGTGAACTAATTGCAAGTCTCAAATCTATTCATATATCGAAGGTTTGTATACTCTCTGGCCCATCTTAGTGACATCATGGCCATATTTATGTTTGAGAACATTATCAATCATCCCCCTGAGGAATACAGTGAATCATTTAATGTGACTCTTCTAGCCAAAAAGACTGCTCATGGCTTTCCGGTTGCACATGGGGATGCTAACAGAAAAATCCTAAGTTCAATACCACCAATACCACACTCTGTGGGAGAAAGACAGGCCTTTCTACTCACATTAAGTTCCAGTCTTGGAAATTCACAAGGACAAATCTACCCTGTCCTTTAGGTCACTCTGACTCAGCATAAACTCAATGCCAGTGAATTTCACTTTTTTTTTTTTATCTCTTCTAGCCAACCTCTCTAACTTCCACCAAAGGACCTTCTTATACATGTGTCTGGTAAGAAGACAGGGGAAGATGCTGATAGGATTCACCTATAATTGTGAACAGAATTCTCTAGAATGCCATCCTGCTGCACATAAAAGGAGCCTGCTGAGAAGCAAGGGGCGGGAACTCATTACCAGCAAGAGCCTGCGATTCCCTGCACAGTGAATCTCCTGGAACCACACTTCAACTATAACATCAGAGGAGGAGCAGCAGCCAAAGCAGGAGCCAGAACATGGAAGAGTGGGATGGACTTCCCAATGCAAAAAACACGTAAAGCTGAGCACTTCTGTGCAGCAGGCTGGCTTGCGGAGTGGGCTTCTGTTGGACGCTTCAGTGGGCTTGCTGACCCATGAAAGAGGAACTAAGTGCCTGAGACTTGCTGCAGTGGTATGCCCCTTTGGGCATTAATAGCAAACCTGAAAGAACTTTGTTACAGTCCTAATAAAGAAACTCAAGCCTGAGCACTTCTCCTTGTCATTACAAACTGTTAACTTCCTTAATAAGCCCTTTAAACATGAATATTGTCTGCAAGTTCTTTGTAGCAATTGCGATGCATAATAGAATATATAGACTAAGTGTGGAATATTAAGTAAGAAGACACAATGATGAAAATCCAATTAAATATGGGCAAGGATGATATCCAAATGAAGTATGAAGATACACTCAAGATAACTAGTCATCTTCCTAGGATGGGATGGGAAGGGAAGGGGGGTAAGAGAAACTGGATCACAATAATGGATGTATCTCCCCCCCACACACCCCAGGGAATATGAACAGCAGAAAAGTGGGGGAAGGGAGACCGTGGTCAGTGTAAGACAGGAAAAATTTAAAAATCTATAAATTATTAAGGGAGGCTGGGAGAGGAAGCAAAATAAATGAGGAGCTGATACCAAGAGTTCAAGTAGAAAGAAAATGTTTTTGAAAAGATGGTGGCAACAAATATACAAGTGTGTTTGACACAGTGGATATAGGTATGGATTGTGATAAGCGCTGTAGGAGCTCCCTATAAAATAAATTTTGTTCTTTAAGAAATCACTAGCCATTAAGAAGATGCAAATCAAAGCAACTATGAGATAGCACCTTACACTGATAATGAAGGCCAAATTAAAACAAACAAAGAAAGAAAAACCAGAAAACAGCAAATGCTAAGGGGAAATTGGAACCCTCATATCCTGCTGGTGAGACTAGAAAGGTATACAGCTCCTGCAGAAAGTGATATGGCACTTCCTGATGAATCACCAGCCCTTTAGTTTGTTGTTTAGTGCACACACTCCTTGCTCACCGGGACTCCTGGTAAGCAGGGGGTGGCAGAAAGCATCACAAGAAAAGAATGATCCGCACAGAATGTTCTCTTAATTAACATTTACCGGCTATTCACGGACCATCTGACCCCGCCTAAGTGTTACAAGTTTAGAGAGCTTGTGTGGAAATGTAGGAGAAACATGAGCCCTGGTTGTGCAGTAGTTAAGCACTTGGCTTAACCAAAAACACCCACAGTTGGAATGCAGCCAGAGAAGGAACAAGCAGTCTGCTTCTGTCATGATGCAGCCTAGGAAACCGTGTGTGGCAGTTCCATGCTGTCCGCTCATCTCTGGGAGAGGGAATCAACTTTAAGGGCAGTGTCTTAGGTTTTGTTGCTTTTCTTGTGGGTGGAGGCAATTAATCTAGGAGACCTGAGATTTTTTTTTTCCTGCGTTGGCTCTGATTGCTCTTGGAAAGATGGATCTTATTATTATTTTATCTTATACACCTTCCGCTTCCACATCTATAAGATAATAGCCTAACATTCATCAGGTGAGATAATATATACATTCTAGTTTTATCAAGTATAAAACATATATGACATGCCATGATCATTATCTTCTGAATTACTTCCTTAAGATCTGTTTAGACCAGTATGGTCTAAACAGTATGGTGCAGTAAAATTATGATTCTACTGGGAACATCAGGGGAAAAGTGAATGACCTTAATTCCCCCTAAGCTGGAGAATAGTCACAGAGATTGTACATTGAACCTTTAAGGAAGCATTAAGGGGGGTTACAGAAAAAACGCTATGTCTTTGCTATATACACTTGTCGACAAGGTTGGGTTTTTTCTTTTACAAGAAATGGGGAGATTGTGTACATGATTATTTTGTTCTTCACTTACAGTTTTTAACTTCCCAGAAGGGAGCAATGAGCAACCAATGCCATGGACAGGAAAATAACTAGGGAATTAAAATCAATGCTGACGGGAGGTGGTGGGAAAGGGTGGGCGTAGGGACCCAGGCAGTGTTGGGGCAACTATAATCTAGCTGAGAGGAATTAGAGAAGCAAGTGAAGTATGAGCATGCTAGTGGGGCAGAAGGAAGGTAAAAGGAAACAGAGGAAATATCTAGGAAGCAAAACCATTGATAGAGGTAGAAACAGAGGGGGGTACATATGTAAATATATTAATTCATAAAAATGGAGGCATTGGCCTATGTACATATACTTATGTCAGAATATACATGATTGTTTAATAATTTTATTGGAAGTTCTTATAGCTCTTATGACAATCCATATATCAGTTGTATCAAGTACATTTGTACATATGTTGCCATCAATATTTTCTAAACATTTTCTTTCTGTTTGAGGCCTTGGTATTAGCTCCTCTTTATGAAGGAAGTGGATGGACTTTGGGCTTCTACTCAAGCCCGCTCTCAACACAAGAACACATTTTCCATTAACCTGGCATTTGGTGATGCTCATCCTTTCAATACAATTGTTGAAGACAAAATGAGTACATAAGCAAATACGGTGAAGAAAGCTCGTGGTGCTCAGCTGTTCAAAGATAAAGCAGCAGAGGTCTTAAAGACTAGAAGTTAAACAAGCGGCCATCTAGCAGAGAAGCAACAAGCCCACATGGAAGAAGTACACCAGCCTGTGTGATCATGAGGTATCAACAGGATCAGGTAGCAAGCATCAGAAAGCCCAAGACAAGCAATCATATTGTTGAGAATGAAAGAGATCAGAATGGAGACTCAAAACCCATATATAGAAAATCAAACATCCTCTCACAGAAGGGTCACGAGAAAGTGACAAGTCAGCCAGGGTGAAGTGTAGAACCAACAAAAGACACAATATTCCTCTGGTTCTTTGGTGCTTCTTCACCCCCAGTATATATATATATATATATATTTCATGCTTATTTGAAAATTCAGTCTGGAGTTTCCCTTTTTTGTTGTTGTTTTTGTTTTTTTAATTTAATCATTTTATTGGGGGCTCTTACATCACATTTCACAACACATAGTTACATATACACCTTCACATGTCTGCTTTGGTTAACATTCTCCAAATATCCACTTTTCCACTTGGGCCCTTGATAACACTTTCTCATCCTTTCCCCTCCATCCTTTTTCCCCCGTCCCCCTCTAAGTCCTCTTTATAAATTATTATTGTTTTGTCATATCTTACACTGCCTGACATCTCCCCCTGCCCACTCCTCCCAATGTACACCCTCCAGATAGGAGGGCATCTGTAGATCCCAGAAGTTGACTCCCTCTCTCTGCCCACCTTCCCTCCACCCATCCGGTAACTCCACTCTCACCACTGACCCCAAGGGGTTCATCCGCCCCGGTTCTTTGTGTTTCTAGCTTCTCTCTCTTCCAGTGTACCTCCTCCAGTCCAGCTGGGTTTGAAAGGTAGAGTTGGGACCATGAGAGTTGTGGGGAGTAAGCCTTCAGGAATTAGAGGAAAGTATGTTTCATCACTACCTCACTGCACCTTGACTGGACCATCTTCTCCCCGTGACTCCCTTGTAAGGGGGTGTGCAATTGCCCACAAGTGAGCTGTGGCAGTCATGTGCTTATGTTAATTTTATGATTGAAATGTAGGGGTGGAGTCTGGCCTGTTAATCTGGAGATAGCCATTGAGTAGCCGATGAGGCCTCTGTGTGGGCATGGCTTTCACCTGAGACTCCTGGGAAATCTCACGATATTTCCTTCATGAAGATGAGAAGCTATCTTCCCCAGTTGTTAGGAGTTAGTTTCAGAGATGATTAATCACAGGCAACACAGAATAGCGGCGTCTGGGAGACTGGAGTAGCCGGTGGAGAAACCACACGGCTTTGCCCTGATGGAGCCGGACCTCTGAGGCTGGGGCAGCCACATGGAGGCCTCTGCCAGCGATGAGTTGCTTCTGCCACCATGGGATGCTGTTGACGACACTGATCCTTAGAAGCAAGGAGCCATGGGGAGACCCCTGTAGGTGCTGGGACTCTGTAGCCACTGACCTGTGACTTCGTGAGTCAGAAAGAGACTTTATGGACTGATTTCAGGCATGTGGGTTAACATCAGACTTGTGACTTTGAACTGGACTGGGCTGGGATGTTTTCTCAATGCCCTGTTCCTCTTGAATATAAACCCATTCCTTATATCCATTTGCGTGTCCTTGAATTTGTTCCTCTAGTCTAGTCATGAGCCTTGGGTTCCCGCCCTGCTCTCCCCCTCATTCTTATTGATTTGATTCTTGTTCTCTGATGTTTGATATCTGCTCCCTTCGACCTCTCATGATCACACAGGTTGGTGTGCTTCTTCCAAGTGAGTTTTGCTGCTTCTGTGCTAGATGGCCACTTGTTCACCTTCAAGTCTTTAAGATCCCAGCTACTTTATCGTTTGGTGGTTGGGCACCATCAGTTTCCTCCATTCTGTCTGCCTCTGCACCCTTTTGTCCTCAGCAATCATGTCTGGAGGGCACCCGCAATATTACGACCCCAGCTCTACTTTAAAAATTCATCTAGGCTAGAGCATGTATACTGAAACAAGAGCTCTCCACATATGGAATCCAGGACACATAAACTCCTCAGGAACAGAAATGGAAGTAGCAGTACTAAGAGGGTAGGGGAAAGGTGGGGAGAAAAAAGGAAACCGATCGCAATGATTTACATATAACCTCCTCCCTTCACACAAAGGGGAAGGACAACAGAAATGTGAGTGAAAGGGAAAAAGCAATCAGTGTAAGATATGAAAAGCATAATAATTTATAATTTATCGAGGGTTCATGAGGGGGTATGGTGGGGGAGGAGGGAAAAAGAGGAGCTGATACCAAGGCCTCAAACAGAAAGAAAATGTTTAGAAAATGTTGATGGCAACATATGTACATATGTGCAGTTGATGTACGGATTGTTGTAAGAGCTGTAAGAGCCTTCAATAAAATGATTAAACAAATAAAAAATCAGATCACATAAAGCCTCGTGGTTAAATCTTTTGGGCCTCAAAGACCTAGTTCAAAACATTGATGCACCACCTAACAGACCAGTGAATTTTGGTGAATCACCTTTCAAATTCTTCTATAATAGTGTGCTTCCTCTCTTACTCCCAAAATAGCCACTTTCTTCTTAAAGCTTGATAATTGCTTGATTTTTCCAGATGTGGCACCTGCCTTTTTGGAACAATTTTCTTGGCTTGCTCCTCATCCTCTTTTTCTCTCCAGAGCTAGGAAGACCTTCCTCCTCGTCAAGTCTCTGATATCAACCAATTAATTCTATTGTTGGAAAAATAACTTGACTAAGGACCAAGATATTTTCTATTTATATTTGTGCCCGAGTTTTTGGCACCCGGGCTCTGCCTTGTTCGAGACCAAGCTGTGAGCTCATCCCCAAGTTCTAGTTGCTGGGAAACGGAATCTGCAGCAGTGGAGCTGTTTTCTTCTGAAAGGAGCAATCTTCAAATTGTGAATTGTCAACATCTTTTTAAAGATGTTATTAGAACAGGAAAATAAAAGATGCTATTAGAATGGTGATGGAAATCTGTTAAGAAGTAGTGGGAAACCGAAATAGTAGAGGGACTAGGGAGGGAGTCAAAACATGATTTCTTGGTGTTGTTCTTAGATTGGCACCATCAAATTGGTGCTGACATGTAGTGAGCCCCTGTACAACAGAACAAAACACTCCTAGAACTAAACTATCCTCATGGTTCTTTTGATGGCCATATGTAGGCCCTATTTTAACCACTGTGTCAATCCACATAGTTGAAACCTTCCTCATTTTCACAGATCTTCCAGTGTACTAAGGATGATGCCTTTCTCCATGGACTGATTTCTCCTGATTACATGCCCAAAATACAAAAATGAAGTCTTGCCACCCTCCCTTATGTCATCCAGAAGCATCCTGACTGTACTTCTAAGAGAAGTGTGTTTCACCTTCTGGCAAATCCAGCATGTATTCAACAGTCTTCACCAATACTACCATTCAAAGGTATTGATTCTTCTTTGGTCTTTCTTATTCATTGCTTTTTTTTTTTTTAGTGCGTATGAGGCAATTAAAAATACCGTGACTTGGGCCAAGTACACCTTAGTTATCGAAATGACATCTTTGTCTTTTAACCAGTTAAAGAGGTATTTTGCAGCAGATTTGTCCAGCGCAATCCTTAGTTTGAGGTCTTGATTGCTGCTTTTATGGATGTTTCCTGTGGATCCAATAAAACAAAAGCCTTGATGACATCGGTGCTGCTGCTTAGTGGGCCAGTAGTTCTGAGGAATTTTTGTCTTTTTTTAATTTTGGGTGTAATCCATATTTAAGACTATCGTCTTTATCTTCATCCATTTTTCAAGCTGTTTTCACTTTCAACAAGAAGGTTTGGGTCATCTTGATATTTCAGGATATTCATCATTCTTCCTCCAACCCCGAATCCGCGTTCTTCTTTACAGTCAAGGGTCTTGGAATTCTATCATTCCTTCCTCTTTGTTTCCAACTTTTGCATTTTTAATCAATTATTATCATTGCACCTTGATTACAAGTTTGATAAGTTTCTAACTTAAAGGGTTGGTAGAATTCTCCAATCTCTTCATGACTATCATAGTGGATCAAGCGTATCTTTGAATAAGAGTTGTATTAACTAGATTTCCTTATAAGTAAATGCACATTATCCCAGCACTGACAGCATTGTACTTCAATATAAACCTTGATTTCAAAGTTCTTTCAAATGTTCCGTTTGCTAATGAATGTAATGCCACACCTCTTTATTATGCCATTTCTAGCATAGTAAATCATATGATTTTCTGATTCAAAATGTCCATTACCTGTACAGTTCAGCTCACTAATGCCTAGAATATTGATCTTATGTGCTCCATTTCATTTTTAATGACTTCTAATTTTCCTAGAGTCATATTTCACACAAAGTTCCAATTATTAATTGATGTTTGTAGTTGCTTCTTCTCCTAATCACTTTCTCTGTATCCCTGGCTTGACTTTTCTCTTTTTAGCTCTTATCCCCTGGTATAATATTATTTTCCTTCTCACTCTAGTGAATATCTGTCTACTCTCCTGCCTACTGCTTACCTTTCCTTTCCTTTTCCTCTTCTCTCTGGGTAACCATCCATGTTTGTTTCTTTTGGTACAAAAAAACCTTTGTCTTGATTTTTTTCTTTTAAAAAATGGTCTTATGCAACATTTGTGCTTTTCTGGTTGACTAACTGCACTCAGAATAATGTCTTCTAAATGCATCCAAGATATGAGGCATTTCAGTTTCATCATTACTCCCTAGCATTGCATAGTATGATTCAATTGGGTGTATGTGCCCATGTTTATTCATTCTTCCACTCATGGATACTTAGGTCATGTCTATTTTCTCACTGTTGTGAATAAATTATGTTGCAATGAATGTGATATATCTCTGCTTCTTGTTTCATATATGTGGAGGCTCTTACAACATGACATATATCAAGTGTATCAAGCATATCTGTACATACATTGCCGTCCTTTCCAAAACATTTTCTACTTGAGCCCTCAGTATAAGTTCCCCCTTTTGCCACTCTCTCCCCTACTCTCCCACCCTTATGAAATCTTGATCGATTATATATTGTTATTATAACTTCATATCTTACAGTGTCCATTGTCTCCCTTCACCCACATTTTTAAAAATTGTTTTGTTCCCAGTTTTTTGGGGGAGTCACAGTGTTTCCCACAGTTGTTGTGCATCTTTTTAGTCCCATCAACAGTGGATGAGAGTTCCAATCTCTGCACTTTCTACAGTATTTATTAATTGCTAAATCAGTTTTTAATTAATTATTATCAATCCTGTGTTAAGTGATCTCATTGTTGCATTGAGAGATTTGCATCTCTCAAAGAGCTACTGATCTTTAAGTATTTCTCCATATTTTTGTTGGCCGTCTGGATATCTTCTTTGGTGAACTGTCTCTCATGTCATCTGCCCAGCTTTTAATTAGACTTTTTTCTTATTTAGGTGTTTATTTTTCTATTGATTTCAGAGATTAGTCCTGGATCCAACACACCAATTTTTTATATGTCTGATATTTTTTTTTAATTTCCTGGTCTTTCAGTTCTCTTTTTAATCTTCAGATGAAACTTTTTGATGACATCATGTATTATTTTTAGGAAGTCTTCTATATTGTCTTTTGCTGTGTGTTCTTAAGGTTAGTGGGGTGATTTTACCTTTACACTAGTCTCTATATTTTTACTGGTGATCTTTATAGTTCCAGTGTTTGCATTTAAGTCTTTAATCCATGTTGAATTTGTATCTGTACCTGGGTTGAGATACAGATCTTGCTTCTTTTCGCTGTAAATGGAAATCCAATTTTGCTATCATCATCTGTTGAAGAGACTATCTTTTTTTCATTCAATATAATATGACCTTTTGTCAAAAATAAGCTGTCTTACTGGGTTATTTATTCTGATGCACTGGTCTATGAATCTATTTTTAAACCAGTAGGAGGTTGTTTTGAACACCATGGCTATGTAGTAGGTTTTGAAATCCATAAGCAAGAAATCTCCTACTTTGTTTTTCTTCTTACGGAGTGAATCTTTTAACCTGGATCTATTTCCTTTTCAGATAAAGTTGGTGATTAGCTTCTCATGTCTTTACAAAATAAGGCTACAGTCTTGAATAAACAGCATGGGAAAGTCCCCCGATCTGACTTCATCTGACTTCTTATTTGCCACAAGACAGAGGTTAAACAGACCTTCCCGCTCCATTCTTCTTTACCTAACCTGACATCACTATTCATCTATGGGATTCTGCTTCTATGATGGTTTCAATAACTTGTTGCAATAACCACTCAGAACTCACAGCCTAAATTTAAATTATGAGAGTTTATTAGGGAATTTACCATGTTATCACAGGTCAAGATCACGAAACAGTAAGGATATAATCATTTGTCCACAGCAATATCTCTACCCAGCCAGCTCAAGCTCAGTCTCCAGGTCTCGGGTTCTCAGCCATGTGGCCCCTTGGTTTTTGCCTCCATGGGTCAGGGAGCCCACCTGATGCTCAGTCTCACAGTCTCATAGTCTCGGCACTGTTCCTCTGTTTTGTCTCAGGGTTTCCTTGTCTCACCCTCTGGTCTTGGTCTGGATTCTTTGCTCTGTCCTGTAAGCTTCATTCCACAGTCCCTGGTGCCTCTGGTCTCAGACTCCACCACTTCAGATAAAGAACTTTAATATGTTCCATTTCTAAGAGTTCTGGTATTTCTTTCTGTGTCCAAAATGGTTCCTACACCCAGAGAAACAACGTTAATGGACATGTGGATTTTGTCTTTCAGAAGATCATAACTTGTGGAGAGCCGGATTCAGAGGCCATTGTTTGCTCTGCAAACAATCCCTTCCGCCCCAGGGCTTTAGCAAAGACCACCAGACACACAAAGGACACCTATCTCATGCTGGGACACACACACACACAGCCTTTTCCTGTATCAGTTCCTGGCATCTATGTTTAGTTTATATCTTACCCTTTTGTATAAACTATATAGCTTGCTCTGCTTGTGTTACATTCTAGTCATACCTTTGTATTGTTTTATAGTGTTTACATATGTTGTAACCTTTAGTCCATTAGGTCATATTGTAGCTTTGTGATTGGTTGCTTTAAGTTGCCCCCGCTTCACTCCTGTATACCCCCATTAGCATACCAGACCAAGTTGGGGACTACAGCCCCTTTTGTGCCCTTTTTTCCCTTATCTGGCACTCATCCAGGATTGGCCCCTGTTGACTCTACCTCATTAGCATAAGCTGTGACCTTTACTCCTCACCATTGGCTTTATATACCCTGAGTTTTGCCCTAATAAACGAGGCTTGATCAGAAACCTGTCTTGTCTCCATTCTTCGCGTCCCCTGCCCATCTTCATCTTCCAGGCTCTGGATCCAGAAATCCACGTTTGAATCTCCCGTGGGCCGGGACAATAACTAAAGAAAACAAAGGACATGACTTGATTCACACCTTCTATATGATTGCATTAAGCTCAACTTTCCAGAGAAGAAAATCCAGTGGCTCTTTTTGGTTTCTGTGTGTGTAGAGAAACAGATGTATATCAAGAAATTACTCCCTGTGGCAGTCACATAATCTGGTGTCCATGTGAGGATGAAGAGTGTAGGGGTGGAGTCTATCCTGTCAATCTGGAGATAGCCAATGAGACCTCTGTGTGGGCGTGGCTTTCTCCTGAGAATGCTGGGAAATCTGGCCATATTTCCCCCTTGGAGGAGAGAAACTCACCTCTGAGTCCCTTGGAGACACTCTATTGTCAAGACACAAGGCTGACTCCTGTGAGACATCCCACAGGAGAAGCCACATGGGCTTATTCTGATGGAACCAGACCTCTGAAGTCAGAAAAGCCACGTAGAGACTCCTGCCAGTGCTGAGATGCTTGAGAAACCACAGAGAAGTCCCTGCTAGTGCTGAGATACTTATACCACCACTGGACACACAAGACTGCATCCACTGGCCTGTGATTATACTGGTATCATAGCATGTGTCTTGTGAATCTGAGGAAGACTTTATAGGCTGATATCAGACATATGGGCTAATATCAGACTTGTGGAATAGGACTGGACTGGGTAGGGATGCTTTCTCAATGTTCCATTCCTCTTGTATATAAACCTCTCCCTTATATACATATGCATGTTCATTAATTTGTTTCTCTAGTCTACCCGGACTAATACACTACCACAATTGTAGAAGTGGATAAGTGCAATCCAGTTCAAGTCTGCGGTCAGATGTAAGCTGAAGGTTTTTCATGACTCCAGTGGCTGTAGTGGCTGATGAACAGGAAGCAAGAAAATGGAGTAGGAAGACCACAGACTGGTGGATGCCAAGCTGAATGAATCCAAAATCAACTGAACTGATCCGAGGCTAGCAGGAGGAGGATGAGCCAGATTAAAGCCCAGATCCAACAGTGGAAGTTTCCAGACACTCAAATGACACTTGCCTCAATTGCATCAAGACTGGGCCAGAGTAGCTCCTTGGCTGCTTCACTCACAAAAGATCTCATTATGGAGTGAACCACATTGTGTGGGGGAATTGTATGGAATTGTATGAAGTGAACCACATTGTGGGGGAAATCTTGACTCACCAAAATTGACCTAAAATCTAATTATTATAAAGGTTAATCCTTAATGCCACCTTAATCTTGACCATTAGCATAGCAGAAAATGTCCTTCAAAATGGAATTATAGCCAGAGGCATAGAGTCCAGGATTATAATGCATAACATAAAGAATTATGGCAAAATGGACTATATTAATTTACTACATCTTAAATCTGGATTCTATTTGTAGAATGCTTTGTGCCAAATTGGCATTTTTCACAATATCAAGTCTTCCTATCCATGAACGTGGAACATTTTTTTCATTTATGTAGATCTCTACTGATTTATTATAGTAGTGCTTTATAGTTTTCTTTGTTCATGTTTTTGTTTCTGTGGTTAAGTTTATTCCTAATTATTTCATTTTTATAGGGCTATTGTATTTCTTTTTATTTCCTTTTCAGAATGCTCTCATTTGTATACAGGAATCCATTGGTTTTTGTATGTTGATCCTGCCATGTTGCGGAAGCTTTCAAATATTTCCAACAATTTTTGTATCTCATATTTTTGGTTTTCCATGTGTAGAATCTGCAAATAGAGTTTTACTTCTTCTTTCACAATAAATTCTTCATCTCTCACTTCACTTGCTGAACATGGTACTTTAAATCATTGAAAAGACTTCTTGCTCTAAAACCAAAGGAAAAGATTCACTACTGTGTTAGTCTGGGTTGATTAGACTCATATGTGTCAAAGAGAGAACTTTACATCAAAGAGCAATTCTATATGAAGAAAACACACCAGCATCCAGATCAAGTCCTAAAGTCCAATATTAGTCCATATGTCTGATACCAGTCTATAAATTCCTCTACAGACTCACACAACCATGCAATGACACGGAGTGTAGGAAGATCACAGGCCGGTGGGTGACAAGTCTTGTGAATCCAGTGGCAGTGGAAGCATCTCAGTGCTAGTAGGAGTCTCCACATGGCTCCTCCAGCTCCAGGACTCTGGTTGCCATCAGAGTAGCTCCATGTGGCTTGTCTTGCAGGGAGAGTGTGTGTCTGACCTCCAGTGAACTATTAATCTCTGCCACACCTCCAAATAAGATTGTTAAGGTGCAACCTGATTGACAGACTAGAATCTGCCTCTACACAACTTGATAGGAAATCATGTGACTTCCAAAACTGCCATCAAGTCCCTTCCAATTCATAGGGACGTTGCATATAGTTTAAGATACTGTAAATAATTATTGGCACAAATAGTCTCATCTTTTACCTGCAGAGCGGTCAGTTAGTTTGAATCATTAACCTTACGGTGAGAAGCCAAATATGCCTAACCCACCAAGAGACCTGATGACATAGTGGTCATGCATTGGACTAATAACCACAAATCAGCAGTTTGAAATCACCAGCTCCAGAGGAAAAGAAAAATGAGGTTTTCACCCCAGTCGGAGACACCCACAGGGACCATTGTCCCCTGTTCTGGAGCATTCCGGTAAGTTAGAATCCACTCGATATCAGTACATTTTGAACCCCGCTGCCAAGGCCATTAAGATTTCTTTTGCTTAAACTGAAGTAAAGCTATCGAAGAACTATAGGCACCAATCCCAACTCAACTAAAAATGTCACTTAAAGACTTAAGGAGAAATACAGGAATGAATCCCATTCATAATACAGAGACTGTCTATTCTTGTTGTACAAGGCCCATTACAAAGGTCACCTCTAGCTGGAAAACTACTCAAGTCAGAACAGTGACTCCTTTCCCTGATCCCTTTTGACTATGGGTTTATGTCATCTCCTGCAATCACCACAATCTGCACAAGTAATATCAGTGTATGTATGTGCTATAGTTTCTCTCCCCTACCAGAAGTAAGCTCCTTGATGATAGGACCAAAAGATAGCCGCAAGATTTCAATGCCTGCAAAGGGAATCTCAACCACTCCCAGGCCTATATATCTGTCAGTCTGGCTTCTTGAAGGAATCACCCATAAGCTTACTTAAGCAACCAACCAAAGATGGGAGCTACTTTACTAACAGAACGACTGAGGAGTGCTAGCCACAAGCTAAGCAATAGAATATTTCATCATAAACAGACCTCCAATTGGGTTAAAGCCAGGATTTTATAGAAATGTGTTCACTATCCGGCATGGTTTTTATCAATAGCATATTGCCACCCAGGTCAGCTTACCCTAGCCTTGATTAGTAGTTAATTATAATTTAAGGACTTTCAGATGATCAGCAATATTAACAGTGATTTTTTTACAAATCATTTCTTAATGCCAAGGTGTTAACATTGAAGACCCCTCCTTTTTTTTAGTAAAGGGAAATGATGCAAGCAAATATAATCCCATTTTGTTAGTTCTCTGGATATGATAGGTAATAGTAATAAGGATACTGTTCTTTGTTATTATAATAATAAGTGAATCATAAGAAATTATGCTTACTGATAGACTCCTCCCACCCGCCAACCAAGTTGTCATATTGAAATAGCCAAAATTAAATTTTTGGAGAGAATAAGAGACAAGAACTCAAATCAATCGCCATCAAGTCAGTTTCAACTTCATGGCAACCCTGTGTTTCACTCTACAAGGTTTTATGACCCCGATCTTTTGGAGGCGGACCAATAGCCTCTTCTTCTGAAGTCCCTCTAGCTTCATTGCAATAGTCCAGAATAGCATTTCCATCTCAAGAACCTGACTCCGATGTGCCTCAACACAGACTCCCAGTACTTTGTAGACAAATCCCATTGTATTTGACACGAGTAGGTTCATGGACATGTTAGCCCATGAATGACTTGTTAGGAAAGAGACTTGGAACTCATTCCAGTTACTTTTCTTTTCTGTGTCTTTAGCCACCCCCCGGGGTTACTCACAGCACAAAAAAGACCAAATATGTTGACCAAACCAACCGTGCTGCGGGCAGCTGTGATTGGTGCAGGAAGGCCAGCAGGCAGGTGGACGTCCAAGCGTGGATAGTAAACAGAGGCGACCGTGAAACAGTAATCATGCAAATCACCATTCTGTGAGCAAATGTGCTGCACTTGGTATTTTCAAGCCATTGTATCGTCATTCATTGATTGATGGGCTGGAATAACTGTGGCGGGGGGCATATGAAATTACACGCAAGATTTGAATAGAAAGAAATGTCTCTTATGAAGTGTCCTTGGGATGTATATTTTTCTTTCTGTCTTGGTTGTTCCGGTTGTCTCCACCTCCATCGTCATGCCCCCAAGAGCTCCTGTTCATCTGTAGATCAATACTTTTTCCCAAATGCAAATCCCCTGGCCAGGGGTCAGCTCACATTTGAGATGTCAGAGCCAGTTCTGACCCTCAGAACGATTTAAAAATTATTCGAGTCAAAAATATATTTTTACAAGCAAATTAAATCACCATTATCTGAATAATACTTACATTTTTTCCCATTTTACTTCAGAGCCACGTATCCACACTGAAAGAGACACGTGTGGCTGATGAGCCACAGTTTCCTGCCCCAGCTCTACTAAGTTATTTTATCATTAGTTACCACTAAACCTATGTCAATCCATAGTGATCCTTGTGTGCCTCAGAGTCACTTTGTGTGCATGGGATTTTCAACGGCTGGACTTTCCCCCCAGGTACTACTGCGTACATTTGACGAACAGATCTTTTGATTGTTTACATCTGAGAGTGTTAACCTTTCACAGACCAGTGACCCTCTATTAAATTAATTCTCTGATATCCATTCTAGAATGCAAATCTTATGAAGAAAGAACCATATTCCTCATTGTATCTCTAGCATAATGCTTGGTACGTGGTACTAAAATGACTGTCAGCAAGTTGATTCTGATTCCTAGAAACCCTATCTATATAGGGTTTACGAGGCTTGATAAGGAGCCCTGATGCCATAGGAGTTACACATTGCGCTGCTAAGTGCAAGGTCAGCGGTTCAAAATCATCAGTGGCTCCATGACAGAAATATGAGGTTTTCTGCTCCCTTAACGAGTTATAGTCTCAGAAACCCACAAGAAGAGTTCTATTCTGGTCTATAAGGCTGCTATGAGTCAGAACCAACTTGACGATCTTGAGTTTTGGAGAGACTTTGTAGCTCTGTGTGGGAGTACAAGTGTTTCTTAGGTTAATCAAAAAATTCTTCTTAACAAGAGACTATAATTGCTGGTATGGATTCTTTTTTGCCCCTCCCCCAAACACACATTTATTCACAAGTAATTTACACATCATGTAATTCAATAGTTCAATCATATCACAGAGAATTGTACCATCGTACATATCCCATCAATTTTAGAGCACTCCCCCTCCCCCGTGGTCAAATTGCCTTTAAGATTATCCATCCAATCACAATAGTTCTAGCAGCCCCTCCCCCCCCTCCCATCTTCACTGGTTGCACCTGAAATCCCTTTCCTTCCTTTTTCATGGTTATCCTTATGCCTCCACGTCTCATGTGCTTCATAGCTGGGAGACCCAACAGAAAACAAAATCTCACGAAGGTGGTAAGGGTAAAATCAAAAGAGTGTACAGAAAAAAACACTAGTAATGCATAAAAAGGAAAAGACCCCCCCCAACAATAATCAAAAAACCAGGGAAGAAATTTATGTCATGGAGCCTGTAAAAGATACCTGCCCCTAGAATAATGTGACCAGATGTTCTGCTTTTTAACAATTTAACAACATCCCGTGGTGTTTTAGAATTAAGATAAGTATATTACAATACTATTTTTGTTTTCTATGAACATTTCTGTTGCTCCATATAGACCAAATATTTTATTAAAAAGCCCACCCCCACCCCACCCCCCAGTCAATGATGTCCCACTTAAAATCTAGTCACTTTACCCTAGAATAAATTCAGGTCCCATCTGTAGGGTAGTCAACTGGCCAGATGTTGATTCAGTATTGTCCAGTTGATCCAGCATAATCAAGATTACAGTGGTAAAGCTGATTTTAAGGCTAAGTGAGACTCTTGCTAGAGAAGATCTGTCAGTGGTTCAGTTTGACCAGATACTCTCCAGATGAGTTTTGGGATCTCACCATCCATCCCCCATAGGCCTCCACAAATTGGGGGTTCATAATTTTTGCTTTGGTGCTTTTCTCCTCATCTTATTCAAGATTTGGGATTGCCACCTTTGACTCACATAATCTGGTGTGCTTCTTTTGTGTGGATTTAGTGGACTTCTCACATAGATGGCTGTTTGAGTACAAGACTTTAAGACCCCAGACACTCTTCTAATTGACAGCCAGCCACCATTCTTCACCTCACTTTGCTGTAGCACCCTTATCTTCAGTGATCATTTTATGGAAGTGAGTGTGTTAGTCCAGGTGTACTAAAGAAACAAATCCAGAGATACTCTGGAGAAAGAGAACCTTTTATCAAAGAACAATTGTGTTAGTCCAGGTGTACTAAAGAAACAAATCCAGAGATACTCTAGAGAAAGAGAACTTTTTATCAAAGAACAATTGTACATTAGGAAAACACCCCAGGCAAGTGCTGATCAACTTCATAAGTCCAATATTAACCCATATGTCAATACTAATTCATAAATTCCTCTTCAGGCTCATGCAGCCATGCAATGATGCTGAATGCAGGAAGATGACAGGCCAGTGGGTGGAAAGTCTTGTGGATCCTGTAGTGGTAGAAGCATCTCAGTAATGGTATTTGTCTCCACATGGTTCCTCCAAATCCAGGGCTCTGCCTTCAGCGTACCTTCGTGTAGTTTGTCAGCAGGAAGATGAAGCAGAGAGTGTCTTCCACCTCCAGGGAGGAATACAGGAGTTCCCAGAATCCTTAGGAGAAGACCATGCCCACAATGAGGCATCATTGGGTATGGCCTGATTGATAGGCTAAACTCCACGCCTTCGCAAGTTGACAGGAAATTATGTAACTGCCACAGTGAGTATGTAGTAAAGCCATGATGTAAGAATTTATTGTTCTTAAGTTGGAGCTAGCATTTAGTGTGAGCCCAAAACCCATTCCTGGATCCTTTTTTGTTTGTTTGTTTTGCTGTAACTTGGAAGTCAATACATAAGTCATATCCTACCATAAGTCAATATGACATGTGTTCTTATGTTACAGAAGTAATCTGCTCAGCACTCTATATGACTGATTTCATTTGATTCTCACCACATTCCTTTGTGGTAGGTATCAGGGATGAAGTTGAAATGATATAGAGTAAATCATTTACCCCAGATCACACTGGGAGTCCAACACAGATTTGGCTGGTTCGAAACCTACATGTCTCCAAGGTGCTGAGAAAGGAAAAAGTAGCCCTTGACATCTGGAAATTAGCTAGCTCTCAATTCTTACCAACAAGGCTGATACCAGCATCAACTCCATCTAATTCTGTTATACATAAACAATGTCACATCTACCCTCAGCACACAGGGACATTCTTAAGAACAAAAGAAAATTAAACAAAGAAAATACTTATCTTTTTCTAGGCTCAGACCAAGCTAAAACTGCAGCAAAACCCACAAAATACCAAACACCCAACTTTCCCAGCTAATAGGAATTTCTGCTACATTGTTGCCAATTTGAGTTTTATTTTCTTTCTCATTTCTATAAACTATAAATGCCAACATGTTGCTATAGAGTCTGTGCCAGCTCCTAATGACTCTATACAACAGAGCAGGACTTATGCATGCGTTTCCAAAGCTGTTAATCCACAGAGAAGCAGACGACCCCGTTTTTCTCCCAGGAAACGGCTACTAAGTTCAAGCAGCTGATCTTTTTGGTGACAGCTGAATGCTTAACTTCTGGACCAACAGGATTCCTGTTGTTCTGTGGATTGAATGAATTGTGGTACCCCATTGTAGCATTCCCCTTGCTTTCTGGCAGCATAGATATAAAGTGGATCTCTATCCCCTTAAACTCTCCCCACCATCACTCAACAAAAAGCCAAATTCCTTAATAAATCTCCTTAACACTGTCATCCTGGAACACGCCCAAAATTCCCCAAAGAGTATGTCCTCCCTTGCTGCAGCAGGTTACAAACCCAATGTTTCCAACTACAGGTGTGTTCCTAGAGGTCTCTGCTGGAGGGCATTGAATGTAAGTAAACCTCATTTGGATTATTTTCCCCCTGGGGCTGGAGAAAAAAATGTTAGAAGTCTTATGTACAAATTTGGGCTTAAAAGAAAGAGAACTATAATCTCACCAAATATTTACAATAGTATTTAAACATGGCTTCCTCCTTTGGTTGCCCCCTACCCCTCCGTAAAATGGTCATATGCTAAATACAGTTCACAAAATAACTACGCCAAAGTATAGGAGTTGCACCAGATGAAGAATTGGACATAATAATCCAGGCCTTTAGTTCACTCTCTCTAAATATGAACATACTGCAGTTGACTTGTGCCGAGTTAAGAGAATTTATGGATTCTATTCTTTTAAATGGAATGTATGCAATACTTTGCACAGCTGTAGGGAGTAGCCAAGGAAATCTTTGTCCTGCACAGAAGAGTAGCTCTCAATCTGAGCTCCTCGTAAGAATGACTTCAGATATTATTGATAACCCCCGTGCCTGTGTCTCGCTCCCCACCAATTCAATCCAAATGGCCATGAATGGCCTCAGCTGTTAGGTGACACCGAGTTGGTTCAGACTCCTAGCAACCCTGTGGACAGCACAAGCAACACCGCTTCATCCCACTCCATCACCACCATTGCTGTGTGTGAGGCCCTTGGTGTAGCTCCTGGGTCAATTCAACTAGTGGGTGCACTTCCTCCTTTTCACTCACCCTCGGCTCTACCAAGCAGAATGTCCTTTTCCAGAGACTGATTCCTTCCGATAACGTCTCCAAAAGGCAAAAGACAAAGGCAGACCATTCTCACGTCTAAGAATCATTCCGACTACTTCTAAGGCAGATTTGTTTATTCTTCAGGCAATCCATGACACTTTCAATATTCTTGGTCAACACAATTTGAGGCATTTCTTTTTAAAAAATATCCCCAAGTCATTCTTCTGTGTTGAGTCATTGAACATTGAGGATTCTTAGCTATTTCATCGACTATCCATCTGTCACCTATGATCATACCTCTATCCATAGCTCTGTCTCCTGGATCTTTCCTGTTTTCTTTTACCTTCCTCCTTTCCCACTATCACAGTCACCCTCCTTTTGCCTCTAGTAATTCCTTTCAGCTAGATTGTTGTTGCCCCAACACCCCCAGATTCTCTATATCCTCTTCATGGTGAATTTTATTCCCTAGTTGTTCCCCTGTCTATTGCGATGCTTGCTCATTTCTCCCATTCTCCCCACTTTCTCCCCCTAAGTCCCTCTGAAACCTTGGGTCCTGTTACTTTTTCCTCTGACTTGCTTCCCATGCCTAACTTATATAGGCAGGCAAATCAACAATAATATAAGCAATATGAAAAGGAAAGAAATTGGGGCTGAGCCCCGGTGGCATAGTAGTTGTGCGCAGGACTGCAGCCCACTGGATTGGAGGTTCAAATCCAGTATCAAGGCTGGACCTTGTATTTCCACCACCAGAGGACAGTGATGCCCCAAAAACAAAAAACAAAACAAAACAAAAGCTGTGGCTAAAATCTTTGGGCTGAGCCCCGGTGGCGTAGTGGTTGTGCGCGGGACTGCGGCCCACTGGGACGGAGGTTCAATTCCAGCAGTGGGGCTGGGCCTCCTACTCCCACCACCGGAGAGCAGTGATGCCCCCACCACCAAAAAAAAAAAAGGAAAGAAATTGAAGAAAAAGAAAAATAGAAATATGTGTGTGTGTGTATATATATAGAGAGAGAGAGAGAGAGAAAAATAATAGCTAGCATAAAAATATAGATAATTCTGGATCAGTCCGCTGACCTTTATGACTATTTCCTTTCCATTCCTGGGGGTTTCCAGGAACTGCCCCTCCAGGCCTAAAAGTTTACTTTGGGGCCTTCTCAGGGGAGTTGTGGTTTTGCTTTGCTCCCATTGCTGATCTGTTATGTTCCCTTCTTGGTTTGCCCAGTGGTGGGGGGGGTCGGTAGGAGATGTCAGATTGGACTCACTGCTGCCGTTTGTCCCAAGTATTGTCCTCTATTTTGGTATGCTCCAGCAAAGGAACATCAAAGTCTCAAACTGTTTTCAGCCTTATAGTTCTATCTTTACCTTAGCAGTTCTGTGCAGGGGTGTTGTCCTCAGGACTTGGTGTGTCCAAATAGGGTCTAGCACCTCACACTCTTTTTCCTTCTGGTTTGCTTCTGTATGGGCATGGCAGGCTGAACCCTCTCCCCAACTTGTAGGTTGAGTGTTCTCTCTAGCACATATTTCAAGGTTGGGGTCAGTTTGGTTCTGATTAGGAGCAGCACTGCAACCTATTCTGTTCATGCCTTGCTCCATGTGGTTTGGCATACTGTGGTAGAATCTGCATGAACACTCCCAATTCTCTTAATTTTCTGGTCTACCAACGGGAGCGCTGTGCAGGTGATTCTACATGAACGCCATCTTGACACCGACCCCCTGTTTCTGATTTTTTCATCCAAAGGATAATCATGATATTCTCAATGAGCCTGGGGTGATCACAGGTGTTTATTTTGAAGATCTTTTAAGAAAATCAGAAATTTCATGGTTAAGAAAAAGGGCAGGGAAAACTTCAATGAGGAATCATTTTTTAAACCCTCAGTGAACCTGCCCATTCCTCAAGGATAGCAAGGCTGTCCTACAAGGATTTCATTGGGAAATCTCACCACATCCACCCTACAGGCCTGATTTTGCCAGTTCAGATATCTTTCTGTTCTCCAAACTAAAAGAACGTTTCAAAGGAACATCCTTTAAGTCCCTTGAGGATGCCAAACTGTTGTTGTCTTGATCTGTTGTAAGTGGAATAGCACAGAATTCTTAGGGGAAGAAGAGATATAGAAACCCTGCCATCTATAGATACAGATGGAGGAGACATTGAAAAACAAAACAGTGGTGTCACATTTTTATATTTATGTTTAAAGGAAAATTTTCATGATATTGCAGCAATAGTTATTGCTGTTTTTTACTTACTCTTGTGTTTTAAAGTTTAACTTCCATTTCTGTGGTTATAATTCCATTGGGGAAAGAGCTATCTTTGTTAGGTTAATGAGACGCCATTAGTGCAAATTTTACTTTGAGTCACTCTCTTTTGAGATATAAAACAAGTGAAACAAGCAAGCAGAGGAGACCAGGTATCAGACGGATGACAAGACACAATAAGACTTACTGGCTGAGCCCTGGTGGTGTACAGGTTATGTGCAGGACTGTGGCCCACAGCGTTGATGGTTCAAATCCAGCAACAGTTCTCCAGGAGCAAGGCTGGGCTTCCTACTCCCACCAGGACAGTGATACCACAAAACACACACACACACACAAAGACTTACAAGCAAATGAAGAGTCAAAGAGTCCTCTACAGACTCACCCAAGAAAGGAAGCCTCTCCTTTTAGCCAACATGCTAAATTCAAACTGTTAGCCTCACAGACTGAGAAAATACTGTCTGTTTCTTGAATTCATGTACTTAGGGTATTTCTGTTAGAGCAGCATTAGATAACCAAGACAGTTAAACTCACAATGCATTATTCCTATTCCTGAAATTCCAAAATGGCTTCTCTTGGTAGACTTGATGTTTAAACTACTATTATATTCCCTTTCATTATCCTTAAGCTGTTTTATAAAGTTTAAAAAATACACCTAAAATATTTTTATAGTGCAACTAGTTTTTTTTTTGAGCATTCTCTTCAAGTGACTTGCCTTTGAAGAGAAGAACCTGAGAAAATGAAATGACAGCTCATTAAAAAATGATAGTGCAACTCATAAGATAGTAACCATGCTTTGTGTGTATATGAACGTGTCCTGCCACCTGAAAACCAGATATAGCTATTTAAAATACACATCACTTCATAAGTCAACCTCAAGTAGATGGCCTACATCTTCATCAGTCAACTCTTAAAACACTGGTTTTATTAGCTTTACAATATCATAAGCATAACGTATATCTAGTTGTCACTGACCGTGAGGGAATCTGAACTGAATGTCCCCTGTCTACAATATTTGTCAGATTCAACAAATAAAAATTAGAGGCATTAGCTTTAACCCTCTGTGTAGCAAATCTTCTGTTCAAAAAGCATTTGAAAATGTGGTTTATTAAAGTTTGGATCAAAGAACAAAAGATATGAACAGCCAAAAACGGCCTAAAGATGATAGGAAAACCTGCATTTGTTAGTAAAAGTAATTGGTGCATTAAACCAAAGACAGTGATACTGTGCTGAGTTCCCAAGGAGTGCCTTCTTCCAGGAAGGGCACTCCTGTGGAAACCCACCGGATGATTCCCCAGCTCTTGCCAGTCCCTGTCCGGTCTGAGTATCAGACTAAGCTTCCTCAAAGAATGTTTTAATAACACATGCCGCTGTTGAAAAAAAAAGAGTACATCGGCCAGTGACAACATAATGACAATTTGAAGATTATGAAGGGTTCATGGGGGAGGGGTAGTAGAGAGGGAGGGGAAATATGGGGAGCTGATACCTGGGCCCTCAGTAGACAAACGGAGGATATTTCGAGAATTATGATGGCAACAAATGGGCAAATGTGGTCTGCATACAATTGATATATGTATTAATCATGATAAGAGTTTTATGAGCCTCCAATAAAATGATTTAATTAAAATAATTAACTAAATAAAAGAGTCTGGACAACAATGTATTTAGCAAGTTTAGGTTATTGTCAATTGTTGGGGTCAGTGAATGAGAAACAGGTCTGTCAGCGAAGACAAATGAAGGCAAACCCTTCTTGGTGAAGTGCATGTACCTACAGGGAGGGGACATGCCGAGTCAAAATGCCATCCACCAACAAAGAGCGCGCCTCTGTCAAGGGCCACTTCTTCCTTGTTCTAAGACATGAGGAGAGACTACAAAGTCAGAAAATGTAAGCAATGTAAATGTACACAGAGAATTTGTGGCTTTCTTACATGAAGCTTTAATTTTCACTTAAGAATTATTTTAATGTTTACTTTTTAGTTGCCATTACATTTATCTGTCAACTTTGTGATGTCACTTCTTTGTTTTATTCATTTCTTTTGTTTGTTTGTTTTATTTTGGGGGCATCACTGCCCGGTGGTGGTGGGAGTAGGAGGCCCAGCCTTTGCTCTTGTGGAGCTGGAATTGAACCTCCATCCCAGTGGGCCGCAGTCCCACGCACAACCACTACGCCACTGGGGTTCAGCCCTTATTCATTTCCTTTTTAGCAATGGAAGTATTATAATTTGAAAACCAGAGAGGAAATCGTTTTAATGAAATGAATCATTATGGGACTATTACCATGTTGTTATTAATGTTGCTTTTTAAATTCAGTGCAATTTTACACCATTTAATAGTCTGCTTTATACATTTAACATTACATGCAGACTAACACAAACTTAACGTTGGCAACAGGATCAAAATTAGCATAAGCACAGTTAATAGTCAAAAGCCTAGTGAGAAAGAGTTCTAATGCAAACATGTCTTTATCAAAACATTAAAAAACTCTCTTACTATCAGCAATAAGCAAATAGGCAAGTAGACATCATAAAACTCAGTTTAGCTTACTACCCAGTCATGAAAACTTTGGAAATTAGAATGTTTTATTTCTGTGACAACTTTTCAAGGTCATTTGAAAACTGCTTGCTGCCTGCAGGTATGAATTACAGCACAGAGCGGCCATCTTCCCCATGCTCTGGTGAACAGTCATGCACCTTTTGAAGAATGCATTTTACCCTCTGTATTTTCCAGGTCAGGAAACAGCTCCAAAATGTCCATGAATCCAACATTGTTTGGGGGGTTTGTTTTCCCAGCGGTCCAGGAGTTTGCCACGCTTTCATCACAATCACAATCCTCACATGTCTCTTTGTTCACCTTTGCTATTTTCCCCTGGTGATTTTTGTGTCAACATTCTTCTGGTCAGCTATTTCTGACATAACTTCATGTATGCTTAATGCATAATTCCTTTTTCACATGATCACATTTTGTTTCCTTGCTGCATTTTCATTTGGGGGGGACGGCAGTTTCTCTTTAAAGTATCCATTTTTGTACAATGTCATATGGGTTAATATTGGCAGGTTACACAATGGCTGAGCCCCGGTGGCATAATGGTTGTGGGCAGGACTGCGGCCCACTGGGATGGAGGTTCAATTCTGGCTCCCAGGAGCAAAGGCTGGGCCTTCTATTCTCACCACCTGAGGGCAGTGATGCCTAAAAAAAAAACAGAAGTTTACACAACTACACACCATGCTGTCTGTACATTTAGCAAACTAAAAAGCAGATGTGAAATGATGAATCACTGTCTTGGAATAAAATGACATGTTTGATCCACGATCATGATGCATGTCTATTTATGAAGTGATAGCAACATTTTTACTTAGTGCAATTTTTCACTGTTAACATGTTTTAATAACTGAAAATTGAGGTATGTTTAAGGGGATTCATGTTATCTAACTAAACAATGGTAATAGGAATTCATGCATATCAGAGCCATGCATAAAAGGACTGTGTATATGTGTCTGTATTATTTTAGATGCATTGTGTTTTAAAATTTTTATGAACAAAATTGCAAGTTATGCTAAAAGTCAGCTATTATGTTAAATAGCCTATGATGTCAGATAATACCAATATTATGTGCAGGGAACTGTGGGAGATATGCAAATGAGCCTACACATCTTTTCCTATGAATTTTGTGACTTAACAGAGGAGTCCAACCTGAATTCATGACTGAAGAAAAATACATGAAGCGAAATCTCACTGAAAATTGTATTTAAGGAGAAATTCAGTTCAATCATGATAAATACTATTTGATTCCTCAAGCAAAACACAGATGAGAAAGACAAACTCTCCTTCATTTTAACAAACTTAAAGGTCTTAGGTCTTAGTTATACATGACTTTTTTAAGATGTTAGCACTGAGCCCCAGTGGCATATTGGTTGAGTGCAGGACTGCGGCCCACTGGACTGGCGGTTCAAATTCAGCAGCAGTTCTCCAGGAGCAAGACTGGGCCTCCTACTCTCACCAGAGGGCAGTGATGCAAAAAAAAAAAAAAAAAAGAGTTAGCAACTAAGACATGCTCAGGATAGTTGGCTATCAAGACATGTTACAAAGATCTTTCAGGTCTGCTAATAAGTCCCCAAAAGTTTGCAAATAAATCCCCAAGGAGCATACTATTCTGGAAGCCTCAACTGAAAGACTCTGTGGTCAGCAAGCCCAGCTCCCTGAATTAAGTGTCCACAGGCACTCTGTGTCAGTCCAGGTAGGCTAGAGGAGCAAATTTCATAGACACGCATATGGATATAAGGAAAAGGTTTATATACAAGAGGAATGGGACATTGAGAAAGCATCCCAGCGCAGTCCAGTTCAGTGTCATAAGTCCGATATTGACCCATATGCCCGATATCAGTCTATAAAGTCTCCTTCCAACTCACGAGGTCACAGGTCAGTGGGTGCAAATTCCCGGCTCTGGCAGGAGTCCCCTCATGGTTCCTCATTTCCAGGGCTCAGGGTCCACCAACAGCATCCAGTGGTGGTAGAAGCAACTCATCGTCTGCAGGCGTCTCTCCGTGGCTTCCCCAGTTTCAGAGATCTGGCTCCATCAGGGCAAAACCATGTGGCCTCTCCGCCGGCTCCTCTAGCATCTCAGACACTGCCATTTTGTCTTGTACGTGATTCATCATCTCTATGAGACTAACTCTCAACAACTGGGGAAGATAGCTTCTCATCTTTATGAGGGAAATATCGCAAGATTTCCCAGAAGTCTCAGGAGAAAGCCATGCCCACACAGAGGCCTCATTAGCTACTCAATGGCTATCTCCAGAGTAACAGGCCAGACTCCACCCCTACATCTCAATCATGAAATTAACATAAGCACATGACTGCCACAGACCCACTCCAGTGACTTCAACCCAAAAGCACGCAACTCCTGTGAGTCAGCAAGCCCGGCTTCCCCAATGAAGTGTCCAGAACCATCCACTCCACAAGCCAGCCTCCTGCACAAAAGCACTCAGCTTTACTTGCTCCACAGGTTGAAAAGCCTATGCTTTTCCATAGGTTGAAAAGCCTCAGCTCCATGCTCTGACTCCTGGTCCTGCTGCTGTCATAGCTGTCTTCTGGACCCAGGAGGTCCACTCCATAGAGATCTCAGGTCCAGAGGACACACTCCAATCCTGATTCTTGCTGGTAATGAGATTGCTTCATTTCTACTTCTCAGAGGGTTAATTTTACACAAAGCAGGATGATATTGTAGGGGATCCGGGTCACAATTATTCACTGATGAGTCCTTTCAGTATCTTCCCTCACCTTATTACTAGATCCGAGTAGGAAAAGGATATTTGGTGGGAGTTAAAGACTTTGGTTAGAAGAGCCACATTAAATAATCCACTTCCACTACAGGTATCAATAAACTACATAAATACCGTAACCTCATGAACATATGGTACAAAAAGTATGCAAAAGTTCATAGGTGAGTAAAAGCACCTTTGGTTAAGAAATCATGAAACTAGTGGCATTTAAAAACAAATACCTTCCAGTTCTCAGTATATAGCAACAGTCTTAAAAAAAACTCATGACATTATGTCATTAGCTTCCGATTCAAAAAAAAGCTATTCTACTTGCAAAAGGATTCATTATATCATTATTTAGAAACACGAAATATCTAACCTTAGAGAAATAGAAATAGTGAAATTAATGTCTTTTCAGGGGAAAGTTATGCAGCCATTAAAATGAAATTTTGTTTTGTTTTCAAGATAAATCTTTAATTAAAAAAAAAACTTTTTATTGGGAGCTAACACAGAAATTAGGTTGTTCCATAGTTCAATTGCATCAAGCAGTATGGTACAATTGTTACCACAGTCAGTTTCAAAACCTTTTCTTTCTCCTAGAAATCCTTGATATCAGTTCCTCTTTACTCCCCCCACCGTACACCCCACACCCCTGTCATGTACTATTTGTTGTCTCTATAGGTTCATCAATCCTGGATTTCATATACTGAGCAAAAATAGAAACATATAACAGAAATTCAAGAGGGCTACCCCAATGACAAAATATATCTGTGTTAGTTTGTGCTGATTAGAGAAACAAATCCAGGGACAAGCATATGTATGTAAGAGAATTTTATATCAAGGAGTTATACATTAAGAAAATATCCCAGCCCCGTGCAGATCAAGTCCATAAGTCCAACATTACCCCATATGTCAATACTAATCCATACATTTCTCTTTAGATTCACGCATCCTTGCAATAATGTTGAATCAGGGAGATGACAGGCCAGCAGGTGGAAAGTCTTGAGGATCCTGTGGTGGTGGAAGTATCTCAGTGTTGGTGTGGGTCTCCACATGGGTCCTCCAGTTCCAGGGCTCTGGCTCCATCAGTGTAGCTTCATGTAGCTTATCAGCAAGGAGAGGAGGCAGAGAAAGTGTCTTCCATCTCCAGGGAGGAATCCAGGAGTTTCCAGAATCCTCAGGAGAAGACCATGCTCACAAGATGGCCTCATTGGGTATGCCCTGATTGACAGGCTAAACTCTACCCCTTCACAATTTTACAGGAGATTATGTAACTACTACATCATCAATAAATCATAATATGAAGGGGGGGAAAACAGAAAATGTTGAAAACCAGATTACACCCAATGTTTTAAAGGAATTTTTAGGGCTGAGCCCCGGTGGCATAGTGGTTGTGCATGGGACTGCGCCCCACTGGGACGGAGGCTCAATTCCAGCAGTGGGGCTGGGCCTCCTAACCCCACCACTGGAGAGCAGTGATGCCCCCCCCGCCAAAAAAAAGGAATTTTTAGATGTCATTTGAAAATACTAGTGACAGTAGCATGAGTTTAAATTTGAAAACGATCGCTAAGTCTAAATAAAACTGTTATCAATGTCATAAATATTAAGGGGGGATGGTAGATTCCAGTGAATATCTACTGCCCCAAAATTGAGAATATTAATGCACTATGAAGTGAGGCATATGGAAAATATGCCTAAACTGTCTATCAAAGTAAAGATTGCTATCTTGCAAGACTAGCAAAATCTTAAATGGTTCTGTACTCAAAAGTAGAATGTCTGCATGAAATGGCACAATTTATACAGCTGGAACAAAAAGGAGAGAGAAGTGCAAATGGAATATATATAATTATATATGAAAGCATTCACTCACTTCCCTGTTGGCCATGCCCCAGAGAGGAGGTTATATGTAGATCCCTGAAATTAGATCCTCCTTTCTACTCCACCAACAGGGAAGTGAGTGAAGGGACACATTAGACAGTGTATGTGTTAGTCTTGGTAGACTAGAGAAACAAAATTTCAGAGACATGCATATAGGCATAAGGAAAAAGTTTATATACAAAAGGAATGAGACATGGAGAAAGCATCCCAGCCCAGTCCAGTTCAAAGTCATAAGTCCGGTATTAACCCATATGCCCGAAATCAGTCTATAAAGTTTTTTTCCGACTCATGAAGTCACAGGTCGTTGGGTGCAGAATCCTGGTGCTGGCAGGGCACCTCGCCTCCAGGGCTCAACGGTAGAAGCAACTCATCACTGGCAGAGGTCTCCATCTGGCTGCCCCAGCTTCAGAGGTCTAGTTCCATCAGGGCAAGGCTGTATGGTCTCTCCACCGGCTCCTCCAGCTCCTCAAATGCTGCCAGCTTGTCTTGTCCGTGATTAATCGTCTCTGAAACGAACTCCCAACAACTAGAGAAGATAGTTTCTCATCTTCACGAGGGAAATACTGAGAGATTTCCTAGTAGTCTCAGGTGAAAGCCATGCCCACATCACACACACAGGCCTCATCAGCTACTCAATGGCTCTCTCCAGAGTAACAGACCAGACTCCACCGCAACATTTCAATTATAAAATTAACATAAGCACATGACTGCCACAGTGTACAATATGAAATAGCAATTTGTAAATTATTAAATGTTCATGGGGCAGAGGGAAGAAGGGAAATATGGGGAGGTGGACTGGGGGCCTAAGTGGAGGGAAGATGTTTTGAGAGTGAAGATGGCAACAAGTGTGCAAATGAGATACTGCATACAATTGATGTGTGTATGGATTGTGAGGGGAGGTGTGTGAGTACCCCATAAAATGATTCATTTTTTTAAAAAGGGGGAGGAGGGGAAAGAGAAGCTTTTTTTTCTTTTTTTAAGAGGAGCTTATACCAAGGGCTCAAGTCGAAAATGTTTGGAAATGTATGTGGCAACATGTGTGCAATGTGCTTGATACAGATGATGTACTGAATGTTATAATAGCTGTAAGAGCCCCCATTAAAATTATTTTTTAAAAAATTCACAAATCTATTGAGATGGATTTTAATACTGAACTGATGAAAAGGCTAAAGGAGAAATATTTTATTTCAAAGCAATTAACAAAATATTTTATACACAGTGAAATACAATACTGCTTCCAGTTACAATCTATGTCTCTTCATTTTTCAAGACAACTGACAGGGACTACAATTCCCAATATCCCTTGAGGCTCTTTAGTTTCACGTTTCTTTAGAATAGCTATAATCTAGATCAGGGATCCTCATTATGTCGATCGTGATCTATTCATTAATGAAAAATGTAGTGTGAGTAGATCGCATGGCATTAAAAAAAAAGATATAAGCCTATCGTCAATCCCATCACTTAATTGATGCAATCTTAGGTGTCAAACACATGCGCAAAAAAACTGTGCTAAGTAAAGCAAAACTGACAAGATAAGTTATCGCCAATTTTTAGACCTTGGTTTTTTCCTCTTAAATGTAAGGAAGGGTGTTAAAATCAATAGGGGAACTAGACCAAGTTAGAAGACAAAAACGTATCACTTTCATATGGAATGGGAGATTTTGACACTACAAGCTGACATTCAGTTGAAGTCCAGAGAATGCATGAACAGTTCTGGAACTTACTCACAGAGGGAAAGTATCCAAACCTGAGAAAATGTGCTACCAACTTGACTGCATGATTCAGCTCTACTTAATTATGTGAGTCATCCTTTTTCCACATAAAGATCAGTAAGTCCAAGTACCGTTCCACCAAGTCTGATGATCATTAGGAAGTGTGCTTGAGGCTGGCTGTCAGGAGCTACTGTACAGACTATGCATCCCTGGATCATTCCGTTCAGAACAAGTTATCAGAGTCAACTCAGGTGATGACAAAAAAATGTACATAGTTAATTGTGTCATAGTGTGCAATATGGACTCATCCAGTTATGCAAGGTACATATACATTGTACATATAAAGAATCCTCGATGCATTTATGAATAAATGCAGTAAATAAATATATGTTTTGCATCTTTGTAGTTGGTAGATCATCTTGACTTGCTCATATTATAAGTAGCTCACATGTTGAAAAAGTGTGAGCACCCCTGGCCAAGATCTTTTAAAAAATTATTACATCTTACAAAGCATTTTCCAGTTTAATCTTGCTTGGACCAATCAAATAAATGAGAAATTGACTCTGGAACATCCACTCTGTTTAACTAAATGAAATATCAATATCCATGGGTTATGCAGTGAAATACAAATAAAGCAAATTAAACAATACTGCCAGTCTGACACTCTGTCAATTTTTGTTCATCTGTATTTACTTTTGTGGGGATGTATATTTACTTCTCCATCTGTCAGTAAACTGAACTATACACGGAGAGCTGTGGTGGTTTCCTCTTAGAATGTGCTGCTCTACATGCGCGCAAATCCAATTGCCTTTTTGTTTGTATATTTATTACAAATGATCCTTTTATTATAGCCATGTGCGAACTACTGGCAAAAACAAAACTGTGTTTATAAACTCATTATTCCTCCCAAACATTTTGGAAAGTTTCGCTCGTCTCCCAGGAATAAGCAACATCCCCAGTATGCAGCAGCTCACCCACTCCACAGAGTAGCGGACAAGCATGAAGAGGGAGCGTCATTCTGCTTTTTGATTCTTGGCATTCCTGGCATTCTTGGCATTTCAATGGACTCTACATGAAATTCTAAATTTAAAAGTTGTGTTTTTTTTCCCTCTCTCTGTCTTCAAAGCTTCTAAAAATCCTCCACCTCCGACACCCTCCTCATTTTCCGGGGCACGAAAAGGCTATTTTTTCTCTGTCGTCCTCAGTCCAAGTAACCAAAGACCAAAGACTTGCCTAAGGGAGTTTCGCCAGCAAAATGACACCTTCCTCGATTTCCCGGCGCTCGGGCACAGGTCGCGGATCGGTTTTCCGCGCCGCCCCGTCATCGCCAACGCACTGCCGCCTTCAGGACGGAATGTCGCCTCACAGCTGCACTCTCCGCTGGAACGCTACTTGTGGGGACTGCTTTTCTTCAGCATCGGGATGAGGTTGATTATCAGTTGTTTTGCCTAAATAATCGTCTCCTAATGTTATATGTTGTTTACTTTAATCTTCAACCCAACTATTACACATCACACTGAAAACCGACCTGAAAGAATAAATAAAAAAACTATTTAAAGGAGACCGGGGTTTTTCCAGTATTCAATTACAGAGCATGAAGAACAAGCTCCAAGGTAATTTCTGTGTTCAAATAATAAGATGCACTAAGGAAGCATAGGTATAAGTGTTTTTAAATAATAATTTTAAATAAATGCATATCGTTTTCAAGAAAAATAGTCCATTAAACATATTAAATCTTCTAAGTCATGAGCCGTTCAAATCTTTTATATTCTGTCTAGTTCTTTACCAATGGGGTAATATAAAATTAAGAAGCTCTCGGCTAGGTTTCCAGCCTATAAAAAATTTTAACTTGTGTTCTCTTTTCCGTCAAATAATATAGTGTCTCCCACACTCCCTTTTCGATCAGCTATTGATTTTTCATTTTTATCTTTTCCAAGTCCAACTTTGTCATAATTTCTCTTGGCCTAATTTTCATAATTTTTCTTTTGGTTATTATTTCCTCTGTCGTCTCTCCCTCTTCCTCCTTTTGATTTTCTCTCTTCATTGACCAATTTCATTGTAAGTTGGCACTTTCTTTTTGGGCAATATATAGAATTCCCTAATATCAGAATTCATTCCCTAATATCAGAAAATGCCAAGAAGTAATTTTACAATTGATCTGTCTATATTCTACAGAGCACAAATTACAGTCTGCTCCAAAAGGACATATACACAAAAATCTTCTCTTTTTTAATCTCTGGAATAATTTGGCACTTACAAAACACCATTTCTCCACAGATCAATTTATAAATTGTACTAAGTTAAAATTTTAGAATTAGGAAGAGGGAAAACTTTATTAAATAACATTCACCTAAAGCATAGTTATTGTCTATGTCTCTGTTTAGAAAGAGAAGATAAGGCATAATAAATATGATTATGTATTAAAATACATAACAAGTGATCATTATATTATGTGGAGTTATCCAGAAAAAATGAAACAGATGAATGAAATTTGAATAGGTCCTCATATAAGTAAGAACCTACCATATGTAAAGTTGACATTTTTTAAAGTGCAAGGAGATAAATTTATTAAGTAAAGCAAAACAATCAATTAAGTTTTAAGAAAAAAAAGTTATATATTAAAAACACACCAAAATAAGTTTCACATAGAGTAGGGTGATATTTTTTAAATGAAAGTTTATTTGAAATAAAAGTGGATATTTATTGGATTGAATGCAGGCAAGTAAAAGATAAAGAAAAAAGATTGATATATGGAGTATCAAAAATTAAAATCATCTTTATTAAGAAGTATTCTAAATATAATCAAAGTCAAATTGTTAAGTTAGAAAATATTTAATATTAATTAATTTTCTTTTTTAAAATAAGTTCCATGCTTTCAAATTTTTATACTTAAATTTAATACAAGCAGCTAAAGAATTGTTTTTTTTTGTTTGTTTGTTTTTTGGCATCACTGCTCCTCCGGTGGTGGGAGTAGGAGGCCCAGCCCCACTGCTGGAATTGAACCTCCGTCTGAGTGGGCCGCAGTCCCATGCACAACCACTACGCCACCAAGGCTCAGCCCAAGAATTGTTTTTACATTACTGAAGTCCTTGATGTTTTTTGCTTTGTTTTGCTTTTAAAGATCATTTTATTAGGGACTCATCAACTTTGTAACAATCCATATATCAATTGCATCAATCATATTTGTACACTTGTTGCCATCATCATTTTCTAAACATTTACTTTCTGTTTGAAACCTTGTTATCAGCTTCTCCTTTACCCCTCTGTTCCCTACCTCCCACTTTCATGACCCCTTGATAAGTGAAAAATTCTTATTATTTTCATCTGTTACAAAGACCACTGTCTCCCTTCATCCAAGTTTCTATTGTTCACTACCCAGAGGTTCTGGGTGGGGTGTTAATGTGTCAATAATTGCAATCAGTTACCCCTTCCTCCATATTTATATGTAAATTAGTATATTTATATGTACACACCTATGTTAATACCTCTATCTATAGCTCTTCTTCCTAGATCATTCCTGTTTCCTTTTACCTCCTTCCAGCCCCACTATCACACTCGCCCTTCTTCTCAGGAGTTCCTCTCTGCTAGATTGCTGTGGCTCCAACAGCCCCAGGATCTCTAACTCCTCCTCGTTGGTGATTTTAATTCCCTAGTTGTCCCCCTGTCTGTAGTGTTGTTTGCTCATTACTCCTTCCTCCCACCGCCTCCTCCTCCATGACCCCTGGGACCATAGGTCCTATTGCTTTCTCCTTGGGCTGGCTTTCCATCCCTTTCTTATATAGGTCAACAAAACAACAATAACAGAGCCAAAACAGGAAGAAAGGAAGGAAGGAAGGAAGGGGATACATAGTTCTAGTAATGAATACTGACCTTTATGACTATCTCCCCACTCATCCTGGGTGGAGGGGGGAGTGGGTTCTAGGAACTGCTCCTCCTAACCTGAATTCTATTGGGAGTGCTCCTCAGAAACTTTGTGGCTTGGCTTTTCTCCCATTGCTGATCTGTTATGTTCCTTGTTTGGTACACCCAACTGTGGGGAGTGGGGGGAGGAGTGTTCAGACTTGACTCACTCCCTGCTGTGTGTCTCCATTATTGTCCTCTGTCACAATATACTCCAACAAGGGGACATCATGTCTTGAGCTACTGTCAGCTCTACAGTCCTCTCTGGGCCTTAGCAGCAACATGCAGCGAGGTCATCCTCAGGACTTAGTGTGCCAGTATGGAGTCTAGTCCCTCACTCTCTCTTGTTCCTTCTTGGTTTGCTTCTTTGTGAGCATGACAGGCCAGTCCCCCCTCCACTTGCACCCCTTTCCCTAGAATTCTCAAGAGAAGCCATACTCACACAGAGGTTTCATTGGTTGTGTCCAGATTGAAAGGCTGAACTTCATCCCTACACTCTTACTCCTCAAATGGACACCAGCTTAGATGACTGCCACAATGTCAAAGACTTTAAAGGATACTGGGAAGATTCACATAAATATTTGGACATGAACGTTTTCAGCAAATGTATATCTAATTTAAGGAATATGAAATTGAAGTGTAATATTTTCTCATTGGTCTTATTTTCATCGGTGGGAGGAAAATGATGTGTAGCAGTTTCCAATAGATATAGAAGAAGCATTTGTGTTATTTTCAATTACCTGGTATTCACAATTTAAAAAAACTAAAAAGAAACAGGTAAAAATCATGTAAGCAACATTTTAACTTTGTCCTATACACCTAGTCCTCATGTATTGACTATCTCATGATGCAACATTTAATAATTATGACACCACTAAAAAAAGTCACCCAACCATTTTGCATATCACTACTGATGCAACTTGCAGTAACAAGACCCTAAGAGTGAGTCCAGAGGAACATTGGCTATGGAAATTAAGTATTCACTTAATTGGCTGGGCTGTGGCTCGCAATGCTTTGGGAGTTTTGGGATATCATTTGCCAGTCATATTATGTCATATTATGTCCTTCACTTTGTGATCAGATACGATCATCTTCCATTTTCATATTATGCCAATTTTCAAAGACACCCCTGGTTTTGGAATCTAATCATGCCAGTAAGTGAGGAGTGAGTGTATACCTAAATATTATTATGGTACTAATATAAAAAATTCTTGAACTACCTTATTCTTTTTTTCATATTAAGTCACTGAAAGCCAATGTGAATTTTAAGTTTGTGGCACATCTCAATTTGGATACTAAACAGTCATTGGAAATACTTGCTTGGTATTTAGATTTCAAACAATTTACTATGTAAAAAGTAGGTTAACATACTCAAGTTTTCCAAATGTACTTTTAAAAGTTTTATAATAACTGAACAGCATCTATTAAAATTAATTTTTAAAATGATTCATATTAAATAAAATTAAAAATTAAATCCTCAGTTGCACTAGCCAAATTTCATATCTAGGTAGCAGATATCCTACTAACCAGTGCAGATTTATAATCTTTCTCTACCTAGAAAATATTTAGAATGAAATGTTAACCTTGGATATGCTATGTTATATGGAGGACCTGAATAGACCTATTGCTCAAGTTAAAATGGAAATCATGCTAACAGAATGTAAAATGTGGACATTTCACCTGCTTTCTTGGCTTAATATGACTATCCCTGAGTCACAGACTTTGGGCAGCAGTCCTCAGCAAATTTGTCTACCAAAACAGAAGTAACACACACCACAGAAAAGAAGTTTTTCACCCAGGCCAAAAAAAAAAACAAAAAAACACCATTAGTTGCACAATTTCTGTCTTTGCTGGATTACAAAATGGTTTGCCATTATACAGTTTTTAATAGTAAAAACTGAGGGTGTGGAAGGTATAACAGACTGTCACGATGCTATTTAGAGTAGGTGGATTTGTGCTATTGTAGTGGACAGATCACTCCTACCTATTCAGGAAGTCTTGCGCGGTCCAGCGGAGTGAATCTAACAAGCTGGCGGAAGCTCAGCTATGCTTTTTGGCTTGTCCGTATGAACAAGACAAGTCTTTTATTGTTAGAAGTCATTCCTCGGATGGAGCTAGAGGTCGCAGTATTTCAAATTCATCATGACTGGGACACAAATTCACCTTACACAATGGTTCTGTGGGGTTATGTCCTGGATACAAGCAATGGAATTGCTACAGTAGACCACCCACACAAACTGCAGTGCCAGTGATGATGAACTGTTTGAAAAAAAAAAACCCTGCATTATGCTCATTTCCTTCTACTGAATGGCACAAATGTGAAACAATGCCTCTCAGTCTTTTTTGTTTGCTCATTTTGGAAAACATAGTTGTTTTATTAGAAATATGTTTTATGCTAGTATGTAATGCTTTCATTATTGTTAAATACATACCCCCAAAGAGAATTGTCCTCACTTAATAACATAAATAAAGAGCAGCCAACGAGGATGTGGTATGTGATAGCCTAAGAGCATACACCTGCCACAAACTCCAGTGTTTCAGACAACCAAACATCAGCAAACTCGATTGCATTGAGTGCCAGGTACTTCGACGGTTATCAAGACACAGGTGTTCAATGGGCACCAGCACCAAGTAGGGGGATTAGATTTGTAGACAGAAGAAGATAGCAGAAAATGGCTAAGTTGTAGCACCACCCATCTGTCAATTGGTTGACCTCGAGTGGTGGCATGTCGCTGGAAGCTATGACACTGGGATTTCTAATACCAGCAGGGTCACCTTGAGTGAGTAGGGTTCGGGTGAACTTTTAGGTTAAGAAAGACTAAAGAAATAAGACCTGGTGGCAACTTATGAAAATTGGCTATTGAAAACCCTCTAGATTACAAGAGAATACCATCTGATACAGAAAACTGGAAAATTGGCTCACAAGCTAGGTTGAAAGGCATTTAAAATACCCAGGGGGTATTTTAGGTATTTCAGGATGACCTCCGGTGGCATAAGTGGTTGAGTGCGGGACTGTGGCCCTCGGGCTTGGCGGTTCAAATCCAGCGGCGGCTCTCAGGAGTAGTGTTGGGTAGCGAGGGCAGTGATGCCCACAAAACAAAACAAATACCCAGTGGTCCCCACAAATTGGCCTTGGATTATAACAACACACATGAAGACGACAGGCTGGGACACACATGTGCTTCTGATCCTGAGGTCACCATCAGTAGGAGCCAAACTCACACAAGCAAGGCAGTGTCATCCAATGATAGTGCGGGGATTGCATTCTTGACCACCACACTCTTGCAGTTTTGTTTTGTTTTTTTTTAAAGATAGTTTCCCTGAAGAATGTCTTTGACAAAGTAGTATAAATAAAAAATAAATTTAATTATCAATTCCTGCGACTTGAGAACAAGCCATTATGCTAGGGTGACCCAGGAGCAAATATAAAGGAAGAACTTCTGCTACTAACAGAAATACTTATCCTCAGGGAAAACACTAGTATGACCGAGTTGCAAGTTGGACTAGCCATATTTTTCACAGGACAGCATTATCACATGAGAGAACAGAGTGGCTTGAGTATTGTGCAGACCTTTATTCAGTAGATGCAATGCAGAAAGATAAGATGCAAACCTGGATGCTCTATTGAAAAGAGAGGGCTGAGCCCCGGTGGCGTAGTGGTTGTGCACGGGATTGTGGCCCACTGGGACGGAGGTTCAATTCCAGCTCACAGGAGCAAAGGCTGGGTCTCCTACTCCCACCACCAGAGGGCAGTGATGCCTAAAAAAAAAAAACTAAAAAAAAATTTTTTTTAAAGAAAAGAGAGTTTAAGTACCACTAGTGCAGTGTTTCTCAACTTCTGGGTCTCCACCACTTTAAGAGTCCAATTACTTTTTCACAGGGGTCGCCTGTTTCCTAACATAGCAAAATGACGGTTATGAAGTAACAACAAAAATCATTTTATGGTTGGGGGGGTCACCACAACATGAGGCACTGTATTAAAGGGTCGCCGCCTTAGGAAGGTTGAGAACCACTGCCCTAGACTGCAGGAAAAGTCCTTGAAGGAGCTAGGAAGGCCGTTCTTTGGGACCTGCCCTTGATTAGTCTCCAGGATAACCCCCAGTTCTTCATAGCTTCAAATGAAGGGTGATTTTTCAAATAGGGCCTGCTTACCCCAATGTGGTTCATATATCGTAGGTGTGGAAATATAATATGCAGTGAAAGTTACATGATTGCATGCCAACTTGATAAATAAGTGCAGGGGTAACATCTAGACTGTCAATCAGGTCACATCCCGATGATGGCTCTCATGAGGAGGCTTGGAACTTCCTCTCTTTCTCCCTGGAGGTCAGCCACACAAAGCTCTCTCTGCCTCACCTTCCTGCTGACAAGCCATGTGAAGACGCACAGAGATGTGTGCCAGACCTGTGAGGCTTCCACCACCATTGAATCCACGAGGCTTTTCACCCACCAACTTGTGGTCTTCCTGCATTCTGCTTCATGGCAAGTGGATGCATGAGTCTGAAAAGAGATTTATGGACTAGTGTCTGACTTAAAGGCTTATATCAGACTTATACACTTGATATGGACTGGGTTGGGATGTTTTCTTGATATGCAGTTACTCTTTGATATAAAACTTCTTTTTGTGTATATATATATGAATGTCTCTATTTGTTTCTCTAGTCAACCTGGCCTACACACACACACACACACTCTCTCTCTCTCTCTCTCTCTCTCTCTCTCTCTCTCTCTCTCTCTCTTTCTCTCTCTCTCTCTCTCCAAATGCAGAACGTCTTTATGAAATACAAACCTACCATTAAGTGACAGGGTTAATAACTGGCACATAGGATAACTGAATTACATGAGATCTTACCATATGTCAGTGGTTCCTTTCCACATCCCAAATCCCCTTTTAAATTTGTATTATTACCAAGTTTGCATTGATAATAATACAATGGATTTGATGTAACTGTAGAGATTGGCTAGCAAACAAACTATGCTTATGAAATAATATCAACTCATTTTCCTATTTTAGATTGATGTGCTGCTAGGCAAAGCAAAAACATGGCATTTGATTACTCTATCTGCAATAATCACACCATTTCAGTTTTAAAACATTAAAAACAATTTTCAGCATATTCCTCACCCCAATTTTATTGTCACTCATTATTTGGGATATAGGAATTTCAGGTCGAGGTCCTCTGTGGGGTGTTAGCTGTTGTTGGTTTGTTTGGGGGCAGAAGTGGGGTCATTCAAATTGTATAGAAATAATTTCGCCTAGTTTTTGTTCAGGAATCAAACATTCAATTGTCTAGAATTTGTGACTCCTCAGGAATAAGGTTTACAGCAAGAAACGGAAAAAGTCTACACTCTAGAATCAGAATGTGGCTTCCTATATTGCTGTGTAACCTTCAGCAAGTAGCTTAAATTCTTGGACCTGAGTTTCCTTTTCAGTAAAACTGAGCTAATGAAATCTATTTTGTATAACTGCTGGGTTGTGAAATTATAGCTATTATCATTAAGCAAACAAAGCAAGCTATGGTATATAAATCAAGCTGCTGTTTTTAAGGTGCAATTATCGATATTTCACATTAGTGCCAATTTGTTGTTTTCTTTTTTTTGTTTTTGTTTTTTGGGCATCACTGCCCTGTGTGGTGGGAGTAGGAGGCCCAGCCTTTGCTCGTGTGGAGCTGCTGCTGGAATTGAACCTCCATCCCAGTGAGCCGCAGTCTTGCGCACAACCACTACGCCACGGGGGCTCAGCCTTGCTGTGTTTTCTTTCTTTTCTTTTTTTTTTAGGCATCACTGCCCTGGTAGTGGGAGTATGAGGACCAGCCTTTCTCCTGTGAGCGGGAATTGAATCTCCATCCCAGTGGGCCGCAGTCCCGTGCACCGGGGCTCAGCCCTTGCTGTGTTTTCTTAAAGAAAGATTTTGTGGTTGGTCTTTGGCATGATTTGGGGCCATCTTTAAAAACATGTTTTCATGTGCAGTGTACAATTGTTGATGCACATCTGAAGGTAGGCAGGTATAGGTTGACAAAGATATAGGTTGTTCAGGCTTATTTGCAGGCACCAGGAACAATCAGTCCTCAGACCTTTTGGTGAGTCTGATTCCCTAGTTCAGTAGCTGAAGGGCTACTCACAGAAGCAGCTGGGACTCTGGTTGGTCTTAGAATTTTGTGCCCCATCAGGATTATAAGTCAGTCGTTTTCTTCTGGGATGCTTTCTTGATATACAAATACTGTCTTCTAATTAACCCCTCAAAAATTTAAATATCTCCTCCACGTGTTTTACTATTTTAAGTGTTATTATTTGAGAAGCTGTTGTATATTCTTACCATTATAATATAGCATTTCCAGGTTAATGTTTGAGGCCATCAAATGTGCTTCTGAAATTCTTCCCCTCTGCAGTAGCTATAAAGCAGCCCAGGTGGGCAGTAGCTATAGAGTTTCACGGCAGGGGTAAAGGTGAGCGGTGCCAATCCACCAGCTTTCCGGGGGGAAGAGATGAGGCAGTCTATCCTATGGGTCACTCGACTAGGAATCCATTCAAAGACAAGTAGGTTTGGTTTCACTAGGTTTGGTTTTAATAACGTAGCCTTGGCTGCATTTCTATAATTTATTGTTGCTTGAAAAATTACATTCAAATAACTATCAAGTATATGTTTTGTTCAGAACTTCCTTGAAACGAAACATCAGTCGCCTGGCAGTAAATTCTCTAACTCAAAATGTTTATCTTTCTCTACCTCTCACAGGTTTGCCAGGCATTAATGAGGGTTTTTAATTGTGCAACAGATCTGTAGAATCAGGGCACGATCTCTCGTTTGGAGAACAAAGTTATCCCTTAAAAACAAAAACTATGTGGAGATGATCGCGACCGTCTGTCTCTGAATGTTTACCCTGGATTTCTTTTTCTTTTCTCTAAAAGAAACTACTACTCCACGCGTCTATTTTTAATTAAGGGGGATGGGGGTAAACATCCTCCTCCAGGCGCTGTGGCTTCGGGAAAGATGGACATAGGGAGAGCCGCTTGGACCCGTCTGAAAGCACAAGGGCTCTGGTTTCGAAGAGAGGTGGGGTTTCCGCCAAGCCCCGCCCCTTTCGCTCTAGCCAATCCGAGAGGCCCCAGCGCCGGGCCCCCGGGCGCTTCCGAGGCGGCCGCTCCGACGCTGCGTCCTCCGCCGACGCACACCCCGCCGGGCACACCCCCCGCCGAGTTCTCCCAGTTTTCCTTCCGGAAGCCTCGGAATAATCTTTAATCAGATGATAGATAGGCATCACCCCACCTCTTCCAATTCAGAACGATCGTGACATTCAAAACAATGTCACACCATCTCCCCACCACCACCACTACCTTCCATACTGGCGTAGCCATATTTTTTTAAATGCTCGATTGGTTGAGGCAACTCAAGGATCGAAAGCTCCAGAGGATTCCAGAACAGTTTTCCAGGACTCGATTCGTTCCTCCTCAGCGCCTTCTCCACATCTGCATGTATGTGCTGTAGGCTGCTCCTCGGTTAACGTACCCCTTCTTCCCTTCCCCGAGGGCACGCCCTCAATCGCCCGGGCTTGGAGAGCCGGGATCCGGGAACTCAAACGGTGTGGGTCCTGCCTTCCACCACCAACGTTCACTCGAGAATTCCCAGCGACTGCGGGGCCCTCTTCCTGCACGTCGCCCGCCGGGGCATCGCAGGGCATCTGCTGCCCCCTGTCGACGGTGAAGAGAACAATCGCTCGAACCCCATTCCCATCACCAAGAGGCCTCTGGGTGGGGGAAAATTCCATGACGACGCAGCAGAGCCAATTCTCAGGAGCGGGTTTTCGCAGCCAGCTCCCACCTCGGGCTTGTGATTGCATTTGTTCACAGGAGACGGAGAGGACCCTGAATTGTGACGTCTGGCACTGCCTCCGTAAAGACAGGGGTTCCATTTGTTTCCCGCCCTCCTATTCAGGCTCCAGGAGCCCTCGTGGTGTAGTGGAGACGAGCTGGGCTGCGACCCGTACGGTCGGCAGTTCAAACCAGCAGCAGCTCCTCCAGTAAGGTTACCGTCTGGGAGACCCCCGCGGGTCAGGATGAGTCCCCATTGCCAGCGAGATTCTTGAACCAAGACTGCAACCCCGAAGGGACAGCGGGCAAAGGAGCACCAGGAAACCCTATGAGGCAGTCCTGCCTTGCCCCTGGCTGGAGTCACCAGGGCACATTCAGCAATCCGCTGATCAAGAGTAGGGCACTTGCTCTCCATCGGGATGCATGGGGGGCACCGATGAAAGCATGCCCTTGAAACACCTGTCGTACCTTGAGTATTGCCCCCTCTACAGCAGAGATGCGTGTAAGGATGACTTCCTAACATGTTACCTCTCCCGTCCATTTGTTGGAAATATGAAAATGCTTTTAAAGGTACAATAAATACGGAGGCGGGGCTAGGCTACTTCGGACGACCCCTCCTGCCTGTACACGGGAATCTTTTCCCTAGAACTGCACATTAAAAATGTGCCTCCTCTTGGCCATAGCTGTTAGCAGTGTGTTTACATGTGATTTTCCCCCCACCCACCCCACTACTTTCTCCCACCCTCCTTTCAACACCACACACACACACACACACACACACACACACTGGGGCTTTCGAACTTGTCCACTCGCGTCTACATCTGCTTCGCTCTTTAAGGAAGAAAGCAAGGGACACCTAGCAGGAACGCTGGTGTGTAGAGCAAGGAGGAGGGGCAGGGAGAGGAGGAGGGGAAGAGAGAGGAGGGGCAGGGGCCAGGGAGGGAGTGAGGTGGGGGGAGGCGAGATGAGCGAACACACCGGGTTCTTTAAGCATAAATAGTGGCAGAGGGATTCCAGGAAGCCAACAGAAACGTCCCAATACACGCCCGCAACCCAAGGGTTGGCGTCCCCGATCTGCAGGAGGCGGCCCGGGATCCGGAATCCACTCGGTCCCCAGTGAAGTCTAAACCGTCCGCACCGGGTCCGCCCTCCCGGGTCACGGCAGGTCTAGCGGCGGAAAGCGGCTCCTCGGACGCGGTTCTCCCTGCCAGCCCGCCCGCCGCCGGCCAGGACCCCAGCTAGTCCCCAGGGTGGCGCGGCCGCAGGTGCCGAGCGGCCCCTTCCCGAGGGTGCGTCCCGCTCCGAGGTCACGGGAGAGGGATCGCGACCCGGGCTCGCCCGCGCTCCCACTTCCCGCGGCCGGCCAGGGCGACGCGCAGGGGCGCCAGCGGGCGCCGGGGGCTCCCGAGCGGAAGGCGCGGCGCGGGCACGGCCGGGGCCGCCGCGGGTCTCGGGCGGAAGCGCGGGCTCCGGGGGGAGGGGCCGCCGCGCCCCGCCGAGAGGAGGGCGCCCTGATCCCGGCGGCTTCGGCCCCGGAGCGGAGCGGAGCCCGGGCGACTGCAGCGCCCGCCGGGCCAGAATCGCTCCCCACGGCTGCGAGTGAGGCCGCCGCCCCCGAGTGCAGCCCGGCTGTCCGCCTGCAAACGCACACACTCCTGCAAACGCACACACACCCGTCCTCCCTGGAGCTCCGGCCTGGGCTCCGAGGAGGGCGCGCGGGCGTCGGCCACCCCGGGGACCCAGAGCCACCAGCCCCAGCCCCCCGCGAGCCCTGCCTTCCCGGATGGGGCCATGCTTTCCTTCCAGGACCATCGGGGCTCCTCCCCCCCCCCCCCCCCCCCGGCCAGCTCTCTAGGAGAGGCCACCTCCAGGGGTCCCGAGGCGCTCTCCTCCCTGCCGGCACCAAACTGCGAGCTCCTCTCCGGGAGACGCCCGGGAGAGGCACCGGCGGGTCCTCTGGGACCCTCCACCGCGAAAAGGCACGCGGCTCATTGAGCGTGGAATGTTTGATCAGAGGGCGAGGGGGGGCAGGGCGGGGAAACAGAAGTTCGCTCTATTTTTGATAGCCCGGATCTTCGAGCGTTTTTAAAGTTACACTGCCCTGTTTTATGTTCCAACAACCACATACAAAATGATTTCAGTTTCCTTCAAACCCAGCATCAGTTGTAAGGACGGAGATGATGAGGATCCTATGGCATGGTCGGAGGTAAAATGGAGATGCGCAAATAGGTGACAGTCATTGTGTTAGAGTGGCAGGCGGGATTCGGCCAGCGAAGTCTTCACTCATTCCCTTCCTTTCCGCTTTCCTATTCCAGTGGGGTTTTATCCTTTACTATTGTTAGTGGTGTCATAATTATATTATCCTGAGGCTTCCAGTCTAAGAGTTCGCATTAAGGCACCATGAAAGACAATCCTGGGACCATCCCCGGCCCACCCCACCCCCAACGTGACCCCTACTGGTCTTGGGAAACGATTCTTGGACTAATACAGAATTTCAAATCTGAGAGCAAAAGAAAAAGCTGCTAAAGAATGAAAGGAAAGGACAGAAAGAAACCCATTGTACATATTTACTCCACAAATGTTTAAGGAGCACCCACTCCGAAACAAATATCAGGCGCACAGTGTGCATACATATAAGGATGGTATGAATACTATATAACAATTGTTGAGTGCTTAGTACTTGGCAAGTAATATACTTGTTGTTTTAAAAATACTGTCATTTTACCTTTCCAGTGACAACATGTAGTTGATAGTGTCAGTATTCCTGCTTTGCAGAGGAGAACAATGATGTTGGAGACTTGAAATAACTTGCTTAAGTTCAAGATTACCTGGTTAAGTGGTGGGATCAAACATTAAATGTAGCCTGAAGAGGAATCCACAGGCTTCTGCACTATACTACTTATTTCGGTTAGCTCTGGGAATTTAAATTTGAAAACGAATCAGGTGAATCTGGTGTAAAGTAGACCTGGAAATGCACTGATATAATCACACACCCTCATTTTCCTGATCAGAAAACAAGATTCAAATACATGATTTGTCTGAGGACTCCAATTAGTTGTAAAACGAGATTCAGAGAACACCTTCCTGATTTTGTGTTCATTGTTCTTTGATAACCAAGATAGCTCAGTCCAGAAGAAGTCAAGGAATGTAAACAATGATACAACAATTACAATAAGTTTACAAAAGAAAACTTGATTACCCTAACTTCCTCTCCAATTGCTCACCTTTTGAATATTTGACTATTATTTAGTTTCTCTCCCAGAGGGACAGAAAAACCTGGTGAAATTCAGTTATTTCCTTTTGTTAACTGATAAGAATTCTGGTATTAGACAAACTGTTTGTAGGTAGAAAAGGCTAGAATAAGTTTCTCAAAATTAGGCCGACGGACAATCTCTAAGTCTTGGTCTTCCATGTTATCAGTAGTTTCAGTTGCAATAAAGAAAACTCACAGTGGATGAAGAGACAAAAATGCTGCTCTTCATCTGAAAGGGTCCTCAAACTTTTTAAACAGGGGGCCAGGAGGGCCGGACTATAGCTAAAAACAAAGCAAACAAACAAAAAACTATGAACAAATTCACTGCAGGCCCTAAATAAGTCAGCTACTAAGCAGGACAGCAGCTGTGGCATAAAACAAACAAACAAAAAATGGGGTTTGGGGGGGGGGGCGGTGGCGATAGATGTCCTCGATGGGCCACATGTGACCCACAGGTTTGAGGACCCCTGACCCCTTCCCCTTCCAACCCACCTCATGCCTCTCTCCATTGTTGATATGTGAGAAACAGGAAAAATAGAGAAAGAAAGAAACCACCGCAGTCCATTCACCTCACTTCCGACTCCTAGCACCCTCTGTACAACAGAAGGAAAGGCTGTCTGGTCCTGCACCATGATCACAATCCTTGTCATGTTTGAGTCCATTGAGGGAGCCACTATATCAGTCTATGTCCCTAACGGTCTTCCTTGTTTATGTGTGTATTCATTTATTTGCTGACCGATTACTTTATCACGCATTATGTCCTGCTAAAGGTTTCCCCTGACTCCATATCCAAAGTAAATAGGAGGAAGTATTGCCATCCTTTCTTCTAAGGAGCATTCTGGCTCTACTTCTGCCAAGACAAGTATGTTCCTTCTGACGATCGAGTGTATATTCAGTGTGCCTTGCCAGCATCATAATTCAAAGGCATCAACTCTTCTTCGGCCTTCTTTATTCATCGATGGATGGTTGTAGAATCATTGTAAGCCTGAAAGTTGATAACGATGACACTTCATCTTTGACATCAAGCGCTGAGCATGGACTATTAGACCTTGTTTGAAACAATGGAGTTAGTCTGTTTGGAATTTGTCCATTTCTGCTCTTTTCTTCTTCTTCCAACCTTTTCTTTGTCATTACTCTCAAATCATACATTGGGTTGCTGGTGTTAACCCTTAAAGTGACCAGATTTTAAACGGGACACCATTGACCGGGAAAAGGGGGGGGGTAGTCTTGATTAAAAATTTGGTCTATATGGAGGAACAAAAATGTTCACAGAATGCAAAAATAGTATTGTATTTATTTAATTTTAAAACAAGTTGTTAAAAAGTGGGACGTCTGGTCACCTTATGAGAAGAACCATGGAAACTGCTACATTTTTTTCAAGTCTCAGCTAATTGTGTACCCAGTTAAAACCATTTGCTGATTCCCCGTTGAGTGACATTAAACAAGGCAAACAGAATAGCACATGATGGAGGATCTGACTACATGTCTATCCTCATTGTCTACAACTCTTCAGCTCTCATTGAAACTTAGTCCTCTGAACACACAATGCTGTCCCCCACCTCTGTGTTCAGCATTAGGTCCATCCGTTGCCTAGAATCTCTTCCCTCTCCTGTCCTTTTAGTAATGTCCAGTTCAGACAGCACCACATCTCTGAGTTCTTTCTTGACCCTTTCCCACACCCTCAAAAAGGATAATCCCTTGCTCTTCTAAATGCCACTGTATTTCCTTGTATGCCTCTCTATTTAGGTTCTTAGTCTGTGAAAGGACTTTTCCCCCCTCCCCATGCTCTCATGTTAGACTGGAACTCCTAGGGAACTTAACCACATAAACTCTTCTTAGAGTATACGCAAAGTTTAAGAGTAGAATGGACTTTGTTGTTGTCGTACTTAAATCATTTTATTGGGGGCTCATACAACTCTTATCACAATCCACACATATATCCATTGTGTCAAGCACTTTTGTACATTTGTTTCCCTCATCATTCTCAAAACACTTGCCTTCCACCTGAGTGAGCCTCCAATGTCCTTTCCTCATGTCTTCCCCTGCCTCCCTGTGCCCCTCTCACCCATGAACCCTTGATAATTTATAAAATGCTGTTATTTTGCCATATCTCACACTGTCCAGACATCTCCCTTCACTCACTTCTCTGCTGTCTGTCTCTCAGGGAGGAGGTTATATATAGCATCTTATAATCTGGTCTCCCTTTCTACCCCACCTATCCTTCACCCTCCCAGTGTCACCCTTCTCACCACTTGTCCTGAGGGGTTCTTCAGTCCTGGATTCCCTAGGTTTCCAGTTCCGCTCTCTACCAGTGTACATTCTCCAGTCCAGCTGGATTTATAAACTAGAATTGGGATTGTGATTGGTGGGAGGTTGGAGGGGAGAGGAAGCAATTAAGAACTAGAGGAACATTGTATGTTTCATTGTTGCTACACTGCCCCCTGACTGGCTCATCCCCTCCCAGAGAGCCTCCTGTGGGGAAATGTCCAGTTGCCTACAGATGGGCTTTGAGTTCTCATTCTGCACTCCCCTTCATTCACAATGATATGATTTTTGTTGTTGTTGTTCTTTGAGGCCTGATAGCGGATCCCATCGGCACCTCATGATCACACAGGCTGGTGTGCTTCTTTCATGTGGGCTTTGTTGCTTTTCAAGTAGGTGGCAGCTTGTTTATCTTCAAGCCTTTAAGGACCCAGATGCTATATCTTTTGAAAGCTGGGCACCATGAGCTTTCTTCACCACACTTGCTTTGCAAATAGACTTATATTTTAATAGTGTGTTAGTTGCATTTCTACATAATCTCATTATGCTTAAAGTAATTGAAACAGCGGAAAACTAACTGTGCTTTTGTTATGGGATACTTTAAATCTTTATTCATAGCACTTTTATTTGTGATCTAATCTACTTATATAATTTTCCAAACTGTTGTCCTCACAACTTACAATCAAGCCTTTTACACAGTCCTAAAGCCTACAAAAGGAGTGTGGCCACCTAGGCACATCAGATACATTCCTAAGTTCTGAAATAAAAATTATATTCTGATATAATTGATATTAACCTTAAAAGCATCAAATGGACAAAGCTGCAATTAAATTTCAAAAAAACACAAAAATTAAATAATCATTGTTTTTCACATTAGCCCATTACTTTAGATGGAGCCCTGGTGGCACAATGGTTAAGCACTTGACTAACTGCCAGCTGAGTGCTAGCAGTTTGACACCCCTTCCCCCCAGCTGCTCCATGGGGGAAAAACTTGGTGCTCTGCTTCCATCTCCTCTGGGAAAGTTCCACAGTATCATGTAGGATCAATATGAATTGAAATCAACTCAACATGCACAACGAAAAGCTGTGAAGTTTTCCAGAGATGGAAGGAAAGCAGACTGAGCCTGCAACTAGAAAGTGTAACTAAAGTACTGTTTGTATTAACAGTGTTGCTTCTGGGCTTTCAGAGCCCTTATATTTCCAGCACCTGACACTGCATCTCAGTGTCTCACTAAGTCTCAATGAGAATTGCTCTCAACAGAACTGAGCAGCCAGGTTAAAGACCTACACATCCAGGGGGTTACAGCTGTACCTCAGCACAGTTCCAACTTCTGCTTGCTTTTGGAGCAGCTAGTATCCGTTTTGTAGGAGCCCTGTTGGGGGAGTGGGTTATAGCTGGGTTGCTAATTGCAAGGTCAGCAGTTGGAAACCACCAGCCACACAGAGAAAGGCTTTCTCCTCCCTTAAAGAGTTGCAGTCTCAGAAATCCACAGGGCAGTTCTACCCCTAGAGTCTCAATGATTTGGAATCAACTCAATGGCACTGAGTTGAGATTTTTGTCTTTCCATATAGAAACAGTTTTTTAATCTGAATACCGCATAATTCGATGGTTTAATCATATCAAAAAGAATTGTACAGTCATTATCATAATCAAATTTAGAACGTTTTCTTCTTTCTTGGACTCCTTTTTATTAGCTCACCACTCCCTCCCCCCAACCTCCTTTTCCAACCCCCCAAGGTATTGGTAAATCATTAACTCTCTCTCTAGCTTCACCCATCCTGGACTTCACATTTTGAAAAACATAAAAGCAAAGAGAAAAAAAGAAACAAAAACAGCAATTACAAAACAAAATAGAGAAAAACCTAAATTGAACAGAAAATATTAAAACTTAGAACCACTTAAAATGAGTCAAATGTGAAATTAAATGATAAGATGTTAGATTTTAACCTAACTAAATCTGTCATAGTCCAATTCCCATCGCACTCTGTATGAGAGGTAGGCTATTTCCACCCCCGGTCTAGGTACAGAAGGGATTCACTGAAAACTTTATCCATGTGTGTTTCTCTTTCATTAAAAAAAAACAAACAAACTGGTAAAACACTTAAATAGACCAAAAAGCCGATAAAATCAGATGTTACATTTTAACCTGGCTAGATATACTATACCTGATATTCTCTGTCAGATAGTGGCCTATTATTGACATCCCTCAACTGTGTTCAGAGGGAAAACACAGGAGGTTTAACCTAGATATACAAAGCCTACAAACTAATGATTTGGGGCTTCTACGCTGTCAGTCATAGCAGTTTATAGACCAGGTATTCACAATTTCAGCTCTAATGTCATTCCCTCCATTGAATTTGAAGACAATCCTTGGATCACACTGGATTTTTGTCTTATTAGTTTCAGTTTTTCTTTCAGTCTGTTTACCCATCGATTTGCACTCTCTCTGTTTGTGCTAATGCATACACTTTACACTCATATACTTTAGACCTATACTTTATACTCATATACTTTAGACATAAGGAAAGGTAGCCCTCAAACTTCTTCTAAGTGATGATAGTACTAATTACTGAGGGATAGAAGCAATTAAGGGAGAGAGAGACAGCTGTGAAGTCAACGTGGCCTAATAGCGACCACACATAAGGTACCACAGAATGGAGCCCCACCCAGTTCTGCACCACCTTCTTTCTTGTCTTTATGTCACGGAACACAGTAGGTACCGTTGAATGTGTGCGTGCTTTCAGCCCTAGAAAGACTTCTCTCATTTCTCTTTCCTGTTGGTTTTGCTTGTGTACTTTAGGCTTGAGTGACAGTTAACAGAGCAAATTGGCTTCCCATTCAATGATTCACACTCCTTTGGTCTTGTGATGGTGTCTGAGGACCTCCCCCCTCCCCGCCCCCCAAATAATAGCTCTCTTGCTACTTCCAGTCTATCTGCCATTTCTCTTCCTCCCGATCCATTCCTATCTCTCACTGGCCTTCAGATCATATATGATTGATTTCTTTAATGAGTGTCATCATGACAGGCCTACTACCATTTGGCTAAAATTGTTTGGGATATTCCTCTAATCTCTTTCAGTCTAGTAAACCTGGCCCAAAAATATACATCTAACTATCCTTAACATTTACCTTGTAAGCCTGTATGGAGGGCTTTAGACTTTGTAGTCTGGAGGAAAATAATGTGAAATATAGTTACCAAAGAAAAAAGGCAAACTCTTTTCCATTAAGTCTATTCTAATTCTTAGCAACCCTTTTGAACTGAGCAGGCCTGCCCCTGTGGGTTTCTGAGACTGTAAGTCTTTATGGGAGTAGAAAGTCTCATCTTTTTCCAATGGAGTGGCCGGTGGTTTTGAACTGCTTTCCTTGGAGTTCACAGAGGAACATATAGCCCATACTCCATACTCCACCAGGCTTCCATTTGAGTTTGACCGGATGTTAAATATTAATGAAATTCTCTACCAAAAATCTGTTAGAAGAGCTTGCCTCAAGAAACATTTCTTAGATTACAGGTTCAGGAAATAAGGGAAGAATAATCTCACTTTTCTTTAATTGAGGTTTTCTTTTGTTTTGTTTTTTCTCAGTGACACTCGGGTTATGTCTTAATTTGCAAAGAAACCAAAAATATCCAGTCAATTTTCTGGGTAATTGAGGCCCCAAAATAAACTGTTTTTGCCGGAATTACCTTAGCAGTTATCACCATTACAATCATATAAGCTCAAACAAGGAGAGGAAACACTACATATTCAAAATATTTGGAACCAGATGATTTAGATTCAAATTCTGATGTCACCATTCAGCAGGTTTGTGACTTGACCTTGCTTAGTTTTTTCCCCTTTCTTAGTAGCTCACTTACCCTGCCTGCTATTGGGAAGGAATTGTAAGAATCATCTGAAGCCTGCACTATTAATTGTATGGCAGTTCCAATCAATGTTTCTGTGTGGGTCAGAAAGTTTTCAATTCATACAAACATCCCTTGAAACATAATAAAATAAATATATAAATTGATTCTTGTACTCACTTAGAATAGAATTCCTTGAATTCTAAAATATTTGTCCATCTTAATTTTTTATATTTGATTAATAAAATAAAATATGATCATGTTACAGCTACCAAATAATTTCTACTCTGATTGCTAGGCTAGTGACAAATATATCAATGTAGTAACAAAAGATAGCACTCACGTTTCCTGTCATTTTATATAATTTATTTTGCTATGAGTCCAGTAAATTCATTGATAACATATGAGGGTGTACCTGAAAATACTCAGAATTATGTTGAGCAGAGTAAAGTTCTCATAGTATTAATTTTCCCCACTGGCAAATCAAGCAACTTTCTCTGAATTAGTGCACCCAGTGGCATCACCTGGGAAGATTGTCTCTGGTCACAGTGAATTTTTTTTATAAAAGCAGTTGCACTAGAACCTCATTTTTGTGATGGTTGATTTAAGAGAACAGTGTGAAGCTGGGAAATTTTGCTTCCTACTTGGGGAAAATGCTGCAGAAACTGCTGTGATATTGAATACAGCTTACAAGGACAGTGCTATGGAAAAAAACTCAAGTGTATGAGTGGTTTCCTCATTTCAAAAAAGGTGAAATCAATTGATGATAAACCTCTTTCTGGATGTCCATCAACTTCACAAAGGATGAAAATGTTGACTCATAGTGCATTTGAAGTTCGTTCCACCAAGTCAGACGTCTAATCAAGTTTTCTATTTAGAGGAACTGAAAAGATTGCATTACTGTGTGTGACAAAAAGGCCCTGATATGTGGCAGACAGAACTGGTGTTACCACATGACAATGCACCTATTCATGTTGCCATGTCAGTGCACCAATTTTTGGCAAAAAAAAAAAAAAATAGCATACCTCTCTTGTCCCCTGCATCATACTCACCTAACTTTGGTCCATGCAATTTCTTTTTGTTTCCATGAATGAAGAGGGGCTGTGAAAGGTCAGTACTCTGAAGATGTAGAAGAGGTGAAGAAAAGAAATGACGAAGGTGCTGTCAGTCACCCAAACAGATTCGTTTGGCAGAGATTTCCGAAAATGGACTCTTAGACTTGACTAATGTTTTAAGTATAATGGAAAGTACTTTGAAGGTGATGGGTTTTTTTGTTTAAAAAAAATTTTAATATAATTTTGAAAAAAAATCTGGGATATACCTCCTAGTATATCTTGATGGCCTTAAGGAAAACAAATATAAATGTTGACTACTAGGTTGCCCAATATGTGGGATTTATATTAATGGTAGGTAAGAAAATTGAGGGAGAAGTAAATTATTATCTTCTCTGGGCCAGTTTTCACATTTGGCTATGAAAACATTTCTTCCCTAAACAAACAGACAATCTGCTATAAATTCATAGTTCTCTATTAGGGCTTTTTTAATTGGAGATGAAAGAGAAGTATCACTAGAAACAGCAATATAAAAATTAAACTAGGTGCAATATACTGCAAAAAAATACCTTTTCTTCCAGGTGTTTTCTAAAAGAAGACATATCTGCTTCATCTTCTGCCTCGCCTTCCCTTGTGGGTTTGCTAATCAGTAATGTGTATAACATTTTCATTGTGTAATTGCATAAACATACACAACACATTTCGGTCCTTTCTGCTAACTTATAAACATAGGAAAAGTTAGGGGGAAATGGAAAAGAAAAGGGTGGAGAGCAACACAGTTTTCTTGATTTATTAGTGGGCATTTAATTGTTTTCCCTAAAAAGTTAAGCTGAACCTACTCCCACCACCTGAGGGCAGTGATGCCGCCGCCCCCCCCCCCCACCCCCCCAAAAAAAAAGTTAAGCTGAAATCCTTACCCTTGTGCCCATGAATTCTACCCTGTTTGGAAATAGGGTCCGAAGCTGTTAACAAGAAGCCATTAAAGAAGGAGGGAAAGACAAAGCGGAGCATGCACCCTGGGGTGGATTATGACTCACAGTCTGAGGAGAACCGTCTCATCCGGTTTCCAAGGCCACTGTGTTCTTTACTGGCCTGTCTTTGTCCTGCAGAGTGGCTGGTAGTTTTGAACTGGTGACTTTTTTGTTAGTGCTTTGGTTCTGTTTTGTGTTTTAAACATCTGTGCCATCGGGAGTTCCTGGATAAGGGCGGCGCGCATCCCTCCCTGGAGTCCAAGCTGACACACAGCCACCCTAGTCATGGTTTCGGTATAGGCTTTGTAAATTCTCCAGGGGCCAGCCCACTTCAGCTTTCTCCCCAGGAGCTTCTAATGGGTTTTATGTTGTTGTCGTTTAATCATTTTATTGGGGGCTCTTATTTACAATCGATACATCCTTTGTATCCCACATATTTGTACATATATTCCATCACTCTTTTCTAGACATTTATTTGCCATGGAGCCCTTGGCATCAACTCCCTTTTCCCCTCCTTCCCCCTTAACCCCTTCTCTCCCCTCCCCCCCCCCCAGCACCTCTATGGACAGTGGGGCATGCCCCCATAGAGGGGTCACCGGGAAGGGGTGAGTCAGTCAGGGTTCAGTAGAGCACTAATGGGTCAAGCAATATCCCTCTGTTCCCTGGAGGCCTCCGTATCCCCGCTATCATATCCTCCATGCCTCCTCCCAATCTAGACTAGACAGGAGCATGCATATAGGTACAGGCAAGAGGTAAAAGTCACAACACACAGAACCCAGGAACAGGAGTGGGAATAGAGATCCCAAAAGGGTAGAGGGAAAGAGAGGGGGGAGGGAGGCTAGCAATGAATGGCATCTACCACACACCCCTAGTCGGGAAAGAACAACAGAAACCAGAGGGGAAGGGAGATAGCGGTGGGAGTGAGATTTGAAAATAATTAAACAATCTAGAATCTATCAGACAATCTAGAATCTATCAGATAATCTAGAATCTATCAAACAATCTATAATCTATCTAATGGGAGACCCTACAGTTAGCAATCCCATGTTTACCCACCAGGGCCACCCGTGCTCCTTCTAAGTAAGGGATGGGACTTGTGAAAAAAAGAAGAGACAAAAGGGCTGAGCCCCGGTGGCGTAGTGGTTGTGCGCGGGACTTTGGCCCACTGGGTTGGAGGTTCAAATCCAGCAGCAAGTCTGGGCCTCCTACTCCCACCACCAGAGGGCAGCGATGCCCCAAAAACAACAAAAAGAAGAGACAAAGAAAAGCTGCTGACATTGAATCCACGAGGCCAGGCCCACCTGGTGCTGTGGGAAGCGAGAAGAGAGGCATGGGACCTTTTCTGCTGAAAGCCTCAGGGGGGATTACCACGACTGACACTTGATCTCGGACCTCCAGCTCACAGAACATTGGGACAATAACTTTCTGTTCTGATAAGCCACCCAGCTTGTGGCACTTTGTTACTACAGCCCTAGGAAACATATTAGGAAGGAAAGGGACACGGGGAGAGTTACTGTCTTAAATACATTACATAAGAGTCCTATGTAAAATGAATTCCCTACTCCATTTGCTGGGGCTGTGATCATTCTGAGTGAGCTGCTGAATTGAGCACTTTTCTTACAGGCAAAACAAATCAGGTGTGAGATCATGCTGGATTTTTCGCCCACGGGGAGGGGAGTCAGTGGCAATTTCCATCTCCACAAACAAGGCTGTGTGGAGGTTTCCCTGGGAAGGTGGAAAAGCGAGTGCATGCAGTTCAGTTACAGGACTGCAAAGGTTCCCAGGGCTTTGCGATGGGAGGATCGGAATGTGTGGGCATGTTAAAGAGATTCCTCAGGGCCCAATGTTAAAAAACGCTTAAAAAAAACACCCACGAGAATTATCCATGCCTCTTCGGTTTTATGATTGTATTTCTCTGATTAACTTGGTAAATTAATCTTCAGCTGTTCTTTAGTGGGTAGAGTAAAAGATACACGTGTTAAAGATGGCAAAAGAAGGGGGTTCTGACACATTGTGCCAACTGGAGACTGCTGTGAGAAGAACCAGTCTACATATCATCCGCTAAGCAGATGATGAGGAGGTAAGCTTCGTCTTTTTAGTTAAGGTTCCTCCTCCTCCTCCTCTGCTTCTTCATCTTTTTGTTTTTTGATCTTGCTTGAAGAACAGGGACTTGAGACGTTGTTTCCTCCAAATTTAGCTCTTAATGCTACTTGAGAGAAACAGGTTTGCCAGCAAGAATTCTGTCATCATGCTTAAATTGAGAAGCCCCGTTTTACAGAAGGCTGTAGCTGACAGTGGAAGCCCAAAACCAATTAGAAGAGTCTGCACATGGATTAGGCCTCCTGTGAATTCCCTGAGGGATGTGACTACTCTTGCCAAGAGACAAAATCGTAAAGTTGATTATGACAGGTGTAATTAGGTTAAAATAGAATGTCTTATTTTATATCCCTTTTCACTCCATTTCAAAGTTGTTTTAGTTTTTAATATGTTCTGCTCTTTTTCCTATTGAGTTGGTTCTGGGTTTTTTCCTTGTTCATTTTTGTTGCTATTTGTGTTTTGTGTGATTTTCTATATATGAGACCCAGGATAGATAAATCTACAGAGACAGTAACTCTATTAATAATTGCCTCGGGTCATGGCAGGAGAGTTTGGGGCAAATAAAGAGGCAACAACAGTAAGTATGAGGAAAAAATTGAAATTGATTGTGTTGGAGATTGCACAGCTTTTCTTAATAGATAAAATGGTAAAATTGTATGATATGAGAACTATTTTTAGTAAAAGAGTTTTGTAGCCACAGGGTTGTGCTAAAACCAGGAATGTGCCCAGAGTCCTTACTGTGGGACTGTCCTGGAAAACGCCTCCCGAGTCGTGGTGCCTCACATTTATGCCTGATCGTGGGTGTATAAACCACCACCATGTATCTACTCGTCTACAGGCTTCCAAAGAGGTGCGCAAAATGTATATCTTTCTGACGTTTTGAAAAGTTCTAGATCAGGGCCGTGACTAACAAGCAGTATTGTTTGGGGAGATTTTCCCTCGAGCATCTTAATTATTAATAAATTTTAGTGAACCTTTTTTGAACAACTAAATATTGGAAAAGAATATTTGAGATACTACTGCTTTCCAATTAGAAATTCATTACACTAATAATCCCAGAGCACTGCTCACTATGTATACCGGGCACTGTTTTACGTTCTGTGGTATAGCCGTGAACAAAAACAAGAATAAGCGAAGCAGAACCTGCCCCCTACAATGTGTCAGATGCTGGGGCCTGGGGTGGAGCAGCCGGGAAAGGGAGAGTCTGCAGTGCAGTGGGGGTATCATTTGAACCCCAACTCCCTACGATGACCAATGGTTGATTTTTCAGAAGCAAGCTGACCCAAGTTCCTTTAGAAGAACTATGGGGAAAGTTAGCGGTATTTGCTGATGGGGGAGGAACAAGGACCCCGGAAAGAGTTTTGATGTTTACAAGAAAAACGATGGGGAGGAGGTGGTTGGGAAAGAAACTAAGTCAAAAGAGGGTTTTTGGAAAATGAAGAAAGTTGCAGCAGTATTGGAAATGGGGTGGGGGGGAAGGAAGGGGAGAGAAATGGGGGGCAAGAAGCGGATGTTGTCGGAGGAAAATGGAAACCAGGCTCTGAGGCCCCATGATTACTTCTATGGGGCGTAAGAGTTCTCACTTTGTGCACTCCTTCCTCCTTAAAAAAAAAAAAATCATAATAGTAGTAGTAGTGATAAAACAGATTTAAGGCTTAGCTTCCATTTTAAAAAGTGAATATGTTAATGATGCACGATAACTTATTAACTTTGACCGAAAAGTCTTTTTCTTCCGACTTTAAAGAAAGGAAAAACATTTCCATTGGCCTTGAAAGGTGTCCAGGCGCCTGGGCAGTGTGCTTTTTGTGGCCAGGATGCTCAAGGAGCAGGGAAGGAAGCAGGGCCAGTGGTCAGCGGGCGGCCCGTGAGGCGGGAGACCTGGCGGTTCATCCAGAGGAGCCCGTGGGAGGACCGGTCGCGGGTCACAGACCCCACTGGCAGTGGTAGTTCCTTGCTGTCGGGTGCGTGCTGGTTGACGGCTGCCTGGCATGTGCTTAGAACATGGGGTTGTCCAGGCCAGGTCTTCCAAGGAACCACCCACCTTTTGTGCCACCCAGGACTCTTTCAGACACAGGTAAGTGGGCAGATGCAGGGAGGGGAGCTGGTAAGAAGTCGGGGTATTTTCCCCCCCCTGGAGATCTGCTTTTTCCTTAAAGCAGTAGGCAGAATCAACCTGAAGACAGGTTGGTGAAAGAGGTAGAGAACTTCGAAGAATGATGAAGTATGCAGCAGTCATCTCTGAGGGTGGTACAAGGACAGACAGCCCTGAAAACCCTCCCTAAGTTGGGCGAGGGGTTTAAAATGAGGCCAGTCAGCATGAGCGGTGGTTTTCTGCAGCCAGATTCAACTGCGTTGCTGAGGGCACAGAGAAGGTGGCAAATTGAATTCAAGTAGGAATGGAGTTTTGCCAAGTAAGTGTCATTGCGTGAGAGGTGGCAGGGCAGTTAAAGAGTATGTCAAAGAGTGAGGACAGTAAGGGAGAGTCACAGGCTGGGTCATGAATCTAGGCCAAATGGACACCAGGATGTGAAGGGTTGTGAGGGATATGACCAACAGCAAAATGATGAGAAGCTAGCTTGTAGATCCTGTTGTGGAAAAAAAATAGCTGGAGGGGGGGAAAAGTAGCTGGAGATAGCTCTCAAGGAAGTGAGTGAGAAAAACTGTCAGTGGTGGTTGAAATTGAGATTATGGAGGAATGATCCTCAAAAGGGCCCTCCCTGCTAGTGAGTGGTCTCTGGCGCACAGGGACCCGATAGGACAGAGCAGAGTTGCCCCTGTGCTCTGCAAGGCTGTCCATCTTTATAGGAGCAAAACCCCTCATTTTTCACCCATGGGCTGGCTGGTTGGTTCAGACTGCTGACCTTGCATTTAGCAGTCCAAAGCATTGTCCACTCCATCACCAGGCCTCCTCAGAGGGATGTGCAGTTGCTATTTCTGATTAGGGCTGCACGTGATGCAGGCATAGGATGTCTGTTGTACAAAAGTCAAGTAATACTGGGGTCAGGATAAGAAAAAAAAAGAAGTAAATAAAAGTCTACCACTCCATCCCAGCCACGTTCCCCTAATGTAGCACTGTTAATCTGTCTATATGTGTTAAAGGCATATTGCATATACTTACACACCTGCAGATACACATTGTTTCATTGTTGTTGCATGTTTTAAGCATAAAATATGCAATAAAGTATCCCATGCCTGATCTTTCGTGTAACAATCTATTGATATTTTCATGATTAAATATATCGCACTACCCCATTCTTTGTTGTTTTTTCTTAAGTAAACTTCTGATAGAAATGTCTAGTGGGATATGCTAGACATGCTTGTTCTACGTGGAGTGTGAATCACCTAAAGCAGCGATTCCCAGGCCTGGCATCTTCACAAACCTCTCCCCCCACCTTATGTGGATCAGAACCATGCTGACATGGCCACAGGTTTTTGTAAAATCTGTGAGAGCAAGGTACAAGCCTGTTTCAACTGTGGTGGAGGAAGAAAGGTACCAGTTCCTTTCCAAATTTCCTCCATGGCATTTTTCTTGGTGGTGGTGTTGGAGAGGCTGTTGACATTCTAAATACATATTCACTTCTAACTGTATTCACTTGTGAATAAATATTACATTTTCATAACTGATTTTATATTCCTTTTCTTTTCTATGCAGAATACTTTGTAGCTTTTTAAATCATTTTATTAGGAGCTCTTAGAGATATTATAACAGTCCATAATTCAATTAGATCAAGCATAGTTGTATAATTGCTGCCACCATCATTCTCAAAACATTTTCTTTCTCCTTGTCCTCTTTGGTATCCATTCCCCTTTATCCCCTCTTTCTTCCCTCCCCTCCATGGATATAAATATATAATATTGCCATATCTTACACCATCTATTGTATCCATTCACTACAAGTCTGATGTTATTCATTCCCCTTACGCGGGGTTACACAGGTGATTACTGCTTCCCTCCCACCTCCCACCATCACACCCCACCGTCTCTTCCCCTACCCTCAAGGGAGGGCTTTAACTTGGAATTCCTGTATCCTACGATCTTAATTATGCAAAAAAGACGACCTGTACCATAAGGCAAAAAAGCTTTATAAACCTCCGCACTCTTTGGATTCTGACTCTGAGCAGTCTGGGTACATAACTGTGAACAGCTCCAAATGCTGAACACAGTGTGCCATCAGGGCATTGCAGCTCCCACAAAGCTTAGCCCTGCCCTGCGTGCTCAGTCATCATCTCACCTCGAGCAGACCATTTTGGCCCCTGGCTGCTTTTTGTTTCCTCCAGACCTTACGTTGCTGAGCCAGTAGCCACCCTTGGGTCTCTGTCATTCCTGTCAGCAGTCAGATGGCCGGAGACTTTCACTTTTCTGGAGATCAGGTCTTACACATCCAAATAAAATTTTAGTGGAAGCAGTTTTGTACACTAAATACTAGCAGAGTATTGACCCTCATACTGAGATCATTGTGAAAACAGGAAAACAATCCCGTTGGCCTCAAATCATCTCAGGATATTTCATTTTGTTCTTGCTAGCCTAATCCCTGTATCAAAACTGATCATCATTACCCAAGAATTTCAGGGGCACAATATAGTTTATTAAAGCCCTCACCCAATCTTGTCCTCTCTTTTGAGAACAGAGGAGCAGAATAGAAGGACCTCAAACCTGAAATCAAGTGTAAGAGCTTCCTGACCCTTCACTATCCTATAGGACAGGGCAGAAGTGGCCAAAGGGTTTCCAAGACACTCATCTACATAGGAGCAGATTGCCACATATTTCTACCATAGAGCAAGTGGTGAATTCAAATGATTAACTTTTCACTTTGCACCCAAGTGCTTAACCACTGAGCCACCAGGGCTTATAGAAGGACCTGTAACTGATCACAGTGTCATGATGAAGCCATCATTTCTTAGCCGAGGACCAGGCCTGTGGTAAGTGTGAGGTGAGAAGATTAAGTGAGGCATGTCCCAGCTCTGAGACAGAAAACTGCTAACCACACACCCTTGTTAAATCCAAGCACACTCTTGTTAACAGGCAATAATGGCTATGATAAATTAAGTAGGGCTTAGTTAGGCAATAAACAATTAGAGTTGACAGAAGGGTGTAAACTTAATTCCCTTATTAATGTATTGACTAATATCCCTTTCTAGATTAAGGATTCAACTACAATTTATTTGTTTTGTTTTGTTTTCTAAATGTACTGGGGCAACATTCAAATAATAGTTGAGCAGAACAAAGTCTTAGAAAAAACACAAGGAGGAGCAGAAAAGTTGAGTTTTGTCACACTTTCCTCTTAGAGTGGTGATACTTTAACTTACCTCATGGTATTATGAAGATTAACAAGATTATGCCCATAAGTATTCTAAGCTCTTGGGATTTAAATACTACAGTTGGCTGGCAACATTGTGTTTATGTCTGGCCCTTGTGGTTCCTTGTGTAATGAGATATGACTATAAAGTGAGAAGATTAATCTTTGACAAGCGTTGTCCACCAAGACTCATGCATCCAAACCAGCTTTGTCCTGCCATGTGGCCTCTGTGAGAGACTCTGCCTTGCGTCAAATGAGGATGCCTCTGATTCAACCATTGACTAAACTGCTCTGCAGAAAGGCATTGGAGAAGCCCTTATGAGGCACAGGAGAAAAGCATTCTGTTGACGGTTGAGGGAAATTGTAGATATGCGTCAGGGTCTTAAAGAAAATTCATTTAGCAGGAAACTCAGAGTCCTGGACATGTAGAGTTCTTTACATCCAGCCAAGGAGCAATTGTTTAGAGAAGCAAATGCCCCATTCAAATTCCTATAGATTGGTTACAAGACATTCTTTAAAGTATTTTTAAAGTACAGCTATGTGTGTGGCGTATTCCTGAAAGATAGGGAGGAGAACTTTATGGAAATGAAAAATAAGATCTCTAGGGTGTAGGGACTTATTAAACCAGATGCTGGCCAATGATTTTTTATGAGTAAACATCTATGTAGTACATGATAATGGCAGTGGGTTTTTGATTTATTGGCTGATTTTATCCTTACAACACCTCTCTGATATTTCAAAGGAATATAGTATTATCATCTTCATTTTATGGATGTGAAATATGATCCCTAAAAAAACCGAGACAAGCCCAAGATGACACAATTAATAAACAAATCAGATCTCAGATCTACCTCCTTCGATTTCTTAGCCTAAGCCCTTTCAACACTATAAAAATTTTACATGTATCATAAAGAATTCTGGACCTTTAGCGGAGTGCTTCTGGTGCTTTTAAACAGGCCTCCATATCATTGGGCACTCCTCTCTTCCAAATGTGGAGGCTAAAAAAGAAAAAAAAAGATGGTGCTTAATTCCCTGCCTCTTGAGTGAAGGATGGATTTAGTGACTCACTCATCAGGATTTTTTTTTTTTAATGCCCATGGTATGGTATGTGACTTCTAAGACCAAGTCATAAACGGCTTGACAACTTGATCTTGATCTTTGCTTTCTCTCAGCTTGCTCCCTGGAAAGCCTGCTGTGGGCGTAGTCAGAGGCCCTGTGCGGAGGCCCACAGGTGAGGAACCGAGATTTCCTGCCAACAGCCTTGTGAGGGAGACATTTTGAAAACAGACCATCTTGCCACTGTCCAACCTTCAGGTGACTACAATTCCAGCCAACCCGTTGTCTATAATGTTGGGAGACAGCTTGACGCAGACTTACCTAACTCTATGCCCACTTCTCTGAAATGCTCTGAGATAAGAAATGCCCATGGCTTTTTGTCCAGATGCTTGGAATGATTTATTACTAAGCAATCACTAACCAATTCTATCCTCAAGCGTCCTGTGATCAAATAAGTTTGAGGAACTCTATATTCTATAGCCTTCCCTTAAAGATTCAGAATGCCTGTTAGCTCCTTATATTAGAATTTTGTACTAGAATATCGTGTTGCAGTATAGAATATAATAATGAATTATATTCTAGTACAATAGTCTAATATGATAAAATATTCTAATATAAGGAGCCCCGGTGGCAAAGTAGTTATGTGTTGGGATGCTTACTGGAAAGGTTGGCAGTTCAAAACCACCAGCCACTCTGGGGAAGAAAGATGAGGTTTTCTACTCCTGTAAAGATTTACAATCTCAGAATCCCAAAGAGCAGTTCTACCCCACCCTATAGGGTCACTATGAATTGGAATGAACTCAATAGCATGGGGGATGGAATTTAGAATATAAAAATATTGGAGAAGTTCTATAGCAAAGAAACGTGTTGTGTTAGACCAGATTGACTAGAGAAACAAATTCACTGACATTCATAGATGTATAAGAGAGAACCTTCTAACAAGAAATAATCGTGCATTAATAAAACATCCCAGCCCAGTCCAGATCAAGTGCATAAGTTTGATATTAGCCCACAAATTCCTCTTCAGATTCATGCAGCAGATGTAATGATGCCAGATGCAGGAACATCACAGGCTGATGGATGGAAAGTCCTGAGGATCCAATGGCATTGGACGCATCTCCAAGACTGGCTGCAAGTGTTCTGTGATCAAATAAGTTTGAGAAACTCTATGTTCTAAAGCCTTTCCTTCAAGAGTCATAATGCCTTTTAGATGGCATCAGTGTGGCTCCATATGGATTGTCAACAGGAAAGTGAAGCAGAAAGAGAGAGTGGCTGGCTTCTTCTGATAGCAGAAGCAAGAGTAGAATTTTCCAGAATTTTCTTGAGAAGGCCACACCCACGAGAAGGGATCATGAGGCTGTAACCTGATGAACAGGGCTAGACTCCACGCCTTCATTTTTTTTCATCAAGTTGACATTAAATTGTGTAACTTCCACACTTGTTTTATTTATTTTATAATATTTTCCAAAATGTCTTTTCCACCCCATAGAATTGGTTTGAGATACGTTGAACGTCAATTATATAGAGCATTGGGAATTTGATTTTAGGTGCATTTTCCAAGTAAACATTTGCACAAAATATCATAAACTTATAAACCTCTAGTATGTTGAGGTCTATATTGAGCATTCTATGAAGCAAAGGCCTAGTTGCTCTTAAAAATGTCCATATTATGAAAGACAAAAATTTGAGCAAATTGTTCTATGTTAGACACAAAAAGGGATGAAAACTAAGTGAATACTTTTCATTAAAGTCTGGATCAGAATAAATGAAGAGTAGTTATAAAGTAGATTATTGGTACAATTTGAATAACCTGAATCATAGCTAAATATTCTAAATTAGTGTACTATTATATCAAGTTTTCCAAGTGTGAATATTGTACAGTGGTTAGCTAGAAAAATGTTTTATGCTAGGTAACACATGTAGAGCTAAAATGCTAAAATGTCTTCAACTTTCAAATAATTCATAGGAAAAGAGTGTGTGTGTGTGTGTGTGTGTGTGTGTGTAAGGGAAAGGATAGGAAAGATGGTACATAGAAGTGGGGAGTCTCTATCCAGAATATGAGATAGTATATGAAGACCATCAGCCTGATGAGTTTTACAGTCTCTGCTTAGAGGCAGTCCTGACAAAATGCTGAAGGATGTGAAACTGCCATTTCTGGCTCTCCTCATAACTGGGTCTTTCTCATCCTAAACCTGCAGCATACAAATTTATTCCTGCTTTATCTAATCATCATCTTTCCATTTTGTTTTGATCTCAGTTTTACTTATTCTATACCTCTTTACTGTTTATCTTGTTCCACTAGACTGCATGAATAAAGCTTTTTCATTTACCACTCTTTTTCCTAATATATAGTGACAATATTTTTAGAGTAAATTATTTGGTCCTTCTCACTATATTCCACCATGTGGTACTATGGGTTACTATACCTAAGAGGTACCAGGTCCCCATGCTGCCTAGCAGAGTCATTCATGCACACACATACACACACACACTCACTCACACACACGTGCATACACACTCCAGTGCCTTATATCATGGGATAATTGCTTGTTTTCACCAGCTTGTTTATCTCTCTTTCCCCAGAAGTCAGCCAAGAGTCTAGGCATGGAGAGAGATTGCTTTAAAACCAAACAAATGTACTCAGATCCACCATTCCTAGGTAAGTCTCCACTCTAAGCTTATAACCCTGTCACAAAAACTGGCCCTCTGAGTTATCCACACAGAGGCTGACCACGTATAGAACTCTAATAACAAATCTCCTGCCTACTAAGTTGCTAAATAGGGGTTGACAGTTTATCTTAGAATATTTGCATTTTAATAGGATATTCAGACATTCAACATTTATGGATCCATTCACTCACAATGGTTTCCTGAATGCCCACTATGTCAGGCACTGCCCCTGCACAGCCAGAAAACTATTTTAAGATGCAGAAGCCACTAGAAGCCTCCACTGGTTCATCCAATGAGCTTGAAGAATTTGTGACATTTTTCTTTTCTTTTCTTTTTTAATGAGATCTTTGACCTAGGGAATAAACACGATGTAATAAGCACAATATATGAGAGAGCTTCAAGGCATTCTTGGGCAAATTCTATTATGTTTCCATTTTTTCAAGAACTTTTTGAAAGTTCATATATATATTCATATATATATATATTCCATTTAAAAAAGAAAAGATGTTTTATCTGGAAACGTCTTCTTTTGTCTGAAATTCTTCTTCTTTTTTTTTCCAGCATCACTGCCCTGGTGGGAGTAGGAAGCCCAGCCTTGCTTCTGAAGAGCTGCTGCTGGATTTCAACCATCAACACTGTGGGCTGCAGTCTCGCAAACAACCCCTGCGCCCCAGGGCTCAGTGAAACGTTAGCTTCTGTGTGAGCACAGGTGTGTTCGCTATGAACAAAGAGGAAAGAGAAGGAAAAACACCTTCTCAAGGAGCTATCAAATCGAGTCCAGTCTGGTGGCCATCAAGTCGGCTCCGACGAAGGGCAGCTCTGTGCGTGCCCCAGTTGGTCTGTGCTCAATTCTCTGCTATCCAGTCGATTCCCACTTGTAGAGACCCACTAGCGAAGGATAGAAACGCCGTTGAGTGTTTCCGAGACCCTAACTCTGTTCAGAAGTAGAAAGCCTCGTCTTTCTCCCACAGAGCACCTAATGGTTTCGACCTACCAACCTGTGCGTTAGCAGCGCAATGCGTAATCACTACGTCCTGGTGGACTAGGTACAGACTCGGAAACCCACAGGAACAGTTCGACCCTGTCTCATCGGTTTACCTATGAGTCAGAAGTGACTCTACCGCAGGGAGACCAGTGCTAATTCTTTAAAAATGGATTGCCAGGCCCTTCCCCGGTGGGATCCCTGTGGAGTTTCAGACCTCAGCTCTTTCTTTAGTCATTTGAACCACAAGGAACTCATAACCATCAAATAAGTTTAGGCGAAGAAATGCTAGAGCAGTCATTGCATTCTCTCCCGGCTTTTCCCCAGTTCGCTGGTCTCTTGTTTTCTACCATCTTCACACGTCCATTTGCTTTAATCCATTTTATAAACCTTTATTTCCCTCACCATTTTACCTTGGGTCTACTTCTCTTCTCACTCTACAGACTTTCCCCAGATTTTTTCATAGTGATCCAATTATCTCATTACTATTCAATATATGCTGATGTCTCCCCAATCTTTCACTTTAAACTGGAACTTCCTCCGAAGCCACACACCATTAGACTCAACTGTCTCCAAGATGACTCCCCTTGGACAGTCCACAAATATCTCAAGTCCAGCATTCCCCAAGCCAAACCCATTGTCAACACCTCCAAATATGTTGTTTGCACTATCTTGTATGTCCAAAAAGTGAGGAATGTCAGTGTAATGAATTTAATTCATTGTGTTTCCTTTACTCATTTTAAATTTAGATTTTTGAGGTTTCAAAGACAGCCCAAATTGCATTGCTGTGTGATTTTATGATTGCATCTTTAATTTCTCTTTCACTGATCATTTCTCATTTCAGGCGAAACATTTTAATTTTTGAAGTCCACTCCCATTTTATTTAGAAAGTTTCCCATTTTGTTTTGAAAGCTTTAATAATTTCATTTTTATCTTTTCCAGCTATTTTGTGAAAAACTAGGAGCAACCTAAATTTCTAACAATAGTCTCTTTACCTAAATAATAACACAGCAGCAGAATACAGTATTGGAATCATGTTTTTGGTCAATATTTGTTAATCCAAAGAAGTATTTTGGATTCAGAATTATAACAGGCAGGATATAAACTATACATAGTCTGATGCTAAATGAGAATGCTGTCAGATTTAAAGCAGGAAAGGTGTGTGGTAGAACTGTATTCTTTCCCCATGGTTACTTCATTTCTAAACTAGTAAGTAATGTAGTATTCAGAACAACATGAAGAAGAACCTGGCCCCCTGCATGGAGGGAAGCTTATCAATAACCTGTGATATGCATATGACACAACCTTGATTGATGGCAGTGAGGAGTACTGGAAGCACTTGCAGAGGAAAAATAAAGACTGGATCTTTCGTGGGGATTGCAACCCTTTGCAAAAAAACCCAAATCTTCACACATGGACCAAAAGACAACATCATGATAAATGGGGGAAGAAGGGGATTGAAGAGTCAAGGTTTTCATTTTAGTTGGATCGAAAACGAATGATCCTGGAAGCAGCAGTCATAACATGAAATGACATATTGCATTCAGCAAATCTGTTGCATAAGACCTTTTTGAAGTGTGAAAGATCAAGAGTGTCCTTTTAAAAACTAAGGTGCTCCTGTGGTATTTACAATTTCCTCCAATGCATGTGAAAGCCAGACAGTGACTAGGAAGAGCAGAGAAGAATTCTTGCATTTGAATTAAGGTGTTGGTGAAGCATCCTGAAAGTATCAGGGTCTGCCTAAAGAACAGATCTGTCTCCAGCAAAGTACAGCCAGAGTCTTCCTTAAAAGTGAAGGTGGCAAGACTTCATATCATGTACTCTGCACGTATTCTCAGTAGAGACACCAGTCCCTGGAACAAGTCATCATGCTTGGCAAGGTAATAGGAGGAGTGTGAAAGAGGAAGAACTACAACAACACAGATGGACAGAGTGAATGCCAGAATGGGTTCAAACATAATAACAAATGTAAGCCTAGAGAGGTGTCACTGAATCAGACTGGCGCCTAATAACCTGGTTGTTAATTTTGTTTGTGTGTTTGTTATAATAGGAAGATAACTGTTGTAGAACTCAGAATACTCTTACTTCACAAAAAGCAACTAAAATGACAATAAAATCATGTTTAAATGGCTCCTGTAGACCCAGACAAAGAAAATATCAGTAGAGCACAATTGTAGGCTCTGGAAACTAATTGGTTGAGGGATAATTGGCTTAGGAATATTAGCCAAGGCTTAAACTGGAAAAGAAGAAAGCAAGAAGCGGTGAGATCGATATCCCAGAATCTCCAAATTCAGAAATTTGCTATATGAGTACTTTTTGAGGTGAGCAAAAAGACTAGGTTCAGAATAGTAGGACTGGATAAAGGTTTATCTGCAAGGTGAGCTGGACCCCATGCTTCCTCCTTCACTCTGACAGAGGGGTGGATTTTTAACTTTCCTTTTTTTCATTTCTGGAGAAGATGCAACAGTGTTTCTGGATGGGAGGATGAAAGCCATGGTTAAAGGAGGAACATATCACACTGAGAACATGGGAGTTTGGGAAACGTTTACATATGAATGCTGAGAAAAAGCCCCTTCTTTGGCTTCTTCCCTAACTAACCTCTCAAGATGTTAGCCAACTGGACTAAATCCTCCAGAAATAGAGCTGCCAGGTTCAACAACCAAAAATACAGGACAATGGGTTAAATTTGAAATTCAGATATGAAATGAGTAATTTTTAATAAAAGTATCCCGTGTAATCTTTGAGACACACTAAAAGTATTTGTTCTTTATTTAAAATTTAACTTTCCTTATGCATCCTGTATTTTATCCTGCAATCCTATCCATAAAGGAAATCAAAAGATCCTCCTCTGACAGCTTGGCCAGTACTAGTGAAATGATCCAAAGATAATAACACTGGGGATTCCCCCCAGATATAGCCAACCCTATTGGCACAGACAAAAGTTAGCAGTCTAACAATTCTTGCACTCAGGCTTACAGCTTCTAAATGGAATTTTAGTGATCCACTATTAAATATAAGAAGAAAAACCAAGACTTCTGCAAATGTCTCACGATGAAGGATGGGATCCAATGAACAAATGTAGAAAAGGAAAGCATTTTAAACATTACAGAAATTGTAGAGCAAGAATGTGGGGGCGTGAACAAGAGTAGTGAAGAAAGCTGGTGAAGAAAGCCCCACTATCAAAAGATATAGCATGTAGGGTCTTAAAGGCTTGAGGGTAAACAAGCAGCCATCTGGCTCAGGGCAACAAAGCCCACCATAGAAAAATCACATAGCCTGTGTGGCCTTGAGGTGTTGAAAGAATCAGGCATCAGGCATCAAAGAACAAAAATCATATCAATATGTGCCCACCCTCCCGATAAAAATCACTGAAGACAAATAGGTGCAGAGGCAGACAGAGTGGAGGAAGCTCATGGTGCCCAGCTACCAAATGATAAAGTGTCTGGGTCTTAAAGACTTGAAGGTAAATGAGTGGCCACTTAGTGCAGAAGCAAAAAAGCCCACATGGAAGAAGCACACCAGCCTGTGTGATCACAAGGGATCGAAGGGAGCAGCTATCAAGCATCAAAAAACAAGAATCACATCACTACGAATGAGGGGGAGAACAGGGTGGGGACCCAAGGCCCATTGGTGGGCAATTGGACACCCCCTTACAGAGGAGTCGCAGAGAGGAGACAGGCCAGGCAGGGTGCAGTGAGGTAGCAATGAGGTGACAGTTTCCTCTAGTTCTTGAAGACTTCCTCCCCCCAACTATCCTGATCCCAAGTCTACCTTACAAGTCCAGCTAGAATAGAAGAGGTACACCGGAACAGATGGAAACTGGAAATTCGGGGAACCCAAGACAGATGAACCCCTCAGGAGCATTAGTGAGAGTGCAGTTACTGGATGGGTAGAGGGGAGGTGGGGTAGAGAGGGGGAGCCAATCACAAGGATTTACACATAATCTCCTCTCTGGAGGACAGTGATTAGCAAAGTGATTAGCAAAAGGGGAGACATCGGGCAATGTAAGACAACAAAATAATAATAATTTATAAAGTAATGAGGAGTGGTAGGACAGGGGGGAATGGAAAGGGAAAGGGATGAGAAGCTGATATCAAGGACTCAAGTGTAAAAACAGAGATTTGGAGAATGATGAGAACAGCAGGCATTTGGCACAGTATAAGTATGTATGTATTGTGATAAGTGATGTACGAGCTCCCAATAAAATGATTTAAAAAATTCTCAGAGAGTCAAAATAATATTAGCACTAAATATTGATCTGACTAAAGTTATCATAATTTTGACATGACATCATCATATGTATTATTACTAAAATGATTATGCGATGATTAATATTTCTACATAATCATATTAAGATGACAGGGATGAAAAATGTGTGCAGGAAAGGAGGGTGATAAGGCATGAAGGAGAGTTGAGTCCTGCTCTTTGATGGGAAGAAATTGTGGCAGTCATCCAGTCTGATGTCAAGTTGAGGATTAAGAGTCTAGGGGTGGAGTCTAGTCTGTCAATCTGGAGATAGCCAATGAGATCTCTGCGTGGGTGTGGCCTTCTGCTGAGAAATCTGAGAAATGTGGTAATTCTTTCTTGGAGGCAAGAGACACTATCTCGCTCAGTTCACTTCCGAGAAAACACTGCAGGTGACAAGACACATGGCAGCATGCTGGTAAATCCTGAGCTCTGGAAACTGGATGAGACATGGAGAGAGATCCCTGCTAGAGCTGAGATGCTTCTACCACCACTGGATACGCAAGAGTCTGCACCCACTGGCCTGTAATAGTCCTTGTGTCACTGCATGTGCTTGGTGAGTCTGAAGAAGACTTTATAGATTGATATGGGCTAATATCAGACTTGTGGGTTTGACTGGACTGGGTTGGAATGCTTTCTTAATGTACAATTACCTTTTCTATAAAAATCTCTTATATGTGTGTGTGTGTGTTTATGAATTTTTTTCTCTAGTCTACCTTGACTAACACAGAAATCAATAACTACTGCCTAATAGGAAGAAAGGTCAAGGTTAAAGGGGAAAAAGCATGAAGTAATATAAATTTGTGATTTCAAAATAAAGAGACAATGCCCCCCAAAATCCAAAGAATCAACTAAAAGAAGTAAAGTGCGTGGCCCTACTCAAGTTAATGGGAATTGGAAATGCAGAAATACTGGTTAGTTGCTTGGCTTTAATGTTTGGGAGAACAAATCTATAGGGCTGATTAATCCTTTAAACAAGTTTCACGTTAAACATTAATTTGCAAACACAAAACCAAAGGAAAAAATAGCCTGGACTAGCATTGTATACATAGGAATTGATACAGAACACATTTCAGAATGTGCTGCTATGTTTTAAAAAATTGAAAGGACAATACAGAATAGTGCTTGCTTTCCCTTCCCCTTCAGAATTAGCATAAACATTCAATTATGGAATAGTTAGTGAGCTCTGACTTGTGCCAAGCAATTTTCTCGATGCCTAAGCTATACGAATTCACTAACAAATATAGCTCCTACTCATGGAGTTTATAGTGGGAAGCCCAGATAATAAGTAAGTAAACAACTACATTAACATGGTGATTACAAGCTATAATAAATTTCATAAAGCAAAGAGGATGATAAGACAATAACTGCAGGGGGCAACCTTAGAAATAAGGTCAGAGAAGATCTCTGTATATTCCATCTGAAGTTCACATGTGTAAGTTACCTTTTGTGTTGCTGAAATACTGGTTTTGCAAACCTGTATCTTGCGGTCACCAGTTTCATTTCTATTGTGAAGGCATATTTCTAACTACTGTTGCTTCCTTTTTGTTTCCAACTTATGCATTTCAATTGCCCATAATTGTCAGTGCATTTTCATTGCATTCCTGATCAATTTCAGAATGAAGACTGTGGCAGGGTTCTTCAATCTCTTCATCATTTGCTAAATGGTGGGTGCATAAATTTGAATCATTCATATCTATATAAATATATTACCTTAAACTGAAATATATATACATATATATATATATATACTTATCACAAAGCACTGTATTTGAAAGTAGAACTTGAAAAAAAAAGAGCTTGAAACATTCCCTTTGCTGATACAGGTAAAGCCATTCATTCTCTTGGTTGTGCCATTCTCAGCATAGTAAAGCATATGATTTTCTGATTCAAAATGGCCAACACCAGTCCATTCTGGCTTGGATGCATCAAGCTTTATGTGTTCTATATCATTTGTTTATAACCCCCAATTTTCCTGCCATGATACTTCATACATTCTAAGTTCCAAGTCTTAACAGATGTCCTTAGCTTATTTTTCTCACTTTGAGGCAGGCCTCACCCATTATGAAGGCCTTGTTTCCTCCCTGTCATTATGGGGGAATCCACTTTGAGAAGGCCATTCTTCCTCCGTCATATTTTGAGTGCCTTCCGACCTGAGGGGCTCATCTCTGGCACTGTCTATTATAATGTTCGGCTGCTCTCCATAAGGTTTTCAGTGGTTAATTCTGCCACTGAAGAATTTATTTCTTCTCCATAATTAGTTCTTATTCTGGAAGCTCTGCTCACTTTGGGTGACCCTGCTGGCATCTGAAATACCAGTGCCATAGCTTCCAGCATCATGACAGTGTGATAATCTGACAAGCAGTGGTGACAAAGGTTGCTCATGATGATGCGACACAGAAAAGTTTTGCCATAGTCAACAATGGCAGAATTACCCAAGTGCAAACTAAGAGAGCTGAAGTTTTAAAGCCCCGTCAGAGGTCAGGTGGGGATCTAACCGACATTCAGATCAGCAATGTTACCACTACAGAGTGGACATGCAATATCTGGCAATTTAGAACCAACCAGTCATTCATTTCCCCATCTCTTTATACCCAGCACGGGGGCAACAAGGGACCTGCCCATTAGCTCATGCTCTGCACTAAATATATCCAGAGTATTCTTGGGAAATCAGCAAGGGGAGAAGAGGGAAAATTAACTTGTTACACAGTTAACAAAACATTTAGGACTTCTGAATAATGGGGACTTTTAGTTGGCTGTGTGTGTGTGTTTGTTTAATAAATAAATAAAAGATCCCTGACAATATTTATAGACTTCTCAAGGCTAACAGCCCCATTCGTAACAATACCACCAGGACTCCTTATGGACTCCTCAGGTGGTGACAATGGCAACCAACTTGACTGTTAGCAAAAAGGGGGGAGATTGAAGACCTTCCAGATGCACCTCAGAAGAAAGCCTAGTAATCTTTCTTTTCTTTTTTTAAACAGTCATTGAAACCCTAATAGGGTACAAAACTCTGGCATACATAGCCATCAAGAGAAGGAATTGATGCCATGATTGGCTGTTTTTGTTTTTTTTTTCTCTCTCACTTTTACATTCTTTGTTGGACCATAAGATACACTTTTTCCCCCCAAAGGGGAGGGGACAAGTGTGCATCTTATGGTCCAAAGGTGTGGTACCCCAGAATACTTGTTTATGTTCCCATGTGCCCACTTACTGTCAGCCGCTGTTTGCATGCTGTGGATTGTTGTGTGTTTGGGGGAAGTCCTGCCCCCGAGTCTCAATGTCAGTCAGGTCACCTGATCGGCACAGGACACGCCTCCCCTCATTTGTTAATGAAGATGAGGATGGTTCTTAACACCATTATTGAGTTTACACTATTAAATATTACCTTATTTTTCTTTATTTTAGTAAATATTTTAATATACTGGTACTATTTGGTTCAGAATATTTTTTTTCTTGTTTTTCTGCTCTAAAAACTGGGTGCGTCTTATGGTCCAAAAAATATGGTATACTCGTGGAACAAGTCATATCACTTCTCTACAGGTAAGTGCTCATGAGTGTCTCTGTGTGTTCGTAAGCAATATGAGAAACATTAAGCAGTGAGAGAGTTCGTGTTTTTAGGTGCTGTTGAGTCTGCTCCGACGCAGAGTAAAATGCTGCCTTGCTCCCTTCTCACAATTGCTTTCCTGTGTGTGTCCAGTGTCGCAGCTACTGTGTCAGTCCACCTCCTTGAGGGCCTCCTCTTTGCTCATGGCCCCTTTGCCTTACCAAGCATGATGGCCTTTTCCAGGGACGGTTCTATCCCTACCATAGGTTAAAGTAGATGAGATTAAGTCTCTCCAGCCTCACTTCTCAGCAGTCCTCTGGCTATGCTTCCTGCAAGGCTGATTTATTTGTTCTTCGAATTGTCCATGGTTCTTCCAATATTCTCATCCAACACCATCATTCAAATGCACCAATTATTTTCTGTACATCCTTATTCATTGTCCAGCTTTCTCACACATATGCGGTGATTAAAAATATCATGGCTTAGAGTACGTTAATCCTCAGAATCACCTCTGTGCTCTTTAACACTTTGAAGAGGTCTTGTGCAGCAAGTTTTCCCCATGCAATATGTTATTTGATTGCTTAACTGCTGTTTCCATGAACATTGATTGTGAGTTTAAGTTGAATGTAATCTAACTAAAGAAAAAAAAAACATTTAGGTGACATGATTTTTTTTATGATTAAAATTTTCCAAATGTAAAAAAAATTGTCAGCAAAAGAAATTAATGTTAGTTTCAACCTATTAATGTTAGTTAGTGGGGGGGGTATAAGAATTTAAATATAGTTAGAGGAAAAGCTCCTGCTTTCACAGACTGACCATAATCTGTGTAGTCCCCTCAGAACTCATCATATGCTAATTTTAAGGAGCTACCCAGACCTGAGTTTCCCGAACGCAGGCCCAAAGACCAGGCCCAGAGAAATAATTTGATGGCAGCACCGACTAATAAAATTCCTTAGTGAAATCAGATCTTTGCTCCCACAGATGGGAATAGTAGTTATTATCGCTTCTTATAAAAAGTGGGAAGAGCAATGTGAGAGTATAACCTGGAAATGGCTCAATCATCATGGATTACTCAAGAATTAAGGTCTCAGTCTTTCAAGGCTGTCTTTCATTCATAGTATGTCAATTGCCTTCTTCAGACCAATGCCAGGTTTTTTGGTCCATCCTCAATGAAATTAGATGCTCTACACATTCTAGAAGCAAAGTGGATCCAAATCCACATTGAACAGCCTTAGAAAAGCAGAGTGTGGAAACTCTCTCCTATGTAGCATTTCTCAAGGAATGATTGTAAAATTCTTGTACAGGTGGTCATGTTCAATCAAGCCAAGGTGTTAGTTACAATTTAGGGATAAGCTTTCAATTCACTAGAAAATGTTAATAACCATGTCTCATTTCAGCAGAACCACTTTCTTAAAAGTTTTCAAATGTCTAACAATTTTCAATAGAAAAGTAGAGCCTTTTTTTTAGGAAAAGAGGGAAGCTTTCACTTTGTCTTCATACTTGACATGAGTAATGGGAAAGGCTTGAATCATTTGTAGGCATGTTGCTATTGAGTTATCATGAATGATGCAAGGCCACTTAAATACTGGTGAAGTTAGAGCCTTTATACTGTGTAGGAAATAAAACTATTAATTACTCCTTTTTTACAAAAAAGCTCAGTTGCGGGGCTGAGCCCTGGTGGTGTAGTGGTTGTGTGCAGGATTGCGGCCCACTGGCTTGGTGGTTCAAATCCAGCAGCAGCTCTCCAGGAGCAAGGCTTGGCCTCCTACTCCCACCAGAGAGCAGTGATGCCCCCTCCCCCAAAAAAGCTCAATTGCAAGTTTGCCCTAAAAAGGATAATGCATGTGGATAGCAACAATTTTCAGTTATGAATAAAGAAAGCTATTCCCTATGAAGCCAACAGATCTTCAACAAAGAGAAGGACTTGGTAGTGTAACATGAGGTTAATAAAGATAACATCTCTCCTTGTTCAGGAGATTCCTTTCTTTGCAACAATAAGCAAAATTCTAGAAACTAAAGAAAAACAAACAAAAACAACAGCTATGCCTAACATACTAAATTCTGTTATTCTCAAGGGTTTAAGCCATATGAATGACAGGGCTTGATGGGTACATTGAAATGCCTGTGATTTATTATATAATTTAAGTGGCCATCTGTGCAGCTGGGCAAAGATCTAGCTGATGAAAATATCAGCTCCCCAGCTGTTTTCTCTGCTTAACAGAGGTCATGAGGATTGCTTTCCTGGCTGCCTCCCCACTCCAGCAACCCCACCTTCTGTCACAGGACCCTTCATTTCAATATTCTCCTAAAAAAGTCAAGGCCAGCAACTCTGGTCCTTCATCTTAAAGAAGATCTCAGACGCTCTCTAAGCAAGTAAGTTAATGAGCCTTGACATGAGTTGAGAGAAGGAATTCTCGCAACCATTGTGCCATTGTGCTGGAGACAGAGGGGAGCTGTAATCTGGCCTAGTCCCCTGAGATAACTTTCTGGCACTTAACATTTGCCTTTCAACCCTTAAAAGAATAAATAAATGATGTAGCCCCCAAAAACATGTCACATGAAATTACCTTTCACCTTTTAGGTGCTATTTGGTCACTTTATTCATTCTCCATGGCACAGTGACTACTATGACAAGTTTGGTTACTGTAAGAACTTGAGCAGAAATTCACTTGGGCCTTAGCAACCCTGCTTACTGTGTTTTCCAGTGACATATTTATTCACCCCAATACTCAGTGTTGTAATGGGTACTCAGCATACAGGTGCTCAAAAGAGCTATGAAATCAGAGCTAGCCCGATCACAGTTCTTCCGTTCAATGAGTATCCAAATCACTGTTTAAAACAATAAATGCAATGAGATGTTTGAATGCCCAACAGCTTAATAGGTAAACCACGCCCCCATATCATATCCTTTAATCCTGTTAGGGTGCATTATCTAGAGAAACAAGATCAGTGACCTTCATATATGTGTAAAAAATAATTTTATATCAAGAAGGCATCCCAGCCCAGTCCAACTTAAGTCCATGGGTCCAGTGCCAGCCATAAGCCTCTTCAGACTCATGTAGCTGCAGACCATTGCAAACTTGCAGAAAGACACAAACAAGCAGGAAGGTGAAGTACAAGAGACAGAAAGGGAGAAGTTCCCATTGTCTCCTTCGTAAAAAGGCCTCACCCTCATGTAGGTCACCAGACTGTCACCTGCTTGATAGGTTGAATTCCAGCCCTACATTTTATCCAGGTACAAGTTGACATCAGATTGAACCAGCGCCCATAATAGTGTATTGTCTGTAGATAACCATTGATGCATATTTAGGTTGTTTCCATCTTCTTGCTACTTTAAGTACTTCTATGATGAATATGGGTATGCATATTTGCTTCCTATGTCTTATTTCTGTAGGGCATATACCTACCTAGTAGATCATACAATCTATTTCTAATTTCTTAAGGCATCACCAAGTCATTTTCCTCAGTGGTTGTATCATTTCACAACCCCACCAGCAGTGTATGAAGGTTCTAGCTTCTCTACCCCTTGCTAGTATTTATTCTTTGCTTTTAAACCAAACTTTGCTACTAAAGCTGGACTAAGATGTCATCTCATTGTTTTCTATTTGCGTCCCTCTAATGGCTAAAGATTGCAAGCATTTCTTCATGTGTTTATTGGTCCCCTGAATGCTATTTTTGGTAAACTGTCTTTCCTTGTCTGCTTATTTTTTAATTACACTCTTTGTGTTTTTGTTTTTGAGCTGTTGACATTGTCCATAAATTTTAGACATTAGTTCTTTATCCAATATACTGCTGCCATTTCCCCCCAGTTTGCAGGTTCTCTTTTTATGATTTTGGTGAAATCTTTTGATGCACACAAATGTTTAGTTTTAGGAGTTCCCACTCCTATCATTTGTCTTTTACTATTTGTGCACCCATAGTTATATTTGATAGTGTATTTATGCCATGCATTAGAGCCCTTAAGTTCTAATTTTACATTGTCCCTTGTTTTTCATTGATAATCTTTATAGCTTTAGGTTTTACCTTTAGGACTTTGATTTATCTTGACATTTTTTTATGATCTGAGATATGGGTCTTCCTTCATTTTTTTCAGTGCCATTTGTTCAATAGATTATCTCTTACCCATTCAGTGAATTGCTGACATTCAACTCTCCATGAAAGAGCAAACTCACTGTGTTTGTGTCTATTCCAAGTCACAGCAACCTTAATGGACAATATCAAACTGCCATTGGGGGCTTCCGAGAGTCTCTGTGGGGCACAGAAAGCCGCATCTTTGTCCTAAGGAGCAGCTAATGATAACTGCTTATATTGTGATTAACAGTCCAAGGTCATACCCTGTTTTACCATCTGGGCTCCTTCCTCTGGTTTATCAATTCTATTCCATTGGGTCATGTGTCTATTGTTGTACCAGTAATTAGACGACTGTAAATGTATAATAAATTTTGAAATAAGAAGCATGAGACCTTATACCCTTTCTATAAAAAGGAGAATTTTTTCATCTATTTAAAGAATGATGATGATGGAATTTGGATTGGAGTCGCATTGTATTTTTAAATTGCTTTGGATAGTACTGACATCTTTACAGTGTTAAAACTTCCTATCCATGAGTATGATGCATTTTCCCATTTATGTAGGTTTTTTTTTCTGATAAAACTGTTTGGAAGTTTTCATTGCATAGATTTTTTTTCCCCTTAAGTTAGATTTATTCCTAAGGACTTCATCTTCTGGGTGACTCTTATAAATGGTTTCCTGATTTCCTTCTTAGTAAAGTATCTTAGATGATTTTTCTTTATTGATCTGGTATATTAACAGGCTTATACTAATACTAATCTGCTAAATCCTTTGAATATTCTCAGTAATTTCCTGGCTGAGGTTTTGGGATTTCCTATGTATAGAATTATTCCATCTGCAAAATACAGAGTTTTACTCCTTCTTTGCCAAACTGGATGGCTTTTATTTTCACTTTCTTATCTTATTTCTCTGGCTAGAATTTCCAATGAAATATTGAATAGGAATGAAGGTAAAGAGGGCATTTTGATTTAGTTCTTGTTTGCAAGGAGAATACTTCCAGTCACTGTCTATTGAGACTGTTAGTCATTATTTTTGTATATATGCCCTTTCTCTACTATGCCTATTTTTCTGAGTGTTTTTAATCAAGAACAAATATTGGGTTTTGGAAAATGCCTCCTTTTAATAAGATAATTTGACCATGTGGGTATTTTCCTTTGTTTTATTTATGTGGTGGGTTACATTGATGTTTTTCTAATTTTGAGCTACTTTGCATGCCTATCTGTATCACAGTCGTTCATAATATATCATTTTTAAATGTGTTGTTGGATTATATAGGCTAGGATTTTTTTTGAGAATGTATTCATCTATATTTATAAAGGGCATTGGTCTATAGTTTTACTTTTGATAGTGTCTTTGCTTTAACTACTATTGTTGTGTGATAGGTTTGTGTCAGGGTTGATATCAGGTTATGCCACTTCATAAGATGAATTTTGGAGTATTTTCTTTATTCTGGAATAGTTTGACTGAATTTGATATTAGTTTTTGTGGTAGTTACGTAATCTGTTGTCAGTTTGAAAAGATTAAGAGTGACGGGGTGGCATTTGGCCTGTCAATCAGGTGGTAACAATGACATCGTTTGGAGATACATAGTTTGCTGGAGGCAAGACACAGACTCACTTCCTGGGAGACATTGCAGTTGACAACCCACATGGAGACAGGCTGATGGCAGCCAGTACCTTGGAGCTAGAGAGGCCACATTGGGACCACTGCCAGTGTTGAGATGCTTATACCACTACTGGATCCACCTGTATTCGGTGTCATTGCATGTGTTTCATGAGTCTGAAGAGGAAGTATAGATTTTTGTCAGATTTATGAGCTAATATCAGATTTATGACTTGATCTGAACTGGGCTGAGATGTTTTCTCATTATTCAATTGCTCTTGTATATAAAGCTTTTTCTTAAACACTTGTGAGTATCTATGAATATGTGTCTCTACACTCCCCAGACTAACACAGCTTTGCTCTTAATGTTTGCTCGAATTCACCAGTGAATCAGTTTAGACCAGGATATTTTTTGGTAGTGGGAATGGGAAGTTTCTTAATGACTTATTCAATATTTTCAATTGTGACTGATACACTTAATATTTTCTATCTCAGTGTATGCTAGTTTAGGTAAGTTGTATCTTTCTAGGACTTTGTCCATTATATCTGTTTCCAAATTTGGAGTGCAGTTCTTCACAGTATTTGTTATTATCCTCTTTATTTCTGTTATGATATCTCTTTTTCATTTCTTATTCATGTTTTGTATCTTTTTCTTCTTTTTCTTTGTTAGATCTGTCACTCATTTGTCAAATTTATTAATCCTTTCATAAAACTTCTGGTTTTGCTTGCTCTTTGTGTGTGTGTTTCATTTACTTTTGTTCAAATCTGTTAACCTTCCTTTCTTCTACTTAGTGTAGTTATACTCTTTTTGCCTTTTCTCTAACTGCTAAAGATGTTGAGCTAAGGCATCGATTTGGACTTTTTTTTCATTTTTAAAATGAGTGCTTATCTTGCCATAAGTTGCACTTTGAGCACTCATTTTGCTATGTCCCAAAGATTTGGTATGTTTTCATTCTCATTTGATTCGAGAAATATTTTTATTTCTTCTATTATCCAGGAGATGTTCATTTTATTTTTCTTTTGGTCTTCCTGATGTTGATTTATAGTTTTATAGCATTGTGACCTGAGTTGAGTATCAAAGGTTGGAAGGAGCAAGTAACACCTGAAATATCACTTTGAGGATTCCAGTGTTCCTAATTCAAGTCATTCTGTTCTCAAGTGCCTCACAGACATGGAAAGGTAGGGGAAATTAATATGGAAATCACAGAAATTATGCATATGAAGAGCAGCATGAGTGAAGAATACTGAATCTACCATGGTCTCCTAGTAAAAGGAAATGTCTTGCAGCCAGAATGTTCCTTAAAAGTGAAGATGGCGGGGCTCAGCCCCGGTGGCGTAGTGGTTGTGCGCGGGACTGCGGCCCACTGGGACGGAGGTTCAATTCCAGCAGTGGGGCTGGGCCTCCTACTCCCACCACCAGAGAGCAGTGTTGCCCCCTTCAAAAAAAAAAAGTGAAGATGGCAAGAATTTGTCTTAAACACTTCGGACATTTTATCAACAGGGAACAATCCCTGGGACAGGGACATCCAAAAAACCCAACTGAACTCACTGCCATGTGGGGGCCTGCAAATAGATTTTTTACTTCCACTATCCTTCACCACCCTCTGCACACTGGTGTACAGAATTTAAATTCTGAGCCTATTCCCTTCTCCAGCTTTGTGCTTTCTCCATATGAACTTAGTTGGCATCTCACTTTGATAGTCTTGTGTTTTGAGACGAGTCTTTAAAACCACAGACACTGTTCTTTCTGATGGCTGGGCACCATCTGCCTCCTTCACCACACTTGGCTGTAGCATCTGTATCTCCAGGGATCTTCTCTGGAGGGCAAGGAGTGAATAGAGCTATGTCATCAGAATGAATGGTTCTTAGCTTGGACTGGAATTAAGTGCAATCCCCAAATCCATTCAGATAGCCATGGTTTACTTTAGAGACTCATAATCATTTTCTGATAATGAACATTTGGGTCATTTATTGGTATGTAACAAATTACCCTGAAACATAGTGCCTTAAACCATAGCCAGTTTGTGCTGTCTAAATATCTGAGTGGGTTGACTATAATCAGATCTGTAGTTAATCAGTCTAGTGTAATGTCAGCTGGGAGTACAGTTTTCTGGACACTCAACTAGGTGCTCTATAGTCTTCTTGGCAATCATATGCCTTATACCTTAGCTGAGATCAATGGATTAATGGCTCAAATTAGGATTCAGAGAAAGCCAGACTTCTCTAACCCTATTTGGTTTTCTATGTTTTCTTCCACCTAAGCACCCAACTTCATTCACAGCTGCTCAGGCTCCCTGACAAGAACATACCAAAAGAAATAGAGATTCTATTCCTTTTAGTGGCTAGGCCCAGGAGACCTAATACCCTGCCATTTTCAGTGCAGGTCAGAGACCATTATACTATGCAGAAAGTATGGTTCTTTAGAGAATATCTTTATAAACGTTGCCCTTTTTAATCTACTACTTGATTGAGGGATAATAGTGAAGTTGTGTTTTTCATCTACATTGCTCCATTACATACCCTAACACATAATGGTCATGTAGTAAATGATAGTTGAATAAGAAGGTAGAGTTAAATTTAGCATACATGGGTCACATTAAGAAAATCTATGAGTGATAGTGAAAGTGTCTCAGTAAAACTTCTGATATTATATCAAAAGGAGACTATACATGGTATAATCAATATGGTCTCTGAGTTAAAACTGACAATCTGTTGAGTGTGAATATTTAAAATGTATCAGATTTTGTGCAACTTTATTTAGCATTTCGCACTTTTTGTATGGAAGTAGTCCAAGTCTCTCTTAAAGGGTCCTGGGGAATAGCCCTTGTACTAATAGCCCTTAGTACATATGTACTAAGTAGTAGTTTTTGAATTGTGTTGCTAAGAGATACCCTTTCTTAGATATCAGTGGAATTCCCTCAAGGCTTACTTTAGATGGTGGCAAGAGCATGAGCTAAGCCTATGAACCTGTGGGTCTGCAACACCATTCCTGAACCTAGCAGGGAAGCCTTTTATTAAATTTCTTTGTTGACACAAGGAAGATTTCATTTAGAAAAATAGAGACAGCTTCATCTCCCCTAAATAAATTGTGAAATGTACATGGTAGGAATATAAGAAGATTAATAACAAAATTACCCATAAGGACTCCGCTGAAGCCAGACTAAATTGGCAGCAGACCAGATGGGCATGGTCCTATTGGCAAGGCAAATATTAGAACAAATTAAGGTGATCAGATAGTCTGGAGCAACAGTGTAAAAAGAGTGAGTGATATTCTTTGAATGTAAGACCCAGGTTTTAACCCATCTTTGTCACTAACTTCTTGGTAACCTGGAGTAAGATACTAACCTTTGGGTCTCAGTTTGTACATATACAATACATATTAGAACCACTGATGTTACAAAGTCAGGGATTCCTGATCTAAGAAGGGAGTTAATGAAGCAATGCCAATGATTTCAAAGCAATACACCCCTTACTCATCTTGTTCAGTAAGACCAGAGGAAGCTCATAGCCAGTTTAAATGAGCTAGAGTGGAGGCCATAGAAGAGAAGTGAAAGGTCTAGGAAATTCCTAAAGGAGGAGAGAGTTCTTGGCTCTAATAATAGTTAATATTGACAGTGCATTAAATATTGACCTTGTACTAAACACTCAACCCTTAATGCAGCATTTAATTCTCACACCTTCTTTATCAGGTAGGTACTAGTATTATGCACATGTTAAAGATGAGAAAATCCAAATTTAAGAGATGACCAGTATCCTAGGGTCACATCACCAATAAGAGATAGAGTAGGGATTCAGATCTAGGTGGTAAGTGTAGAGTTTGTTATCCTCTATCCTCATAAAGTCGGTTTGTGTTACATTATAAAGCCCTAAGGATCTGGAATTGCATCAGCTTAACTCCCTTTGTAACGATAGCCTGTGGCTTCAGGCAGACAGGCACCTAGTAAGTATCTGTCAATAATTATGATGTTAGTAGTACTGACAGGGTTGGTGCTGGTTTCAGAGAATTTACTTATGACACACAAGTCAATAAATCAAATCTAGTGTTCTAATTTATGACTTAGTGGTTCTATCACATTGTTTATATGTAGTTCTACAGGAAACTCTGCTGCTAAAAAGATTTTATGAAAGAAGCATTTTCAGGGAAGCTAACAATCTGGAAATTCTGTTCTATAAATTAAGTTAGATGTGTGGAGGATTACTATGAGTCAGAGTTGAGTGCATGACAGCGGTTTGGGATAAATGGTAACAGTGTCTAAAATATTTCACAATTTCTCTGCTGAATGGTAACTTGTGAAATAAGTACTAACAATGAAGAACTATATAACCTTATGTTTAGACTATATTTAACAAGTTACAGAATACTTTCATAGATATTACCATGAGTTAATTTCCAGAGCTCATATATAATATCCTGAGTTTAGAGATATAAAAACTGAGTTTCATAAAGATTAACCAGAAGAAGTCAATGTAGAATAAATGAACTCAGCCCTCCTTCCACGCTGCCTGTACTCCTGCACTGAGGACTAGGGTACTCTGATGGGAGAGAAAGCAGAGAGAGGCCACCCCAGTGGCAAGGAAGTGGTGGCCATTGGACATTAGGGGGAACCCCTGGCTGGGTGGAAGTCCACTGGAAAGGGACCCAGAATCATCATATATTTAGTACTTCGATCCTTCCCTTGGATTGACGTAACAAGTTTTCAACTGTTGGACAAGGATCTGCACTTGACAGAATTGATACAGAAAGTTTTCCCCTGGTACCAATGCCCATCTCAAACAGAGTTCAATCCACTGGGGCTGGCAACAACTCATTGGGTGAGCTCATGGTAGAATTGTACTCACATAGACGTCTCATATCAACAGTGTCTTGAGTTCCATGTAAGTGGGGAAAATGCTGATGGTATCAATGCAGTCACCTTATATCCCAGGATGACTGACAAGGTTTTCTTTTTTGCTTCTTTGGGTTTTTGTTCTTTGACCTTTTGTTTGTTTCTGGTCTTGATTTTGTTTTGTTTTTTTTTCCTGCTCATTTGTTTACTGGTTTGTTGCTGCTGTTGGTGGTTTTGTGGGGTTGTGTTTTTGTCATAATATGACAGCCGAAGTAAACCAGAGCCCTGCATAATCCGAGGACAAGCAGATGATTTCTGTGCTCCCACTTAACCCTAACCCCAATCCAAGAAGAGTTCATTCTGATCACATGGTCCTGCTGAATACTTGTTTTCTGGAAGGATCACTGAAGATAAGGGTGCTACAGCAAAGTGTGGTGAGGAAAGCAGATGGTCCTTGACTATCAATTGGAATAGTGTCTGGGGTCTTAAAGTCTTGTACTCAAACAAGAAGCCACCTAAGACAGGAGTCAACTAAGCTCATATGGAAGAAGCACACCAATCTGTGTGATACAAAGAGGACAATAACAAAATCCAAATAAGTGTCAGAGCTTAGATTGTGAACACCCAAATTATAGAAGGCTGTGGGGGGACAGTAGGAGTCCAAAACCCATCTGCAGAGTTTCAGTTAGCTTAAGTCTCTGGCATCCTTCTTGCCATACATAGACAAGGGACTCAAATATCTTTACAATCTGACAGAGAGTACAGAAAACTTGATTATAGTGGATCAAACATGCCATAATTTGACTGTTGGCAGGTTTACCTTTATCTTAATCCAACCTGAATTTGATCTAGGCTCAAATATTTCTGCTTGTTCCATGACAAAAATTTCTTCCTTAGGTTTTTAAAATATTGACAATGAGGCTAAGCCCTGGTGGCACAGTGGTTGTGTGTAGGACTGCAGCCCACATGGTTGACAGTTCAAATCCGGCAGCTGCTCTCCAGGTGCAGGGCTGGGCTTCCTACTCCCACCAGGGCAGTGATGCCACAAAAGAATATATTGACAATGGTCTTTTATCTTTTACTCCTTATTTGTTTTTTAATTTTTATATTATTATTATTTTAATCTCGCCATTTTCTCTTTTTTTAATTGTCACTGTTGGGTTTCCCAGTTTGTGAAGCACAACGGTAGTAATGCATAAATATAAACACTGATGGAATGGGATTGGGCAGGGGAGATTTGGGATGCAAATGAGGAATCTCAGAGTGGTAGCAAGCACTGGAACTGATTGTGATATGTATATTCAACTCATTTTAAAAGCAATAACCATGGAGTTGTATGATGTGTGGACACTGTATTAAGAAAATCATTTAAAAAATAAGATTGATATAATATGGAAAATGTAGCTGAGATCATTGAACAATATGCATAGAAATTGTTTAATGGGATCTTAACTTGCTATATAAACTCTCACCAAACACAATAAAATAAATCTATTTCTTTTTTTTGGGGGGGGGGGCATCACTGCCCTCAGGTGGTGGGGGTAGGAGGCCCAGCCTTTGCTCCATAGAGCTGGAATTGAACCTCCATCCCAGTGGGCCGCAGTCCCACGCACAACCACTACGCCACCGGGGCTCAGCCAAATATATCTATTTCTTTTAAAAAAGATTAACCTTATCACCTAGGGCAGGGGTCGGCAAACTCTGGAGATAGAAGAGCCAATGCTGTCCCTCCTTTAAAATCATTCAAGAGCCTTAAATATGTTTTTCCAAACAAATGAAATCACCATGATCTGAAATAATAACCTTCAAATGTTTTCAACATTATTTCAGAGCCACACGTTCACACTGAAAGAGGCACACTCACGAGTCTCAGTTTGCCGACCAGTGGCCTACGGCGATACATTAGTAAGTTTATTCAAATTTTAATTTTCACACTATAGGTAATGTATATTCTGTTATATTATATTAAAGCACCCAGTTTATTTGATAGCAAAATATAGTAGGTCAATTCTACTACAGCATAGAATTTGCCTAAGAGTCTCAATAGATTAAGGTTGGACTTTAAGATGCTGGTAGTTTTGATATATAAAGGGCTTAATTTCCTTGATCTCAGGGAGAAAGTTGATCCAGAAAGCTGTCCTAGGCTTGATTTTCTAGAGAAACAAAATGAGTGAAGCTTATATATGTATATAGAAAGAAATTTATTTCAAGCAAATGGTTCCAATAGTGGTAAAGATGGGCAAGTTCATTGTCCAGACGTCAGATTAGAGGTTTCTACTGATTTGCATAGCTGTAGGATTTGAGGACCCCAAGATGAACAGGCCAGATGACAGACTTGTAGTAGTTGAGATAAATGAATCCAAGGTCAGCAAGTAAGATGGCAGGCTGCTAATGACTCCAAGATCATCGGGCAGAAGCAGGCCTCTGACTTGAGTACAAAAAACTAGAAGTTTACAAGCCAGGTAGAGGCTTTACACACAAAATCAAGTGAAAACCTTTCACACCATCTACTTATATTGGAAGCAAGACATGTCCTCAAGAAGATCTCATTATGGGGTATTACCAGATCTTAACAGGCAAGGCACTAAGAATACTGTTCTGTCAAGATGACACAAAACCTGAACTACCACAACAGTGTCATCTCTACATCTCTACAGATATTGAGATTTTCATTAGCTCCATTATGGACTTCCAGTGTGACCTTCAGAGGATATATTACCTTCTCTGCTCCAATGTTTTCTTAAATATAAATATGGTAATAGTTCTTCCATCATCATACTGGTGTAAAAGTAAATATAAAAAGGCAAATAGGAGGGGCTGAGCCCCGGTGGAGTAGTGGTTGTGCGCAGTGCGGCCCACTGGGACGGAGGTTTGATTCCAGCTCCACAGAGCAAAGGCTGGACCTCCTACTCCCACTACCTGAGGGCAGTGATGCCCCCCCCCCAAAAAAAAATAAAGGTAAATAGGGCTGAGGCCTGGTGGCATAGTGTGCAGGACTGTGGCCCACTGGGTTGGCAGTTCAAATCCAGCAGCAGCTCTCCAGGAGCAAGGCTAGGCCTCCTACTCCCACCAGAGGGCAGTGATGCCCCCAAAAAAAAGGTAAGTAAAAGAGATAACGAGAAATGTGGTGCTTAAAAATTAATCTTTCTTTTAAAAATTAAATCTTTCTTTTGAGAATTACACATGTTGATATACTGGGCTTCATGTGTCTGCCAGAAAGCAAGCCAAATAAACAAGACAGCCTTCATCCCCACTTACATCTTAAATTAAAGAGTGGATTACTTAACATGTGTTCTGTACTTTATTCATTGAATCAGTAACTTCGTAGGTACCCAGTAAATGTTAGTTGAATTGTTAGAAATCCAGGTCCGAAGTGCTAGATTAGAAACCCACCATAATTCTGACAGAATCTGATCTGCCAGTATTTGGCTCACATGGAGAAGAATGTTGTCCTTGCAGCAAACCCCAGTCTCTAGGCCCCTCTTTTTTGTCATGGTTCATTCCAGCTGAACTGAAAATTTCCTAAACCTGACTGAAGCAATGGGCTGAATCTAACAAGATTAAATTTAATAGGGATAAATGTAAAGACTAAACTCCAGTCCAAAAATAATCCTGTACAAGTACTAGGTGGGGAATATAGGGATTAGCAGCAACATGTGTAGAAAAGACTTAGGGATTTTAGTTGATGATATTAAGCTCAATTAGTCAATCGTGCGCTATCATTAACAAGTAAGTTGATGTGATCTGAGTTTGTGTTACATTATCTCCTACTTAGGCCTGGTGATTACATTACTACAGTATAGTAATTGCCAAATTTCTGTTGTATCATAACCACCTGGAATCAGTTAATCAGTTCACATGAGTCTGACTCATGGTAACCACATGTGCCTCAGACTAGAATAGCTACGTTAGGCTTTCAAGGCTGTGATTTTAAGAAGCCGTTTACCTGTCTTTCTCATATGTGCTTCTGGGTGGGTTCAAATAGCTCCCCTTTTGGTGATTAGTCCAGCTCTTAATCCTTTGTGCTACCAACCCATGGATTTCTAGAGTAAGGTGGATGCTTATTAAAATACAAACGGCGAGGCTCCACCCTGGAGTCTCTGCTTTAGTGGATCTGGAGTGGAGCCTGGGTATGTGCATTTCTCACATGTTCACAGCTTAGTGTTGGTGGTACTAGTCTTTGAATCACAATTTAAGAACTGTTGTCCCCTATTAACTGCCTCCAATTAACTGCGTGGCCAGTAACAATGGGACTGCCATGACAAGGTGTGTTAGTCTGGGTAGACTAGAGAAACAAATTTATAAACATGCATATGTATATAATGTAGAGTTTTATACAAAAGGTAATTGTACATTGAGAAAATGTCCCAGTCCAGTCTAGATCAAGTCCCTAAGTCTGATATTAGCCCATTTGTCCAACAGCAATTTGTAAAGTCCTCTTCAGACTCACGAAACACATGCAGTGATGCCAAATGTAAAAGATCACAGGCCAGTGGGTAGACAGTGGTGGTCATGTACCTATGTCAATTTCATGATTGAGATGTAGGGGTGGAATCTAGGCTGTTAATCTGGAAATAACCATTGAGTAGCCAATGAAGCCTCCGTGTGGGCATGGCTTTCTCCTGAGAATTCTGGGAAGTCTCACAGTATTTCACAATTAGAGAAGAGAGACTTCTCTCTCAGTCTCTCAGAGTCAGTCTCTGAGATAACGTACTGACAAGACAAAATGGCAGCGTCCAAGAAACCGGAGGAGCCAGAGGAGAAGCCATACAGCCTTACCCTGATGGAACCAGACCTCTGAAGCTGGAGAAGCCACATGGAGACCCCTACCAGCACTGAGTTGCTTCTACCACCACTGGATGCTGTTGATGGACCCTGAGCCCTGGAAGCGAGGAGCCATGGGGAGACCCCTGCCAGCGCCGGGACTCTGCACCCATTGGCCTGTGACTTCATGAGTCAGAAGGAGACTTTATAGACTAATATCAGGCATATGGGCTAATATTGGACTTAGGACTTTGAACTGGATTGAGTTGGGATGTTTTCTCAATGTCCCATTCCTCTTGTATATAAACCTTACCCTTATATCCATATGCATGTCAATGAATTTGTTACTCTAGTCTACCCAGACTAACACAACAGTCTTTGGATCCAGTGGCACTGTAAACATCTCAGCGTTGGCAGGGGTCTCTGCATGGCTTCTCAGCATGCAGGGCTGCATCGGGGGGGTCCATGTGGCATCTCAGGGATGTCTCCCCAGGAAGTGAGACTTGTCAGTTGAATGTCTCTAAGGAAGTGAAAGAGTGTCTCCTACATTCAAGAAGGAAGTACCAGATTTCCCAGAATTCTCAGAGGAGAAGGCCAAGCCCACACAGAGGTCTCATTGGCTATCTCCAGATTGACAGGTTGACATCACCTCTACACTCTCAATCCTTGCTTGATACCAGATTAGGTGACTGCCACACAAGGATAGTAAGCAGATTGAAAAAAATGTAGTCAACAATTGTCAAGTGATTAGAAATATTAGTAAAATTAACAACAATTGCTAACAAAGAGGACTATGGTAGAAGAGGACTTCTACCAAACATGTTACAGGAACTTAAAAAATTAATAAGAAGAATAGTAATAGTAACACGTGTAAATAATAAAATGAATAATAGCTAACACATAGCATTTACTTTATGCATTTCATTTTACATGATTTACATATTTAATCATTATAACATCCTTAAAAGATACATGTTAAAAAACTCCAAACATCAGCTCACTATAACCAAGTGGACTCAACTCAATTACACTTTCATTAACAGGCGAATGATCCGACAGGACAGAATAGAATGGCTTCTTTGGATTCCCAAAGCTGTAAATCTTTGTAGGAGCAGAAAGTCTAATCTTTCTGGAACAGAGTGGCTGGTAATTTCCAACTTCTGCCCTTGCAGCTAGCAGTTCCATGAGCAGACATTCAGCTCTGGGGCGTCTAGGAAGGACCAGCTACTCTGCTCACTTTTCAGATGAGGAAACTGTGACTCTGAGGAAGACCCAATACAGATACCTCTATGTAGTCCTCGAGAAGATGGGTGAAGTTGGGATTGGACAGGAGGACAACATTCCAGTGATCCCACTGAGGCCTTCAGGAGGCATAAGCTCAAATAAGAAAATACGAAGATATAACTGTTGAAGGGGAGGGGAGGCATAGACGATGGTGTATCCAAACAATACATACTACTTTGCAATAAAAAATAATTGAACATAAAACCGAGGAACATGAATGAATGTCAAACTATGTATGCCAAGTGAAAAGAGCCAGACCCAAATGATTGCTGCTCTGGTTGGGGTTGCACAGGCCATTACATCAGTTCTGACTCATAGTGACCTTATGCACAATGGAAGGAAGCACTGCCATACACTGTGCCATCTGCCAGTCTTATATCGGAGATCATCGTCGCCGACACTGTGGTTTTCCTTCTTTCACTGACATTTTTTCCCCAAAGGATGTCTTTTTACAGGGAATATCTCTCCTAACAATATGTCCAAAGTACACAGGACAAAGTCTATACATCCTTGCTCCTAAGGGACACACTAGCTTTCCTTCTTTCACAATTTATTTTTTTTTTGGTTAGTTTGAATGTCCACTGTACTAGCAATGTCCTTCACCGAGACTATTATTCAAGTACATCCCTTCTTCTTCTTCAGGCTTCTTTATTCATTGTCCAATTTTCCCATGCATGGGAGGAAACTAAAAATACACTGGTTTGCTGTCTATTAGGAATAATTGAACCTTAAAGGTGTCTTAAAACAAGCATCCATGGAAGTGAGGTATCAACCAAGTCCACTCAGAAGAAGCACATCAGCCTGTGATTTAAGATTATAAATAATAAACTCCAAACCCAGAGGAAGGAATGGCATCAGGGTTTAAGTCCTTCTGAACATCCAGTTTCCAGAAGTCCATGGATGACAATGAAAGTTCCAACCATTTGCAAGGTCCCCACAAAGATTAAGCCTCTGACCATCGTCCAAAGATGCAAATAGTCTTGCTATCAAATAGAGAGCATTGTAACGTCTATTATGATAGATGCACTTCGGTTAAAATGTAACACCTTACTATTTGATTTCCCTTCTTACTCATTTTAAATTTGTTCCAGTAATTTTTTCAATGGAGAACTGTCTGTTTTACCTTGTCATTGTTGTTGAGTTTTTTTAATCTCTTGATTTAATTCTGTATGCTTTTCTGTGCATGAAATCCAGGATAGGTAAATCTATAGAATCAGTAACTCGATTACTAATTACCTAGGGACATGGCACAAGAGGTTGAGGGAATGTCTATCTATATAAGATAGGCAGGACTAACAATCTTATGGAGAAAACAAGGGGACCAGGGATAAGAGAACAACAAGAGATCTAAAATTGATGGTGGGGAGGGAGTATAATGCTGGCGAGGTTTAATCGAGTACAATGTATCCAAGAGGAATACCAAGAGCCCAGGAATACCTGGAACCAAATGGAGAGTGAGCATGATCATGGTGTAGGAGGTAGGTGAAAGGAAATAGGGGACGGAATAGGAGGTAAAGGCTATTTATAGAAGTATAGCTATAGGCATGTATATATAGAAATATAGTCATTTATAGTGAAAGGATAAAGACCAATGTACATATATTTATATGTTAAATATTCAGCTAGCAGACAGATGTTGAACCTCTACTCAAGGCCTTCCTTAATGCATGAACACTTTGTTCTAAAAGCCTGGTACTCTTTGATACTCATCTTCCTCCCACAATCGCTGAAGACAAAATGAGTGCATAACTAAATGTGTTGAAAATGGTGTCTGGCTATCAAAAGATATCATGTCTGAGGTCTAAAAGACTTGAAGTTAAGCAAGCAGCCATCAAACAGGGAGGCAAATAATCCCACATGGAAGAATCACAAGCCCATCAGCCTGTGTGAATGTGAATGTCAAAGGGATCAGGTATCAGGTATCAAAAGACCCAAAGCAAATAACTTTTTCAATGTGAACTAGGGATGTTGGAGGAGAAACCCAAAGCCCATCTGTAGACAGTTGCATACCCCACCCCTCCGCACACCACACAGAAGGGTTGTAAGGAAGGGATGATTGAACCAAGTTTCAGTAAAGCACCAAGAAAACACATCATTCCTCTAGTTCCTGAATATTTCCCCTACCATAACCCAGTTCTAACTTACAAATCTGGTTAGATGAGAAAATACACATTGCTACAGCTAACAGCTCCTAACACACAGAATTTAGGACAAACCCTTCAGAAAACAGCAGTGGCAGTAGCGATATCATGAGAATAAGGATATTGTAGTGGTGGGTGAAATGTGGGTGAAAGGAGACAATGGACAGTGTAAGATATGAAATAATAATAACAATATATAATTGATCAAGGATTCATGAAGGTGGGAGGATGGGGGAGGGAAGGGGAAAAAGAGGACCTGATTCCAAGGGCTCAAGTAGAAAATGTTTTAGAAATGATGATGACAGCACAAATATGCTTGATACAATTGATGTATGGAATGCTATAAGAACTATCACAGCCCCCAATAAAACGATTTTTTAATTAAAAGAGGATGAGAGAAAATGGGAGGCTAAATACAAGGAGTACAAGAAAAATAAACTATTAAAATTAATTGTGGTGATGAGTGTACAACACTTCTTAATATAATTGAACTAGTGAATGAAGTATATGACTTTTTTATTTAAGAAAGAAATGTCATTAAGAAAGAAAATGTTGATCTGGCTTTTCTTTAGTCTTTAAAGCGATATTCTTGCTCTTCAATACTTTAAAGAAGTCTTGTATAGCACATTTGTTCATTGCAACTAGATTCCTTGACTACTGCTTCCATTAGAAGTGATTGTGGATCCAAGTAAAATTAATTCCTTGATAATTTCTTTTTCCCCAGTTTATCATGATGTTATCTATTGGTCCAATTGTGAGGATTTTTGTTTTCTTTATGTCAAATGTAATCCAGACTGAAGTCTTCCTTTGACATTAACAAATATTTCAAATCTTCCTCTCTTTGAGCAAGCAAGTTTGTGTCTTCTGCATAACATATGTTGTTAATAAGCCTTTAAAAAAAATAAGCCTTCCTCCACTCCTGATACCAAGTTCTTCTTCATAGAGTCCAAGTTCTAGGTTTATTTGATCAGCATAGAAATTGATAAATATGATGAAAAGATACAATCCTTATACACATCTTTCCTGCTTCTTATCCACCCTTCATTCCCTTGTTCTAGTCTAACAACTGCATCTTGGACCATGTACAGGTTTGGCACTATGAAGTATCATGGTTTTCCTGTCTCAGTATCATTGATTCTTGATCATATATATACTCACATACCTCTTTTCCCCCCAAAAAACATTTTATTGTGATGTCTTACAGATCTAATACTATCCCATCATTCAATAACATCAGACAGTATTGTACAATTGCTAATACAATCATTTTCAAAGCAATTTCCTTCTTCTTGAACTCATTGATATTAGTGCCACTTTTCTTCCTTTCCCCAGCCATACCCTACAGGAACCTTATTTTACTTGCTGCTTCTTAAGTTAGACAGGGTTCTTTAGAAAAACAAATAATTAGACACTAATAATTATATATTTATATATAGATATAACATAAGAAATAAACAGTATAGATAAATAACTGATCTATAAAGCAGTACAAATGGTTCAGTACAACTCACTTCTATGAGACAGCTAATACATTGGCAATCCTTCAAGGTTTGAGGATCACCAGGTAGTCCTTGGTAAAGTAACTCAGGTTATCTAGCCAAATGCAGCAAACAGCAAGGCAGGTCACCAACAGTCAGCCAAATGACAGGCTCCGACAGTTCCCAGCTCAAGAGATGTATACTCCAGTAGCGTGGCAAAACAGGTCTTAAAGAACCCTCAAATTACAGTGAAACAGTCCATAGGTTAGGTATCCCACAGGTAGTGCAGCTTGCAAATGGAGTCTCAGAACAAGCAAGGCTGTTGCACACTGGTCTGTTCATCAAAGAGCAAGGGACAAGAAAGACTAGGCTCACCAAGCAACTTATCTGTCCTCCCTTCATTTAGTCCCATATATGTTCATTGGCCATGTTGGCACAATAAACCTACCTATCACAATCCACCCTTGCCAACTTGGCACCTGTACACAATTCTTTAGCCATATATGAGTTCCAGACATTAATGAAATCACACTTATATTTAACATCAAACTTCCATCATACATATAAATGAAAACACACTGAGTCCAATTGTATCTGATATATCATACATGAACAAAGGAAAGATTTTCAATGGGCACATATAAAGAACATAAACTGACAATAACAAACTTTGCTTTTGCAATTGATCACATGGTCATAACTGATAGGTGATAACCGTCTACTAACCATTCTGTATTACCTTTGGAATCCACTGGTCAGATCATGTTCCTCATCATTCTGAAGCAGTTGACTTGATAGAACAAAGGAATGGTTACATTGCCAACTAGGTCTCAACACCTTCCGGGGCTGGGGCAGTGTTCTCCAGGAACCTCAAATTACAGTGATACAGTCCACAGGTTAGCTGTCCCACAGGTAGTGTGGCTTGTAAACTGAGGTAGAGAACAATCAAGGCAGCCACACATTGATGTTATCATCAAACAGCAAGAAACAAGAATGGTGTGGCTTGCTGAGCCATTTATCTCTCAATTAATCCCATGTGTTCATTGATCTTGTTGGAACAATAAACCTACCTATCACACCTCTATAGGTTCATCAATCCTGGGCTTCATAAACTGAAAGACATAACAAAAATTCAAGAGGGTTACCCACAATGACAATTTATAGCAGAGATAAACCCCAATATGAAACACACACACACACACACACACACACACACACACACACACACACCCTAAGTAGCGATAATCAAATTAGGCCCAAAATGTATAGGAGAGGGGATCCAGTGACGAACTTTTAACCATTCAAGTTAGGTTTATGTCTCTGATCTCCTATAGTCATCTCTCTAGTACTCTCTGTTTGGTAATCTGTTTATTCCCAACCATCAATTATGAATAGAGGGAAATCACTAGAGGTTTATTTCCTATGTACATCTCAAATAGTTATCTTGGGCTTCCACAATCATCTGTAAACCATCTTCTATAAACCATCCACAATTTAAACTCTGATACTATTCTCTCTTTTGGCTTTGGATTTGTAATTTATAATCCTTGGGTCTGAGATGTTGGTGAGTATCTTCTACTTGGACATATTTGACATCTCACCAACATCCTGCTTGTTTGGAAACAAACCTTTTTGACCCAAGAAGCTATTCTATCTGATAGCTGGACATTATGTGTTTCCCCCACACTTTGCTATAACACCCATGTCTTCTGTGTTCCCTTCCAGAGGGTGCATATTGAGCTGAACCATTTTGTTTTTGTTCTTTTGGGAGGGGTGCATCACTGCCCTCTGATGGTCATGGGAGCTACCCAGTGCTGCTCCTGAGAGCCGCCGCTGCATTTGAACCGCCAAACCTGCGGGCCGCAGTCCCGCACTCAACCACTTACACCACTGGGAATCAGCCCAAGCAGAACCATTTTGTAAGAACTAATTGTTTTTAAATTGGAGGTAGAATTTAGTGTGAGCCCAAAATCCATTCCTGGATATATGTTTTTATTTCCTTGTTAATCTCTAACCAGAAGACTTAAAACTGAAAATGCATAGTGTTTAAAGAAACAGAAGGCAGCTATACCAAGAGTATTGAACCGTCAGTAGATGGACATTGACTTAGTACATCACTGCCCTAATTGTGGTATTAAGATATATATTATTTCAGCAGACCTGTGATTGATATGAACAGCAAATATTATAAATTTTGTCTGACAATCAACTCCTGCTGTTTGTGTTAATACCATCCAGCTATGTAAGTAGTTATTTTGCACAGCTGAATAATTCAGGTAATGCAAGATGTAGTTAGCCTACAGTGGTCTAATATCCCTCCTCAACAGTTTCTTAAAAATCAGTACCAGGAACCACCCTATTACACTATTAATGGAAGATCCTTATACTCCAGGTAGATGACCAATATACTACCTCTTGAAATGATTGAAATGATTGAACAACTTGTTTGTGGTATATGACCCAGTATGTTCCTTCCATTATCATTTGATTCTTTCTGCATCATCCAGTGATTTTTTTTCCATAAAATCCTTCAATATTTCAACATGAGGCTTGATCTTTTTTGCTTCACTTATTTTGGACTGAGATAGACTGTTCATGTTCTTTCTTTTTGGCTTTCTAATTCCAGGTCTTTGTACATTTCATTATAATATTTTGTTGCTTGAGCTGCCATTTGAAACTTTCTATTCAGCTCTTTTTCTTCATAATTTCTTCCATTTCCATTAGCTCTTCTTTTTCTAAGAGTCAATTTTAGAGTCTCTTATAATACTCTCACTGATATTTTCTTTCTTTCTTATCTTTTTGATGATATTTGGCTTCCTTTATGTTTGATGTCCTTGATGTTACTACCCAACTTATCAGGTCTTCTTTCCATGTGTCCCATCCGTTATTGAGATATTGTATAAATTTAGATGTGATATTCTCTAGGTGTCATTTTGGCTCTCAGGGTCTTGTCTCAATTTTCATGAACTTCATATTGAATTTACAGATCAGGAATTTATGGCCTTTTTCACAAAAAGTCTATGGCCTCATTTTAGCTAAAGATTTTGAGCATCTCCATTGCCCTATCCCTAAGCTATAGCCAATTTCATTTCTGTGTATTAAATCTGGTGAGGTGGGCATTTGCGTTGTTGAAAAATAGATGCCTTGAAGAAGTCACTAGTCTTGCAAAATTCTATAATGGACTCTCTAGCTTTTTTCTATCACCAAGGCTATATTTTCCAATTATTGTTTTTTCCCAACTTTTCTTTTCCAATGGCCTATAGTTCTCAATACATCCTGATTGCATATTTGATAAATTTCTGGATAAAGAAACTGGCAGAATTCTTCACTTTTCACTACTACCCTTAGTGGTTGGTAAAGAGTTTTGAGTAATAGTTGAATTAACTGGACATCCTTGTAGGTGTATAGATATTATCCTATTACAGACAGTGTTATACTTCAAGACAGATCTTAAAATGTTCTTTTTGATGACTAATGGAATGTTAGTAAGATTCTGTTAATGAATGATTGTCCAACTGAAAATGTCAACACCAGTTGATTTCAGCTTACTCATGCCTAAGGCATAGCAATCTTCATGTGTGCCATTTCATTTTTGATAACTTCTAATTTTCCTACATGCATGCATCACACCTTCCATGTTCTGATCAGTAATACATGTTTACAACTACTACTTCCTGTTCTGAGTCATGTCCCATCAACAAACAAAGGCACCCAAAGCTGTTTTCTATTCACCTCATATAGTTAACTCCACTTTCCAGAGGAAGACAGCTCCTCCCCAGTAATATTTTGAGTTTCTTCCAGCCTGAGGGGTTCATCGTCTGGCACTACATCTGAAAATGTTCTGCTGCTATTCACAAAGTTTTCAGTGGCCAATCGGTCATCAGTGGACAATCTGTTCCTTCATTAAAGCCTGTTCTTCATTTAGATAAGATCTTTTCAAAGTTCCTCAGGGGCAGGGAGCAGTACTAGAACAATCTAGAGAAGTTGCAAAAGCAAGTTTCTAAACTTTGTCCTGGACTATGGGCTATAGACAAACGTTTCGCAGTGCCACAGGGATGCAAGTATTTTTTTTTTCTTTCTGAAAATTTGGCAATAAATGTTGGGGGTCTATGGTCTAGAAACTCTGCTGAAACTGTTAACTATGGATAGTCATGCTGGTATTTCAAAAACCAGTGACATAGCTTCCAGTATGACTTCCCATTACATATTCAATGACTTTTAATACAGATCCACAGATCCGGTAACTTCCAATATACATCCAATGGCAGCAACACCCAAGTCACTATCATACCACAAACTCTGGGCATGGGTGAAGTCAGAACATAAGAAGGGATTGGATGGAAGGAGAGACTACAAAATTGCATAGGGAAGCTTCTGGGAGTGATACATATTTTCACTACCTTGACTATGATAATAAGTTTTAAGGGTATGTAAATGTATCACCACTTACCATAATTTTACACAATAAATATGTACAGCTAATTGTAGGTCAACTACTTTCAATAAAGTAATTTTTAATTATGACATTTGATTTAAAATATGCTAAGCCAAATCAACAAATTCTGTGAAGTAGGCCAGTATTATGTCACTAATGTTAAATAACTCTAAAGGTGTTGATGGGTAAGCATTGACAAAAAGTTGACAGATCTAAACCAACACTTACTTTTCGTGATAAAAATAAGGCTATCTGCTCATGTAAATATATGCAGCCTCGGCAAATATAAAAAGCCTCAGCACTATCTAAAGTGACCGGGATGTATGTGTTTTAAAATTGACTCAATCTCAATGGGATTTCTTTCTTTCTTTCTTTCTTTCTTCTTTTTTTTTTTTTTTGGTATAATGTTGTTGTGTGCCATCAAGTCTATTATGAATAGGAACTGATTAAAATTTGCTTTTGCTGTAGGTTCATATACTGGCAATTTTGATAAATGTATCCTATAGTTTATTTAATATACATTCAACATGCATTGCCAATTTTGATAAATAAGTATCAATTACTATTATTATTTATGGTCTATAGAAATCTGACTCGATAGAAAAATCTATTCCTAAATTCTAGCTTATGGGAAAAAAAACCTTAAGAGCTTACAAATTACAAAAATTAAAGTAGTATTTAAATATAATTACAATAATAGTAGTAGAAGAAATAATACTATTTCCTTAACAAACTCCACATGAGAAAAAAATCCTAATCTGTCATTTTCTTAAGAAAAATATAAGGGAATAGAATTATTTGCATTTAATATATTATATGAGAGATACATACACCCCAAAAATATGGAAAAAAAAAACTTCGCTTGCCAGAACTTTCATAGTACACATTTTTCCCACTAGATAAGCATCTAGTAACTCACTCTGAGTTAGTGCACCCAGTGGCATTGCCTGGGAAGGTTCTCTCTGGTCACAGTGAATCTTTTTCATAAAAGCAATTCCACTGAAACCTCATTTATTGTGATGGCCAATTTAAGAGAACAGCTTGTGACTGTGAGATTTTGTGTCCTGCTCAGGAAAAATGCCACAGAAACTGTTGTGATGTTGACCATAGCTTATAATAACAGTGCAGTATGGAAAACTCAAGTTTACAGTGTTTTTTTTTCCTTTCAAAAAAGATGAAATGTTGATTAATGACAAACCTCCTTCTGGACATTCATCAACTTCCTGGATAGAGGAAAATATCAACAAAATTCATGCACTTGTGCTCAAAGACAGACAATGAACCATTGAAGATAGGGGGGAGTTAACCTGGACTATCTTAGAGCTTAGGTCAGCAAATCTTAACAGACGATTTGGGAATGAGAAGGATTGCCACAAAATGTGTGCCTCAGATTTTGACTGATCAGGAAAAAGAGCACCAAGTGGAGACGTGTTGTGCTGTGAAAGAGTAGCTCCAAAGCGATCCAGACTCTTTTTTCCAAGATCATTGCTAGTGACAAGACATAATGCTATTCCTATGACCTCAAAAGTAAACATCAATCAAGTGAGTGGAAGATGCCATCAGCACCTCGCCCCAAAATATTCTGTCAAGTGAAATCAAAGATCAAGACAATGCTAATTTGTTTATTTGATGTGAGGTGTAGTTCATCCCACCAGCTCAGACTATTAATCAAGCTTTCTACATAGAAGCTCTGAAAAGATTGTGTTACAGTGTGCAACAGAAAAGGCCTGGTTTGTTGTGGTAGACAGGAGACTGGTTTCGACACCATGAACAATACATCTGCCCATGCACCAGTTCTGGGCAAAGACCATCATGCCTCTCTTGCTCCACGCCTCTTACTCACTTGACCTCGCTCTCTGTGACTTCTTTTTATTTCCTCAAGTGAAGAAGGAGATGAAAGGACAGAGATTTGATGACATAAAGGAGGTGAAGGAAAACATGAGGCAGGTGAGGTGCTGTCAGCCATCCAAATAGGTGAGTTTGAAAAATGTTTCCAAGAATAGCATTCCAGATTTGACAAATGTTTTAAGTATGATGGGGAGTACTTTGAAGGTGATAAGATTGTTGTTGTTTAAGTTTTTCCCATTTTTATTGGAAGCTCTTACAGATATCATAATGATACATAGTTTAATTAGATCGAGCATCATTGTGCAATTGTTGCCACCATCATTTTCAAAACATTTTTTCTCCTTACAATCTTTGATGTCAATTCCCCTTTTTCCCCACCCTCCCCCAACTTATCCCCCAAGAACCCTTGATGATATATTAAATATTACTGTTATGGTCATTCCTTCCCCCATCTCACAACAGCCAATGAATCCATTCACCTGCCATTCTGCTATTTGTTCCCCTCAAGTGGGATTATATAGTCATCATTGCTATCAGGTCTCCCCCCACCCCACCTTCAGGCACTCTTTCTGTACCTTTAGGGAATCATTACTCCGATTACTATTTCTGAAGGGTTTCTGTATCTTGGCTTTCATGCATTGAACAATCTTAATTATACAAATGAACATACACAGATCTAACAAGATTAATGAAGTAAAGCTAAGACCAAAATAATAGAGAAAGGAAATATTAAAGAACTAGAAGATAGCTATGTGTTTCAACACTATTATACTGCACCCTGGTTATCATCCCTTCTGTGGACTCTCTGTGAGGATATGTTCAATTATCTTACAGATGGTTTTTGGGTATCCATTTTTCCTATGTCCACAGGTGGTTTTGGGGTGTCCGATTTGCCTGTGCTCCTCACATCAACTTGATTGCTTATCTTTGAACTTCTGATACATCTTCCCATCGACACCTCATGATCACACAGGCTGGTGTCCTTCTTCCATGTGGACTTTGTTGCTTCCTTGTTAGTTGGCCACTTGTTTAACTTCAAGTCTTTAAGACTCCAGATGCTATTTCTTTTGATAGCCAGGGACAATCAGATTTCTTTGCCACATTGCTTATGCACCCATTTTGTCTTTAAAACTCACCATTTAGGGAAGGTATCATACATTGTCACATTATTAGAACAAACCATTCTTATACGAGAGAGAGGAGGAGAGATATATCTGTTTATATATGTACACATCTATATTTATACCTACATATATAATTTTTACTTTCTTTTTTCTTTCATCCTGCCCCACTCTCATGTTTACCTTTAGTTCACCTCTCAGGATAAGGTTTTATTATAAAAGAATTTAAATACATAACTTTGAAAATTTTTTCTACTTTTTGGGGGTTACCCCCTCATATAATTTAACTTGATCAAACAATGCCTTTTTAATAACTATTTTTTATAACTGTTTTCCAAAACAAGAATCAGAATATATTTGGAAGTAATTTGATTTAAAATTCAGTTGAATGCCCTGGTGTCATAGGAGTTCATCAATAAGTGTAATAAGCATCTCTTTTTTAAGAGAAAAATTAGAACAATTTTAAAATACAGCGTACAAAGGTTTGTAAGATTTAAAATAATTGCTATTTAAGTAAGGAAAATGATGAATGAATTATGTCTAGAATTTCTCAGGTTTATGAATACATGTTAGACTCAAATGTTTGTGGCCTAATAGGCACTTACATGACACTCCCCTGTTTTGTCATATACCACACTCTCTTGCAATATTCACTGCTATGGCCAAGTGAAACCGACTGACAATATTCACGATTAAAGGGTTTCTTAAAGAAGTTAACAATCAGGTCACAATTCAGGTGAGAAATGCTCAAAACATAGCTATTCACTCAGGACATATGACAACATTCTCTCAGGATTGCTAGTAAATGCCCCAAAGGCATGCCACTCCACTAAAAGCCTCAACCCAAAGAGAAGCTGAAGTTCCAAGTGTCAATAAACTCAGCTGCAAATTAAGGGCCCAGAGGCACCCTACTCCTCTAGCCTGTCTCATGCCCCCAACTGCTCAGCGTTTTGCCTGGTGACCTGAGAAGTCCACCACCTTGTCTCATGCGCTGGCTCTTCGTTTTCCAACTGCTACTGCCGTGACACTTCTCAGATGTCACAGCCCTTTTTGTTTTTTTAATCAAGGAACTGCATTGCATACAAATCACAGACTGCCCTTCTCCTGCTCTTAAACAACCCCCCTCCCCACCCCCGCCAACTCCTGTATCATATCCTGCTTTGGAAAGGATAGCAATCCAATGAGTCTTGTTAACAATTACTCACAGGTCATCCTGTGAGTGTTACCCCCACCTTCCTATCTAGACCGATGCAGAGTTACAGCACATTTTTTTGGTATTCTCTGTTTTCAGCCAAGATCTATCTGACAACAGCAATTATATCCAATGTTCCAAGTGTTCATCTGAACCCAGCCCGAACTTATGGCTTCCTGTCATTATACTGTGGACAGCATTGTTGGATGATCTTCAACAAAATTTTACCTCCATGTGATATCAATGACATGGGTCTATAATTTACTTATTCTATTTGGTAACATTTTTTTGGAATGGGTACAAATATGGATCTCTTCCAGTCACTTGGCCAAATAGTTTTTAATATCCATAATAGCCTACTAAATAGGATGTTCTGTGATTCAGACATCAAAACACCCATATCTTCAAGGTGTTGGGCTCCTAGGTGACTGGCCTGGAGGCTGCTGTGTAACACTCAGCCTAGGCAGATACCTCACATAAGCCCTCTGCTGTGCCTCTCTTTATACCTGCCAATCCCCAATTTGCACTAGAGATTGTATGACTGAGACCAGACCACACACTGATTTATTTACCCTATAGTTTGGTGGGGTTTTTTTCCACTTTAAATTTTTCAAGGGTTATGTCTATAACAACAGCCTAGGGACCACACAGCTATGTCTGTTACATTTCTGCTATTGGAAACATTGTGAGATCTGTAGACTGTCTCTTTGGGTGTATAGAAAAGGCTTAAAAATGAATAAATGCTGGAATAGTGATGATAATAAACAGAGAAACCAGAGTGGAGGCTACAAAATTAAGATACTCAGCGACTCATAACTTGCTCCACCTACTCTCTCTTTACGAGATTCTGATTTCAATAATTGTCCAAGAAATTTCATAAGTATAATGAGGTCTCATTAATTTGGATGTGCTTAAGCTTAAATTTGCACAAACCATAAGATAGAACCTTGCTGGTTTACCGTTGTTTAATAAGCCTTAAATATGATTAGTGTTAAGACGATTGGTGAAAAACAAACTATGTAGGCTGAGCCACAGTGGCGTAAGTGGTAGAGTATGAGACTGCAAACTGTGGGCTTGGCAGTTCAAATCCAATGGCAGCTCTCAGGAGCAGCGCTGGATAGCTCCCACAACCACCAGAGGGCAGTGATGCCCCCCAAAAAAAGCTATGTGGAAAAATAAACTATGTGTCAGCATTCATAAATGCTTTCTACGTCTTGGATTTATTGCAAAATATTTCATAAGGTGAACAAATACAATGTGTGAGACATCACACTACGGACTGATATTATAAATAGAAAAACTATATCTTTGGCAAGCTTAGTCATCAGAGGGAAAATAGGTACGGTACATAAAAATATGACTCGTTCTCTTAGTTTCTCTGCCATCAGGAGTGTGGTTTTGCTCCAACTTCACCATGTCGTCTCATAAGACTTTCAGGATCAAGAGATTCCTGGCCAAGAAACAGAAGCAGAATTGGTCCATTCCCCCATTGGATTCGAATGAAAACTGGCAATAAGAACAAGTATAACTCCAAGAAAAATCATTGGAGAAGAACCAAACTGGGTCTGTCAGAAGCCTGAGGCCCCTTAGTGATGGCACTTTGAGTTGCATTTAGACTTTTTATGCCATCTGATGAATTGAACTTGTACTGGCAAATAATCAGGTTTCTTCCTTGATATTTATGCTCCTCATGAAATTTAACAATAAATAATTGAAGGCTGTTGGTTTGAAAAATAAGAATAAAAACATGTCTCTCAATACCAGATACTGAAAAATTATTGATTAAAGACTACAGAATAACTTGCTTAATAATTTTATCCTTTTTCTTACTTTTAAGTTCCACACTGAAGAGTTTCTTCTTTCTGAAATATGCTCTCTCACCCTTTCATTGTTGAATACCTATTTTAAATAAGTGCCAAGTGTTAAGAGTAACACACCAAGCACTACATTAATCTTGACCACAAGGCTTAGAAAGGCTTTCCAAATTAATATTTACTTTGGAGTGAAGTTATACTAGAAATATAAGCCACCTGCTATAAGAACACAGACACTGTACATTGTGTTGGGTTCTACTAGAAACAGGCCCAAGACAAAAATTTATAAATATGTACAATTGGCTTGAGAGGTGATCGTCGAAACACCTTTTAGCCCAGGGATCAAGTATGTTCATGTGCCAGGAGGAAAGTGAGGAGGCAAAGTGACTGATATGAAAGATACAGAGTGTGCAGAATACTCCTGTAGGCCACGGGGACTTCGTTCTTTGGTGGCCCTGGGGGACAATGCATTTATCTGAAGGGAAAGTGAGAAAGCTTTAGTTTCTAATTCCCAATCTCTGCCACTCAAAGGCTGAAGACTACCCCTAAGGAATGATAAGTCCCTTGCACTTGTGCCCTGAACTGGTTCCACGTGCAAGAGAAAAGTTTTCAGGCAATTGCTTATAGCTGGAAATCCTACTGGATACCATGCATGGAAATAATGTGCCTACTGTGAAATCAATACTCTCCACTTGTTATAAAACAAAAACAAAACAATTAATCATTGCCAGTAAATCCACTGCAATTTACAGGGACACTATAGGACAGAAAAGAGCTGCCTTGTTCTGTTTTCAAGGCTGTGCATCTTTATAAGCCTCATGCTTCTCTCTCAAAGCGGCTAATGAATTCAAACAGCTAACCTTGCATTTAGCAGCCCAAATGTGCCAAACAAGAACCCAGAGTGTGATTGGTAATTCTGGGCCCTCTCCCAAGCCATCAAAATCAGTAATGTTTTGTGTGTGCAAATAAAATTTATAGCAATAATTCTAGAAGCAGACTTACTATATTAAGCCAAGAAAATGGTTTATATAGGCTAATAAGCAATGACTATATTAATGGAAGTTATTTATGCCCCAGAGAGATAATCAATAAGATTCTCTACCATATATTAGCAAGGAAGTCTCTAAAGGGAGCTAAATCCAGATTTTTTTTAAAAAATTATTTTATTAAGGACTTGTGCAACTTGTATCAGAATTCATATATCCATCCACTATGTCCAACACATTTGTACATTTGTTGCCATCATCATTCTCAAAACATTTGTTTTCTAATTAAGTCCTTGGTATCAGCTCCTCATTTCGCTCTCCCTCCTTGCTTCCCCTTCCATATGAACCCTTGATAATTTATAAATTATTATTATTTTGTCATATCTTACACTGCATGACATCTCCCCTGGCCCGCTTTTCTGTGTCTCCCAGAGAGGAGGTTATTTTTAGATACTTGTAATCAGTTCCCCCTTCCTACTCCACTTCGCTCCACCCTTCCAGTATCTCCACTCTCACCACTGGTCCTGAGAGGTTCATCTGTCCTGGATTCCCTATGTTTTCAGTTACTATCTGTACCAGTGTACATCCTCGGATCTAAAATTGGGATCATGATAGCGGGATGAGGGGAGGAAGGGAGGATCATTTAAGAACCAGAGGAAAGTTGTGTGTTTCATCAGTGCTATACTGCACCCTGATTAGTTCATCTCCTCCCTGTGACCCTTCTGTAAGATGTTCAGTTGCCCACTGATGGACTTTGGGTCCCCAATCTGCGCTCCCCCTCATTCACAATGATATGATTTTTTGTTCCTTGATGCCTGACACCTGGTCCCCTTGACACTTCACCAAGTGCAAATTTAAAAAACAAAAAGAAACAAACAATAAGATATAGATCCACAAATGGATTTGGAGCTTGTACTAAATCCTACCTCCAATTTAAGAACAATTAGTTCATGCATCAGGGTTCTGCTTGATACTTGCTCTCCAGAAAAGAACACATTAGATATGGGTGTATAACAATGTGTGGTGAAGAAACTTGATGATGTCGAGCTATCCAAAAAAGTAATGTCTAGACTATGAATTTCTGTACCCTAACAAATTCAACAACTTGGAAGATGGACAAATATTTGGAAGCACAGTCCTTCCCTAGACTATTCCAGATGGATGTCAAGAACCTCAACAGATCCACAGCAATGGAAAAAGTAGACGAGGTTATTAAGGGATTACCAACAAAAAAATTCCCTGAGCCAGATAACTTCACAGGAGAATTCTACCAAGCATTCAGGGAAGAACTGACACCAATCCTCTACAAACTCTTCCAGAACATAGAAAGAGACAGAAAACTCCGAAACTCTTTCTATGATGCTTATATAACTGATACCTCAAGTGGGCAAGGATCCCACCAGATTTGAGAACTACAGACCAATATCCTTAAGGAACGTTGATGAAAATATCCTTAAAAAAATACTGGCCAATAGAATACAAAAGCACATTAAAAATAATAATTCACGGTGACCAAGTGGGATTGATACAGGGATGCAGGGATGGTTCAACATATGAAAAACTATCTGCATTATTCACCACATTGACAGGAAAAATGATAAGAATCACATGATAATATTGATAGAAGCAGAAAAATCATTTGACAACATCCAACACCTGTTCCTGTTTAAGACACGAAGATAGAAATGCAAGGAAAATTCCTCAATATCAAATGAGAAGCAGATACCCTCTTCAATGAATGGTGCTGGGAAAAAATGGATACCTATCTGCAGAAAAATGAAGCAATACGGTTACCTCACATCATGCACAACAATAAACTCAAGGTGGATCACAGACCTTGAAATAAAATCACAAGCAGTTATGGTCATCAATGAGGAAACTGGGACAAACCTGAGAATCTTAACACAGGGAATACATAGACTATCAGAAATAGGGAGGGATACAAATACAGAGGTGTCACAAATTGACAATGGAATATACTGAAGATTAATCACCTGTGTACATCGAAAGAATTCATCAAGAGAGCAATGAGAGAGTTCACCAATTAGGAAAATATCTTTAGCAACAACACATCAGATAAAGGCCTTATTACTAAAATGTGCAATACCTTACAAGTTTACAATAAGAGCAAAACTAACTGCCTACTGAGGAAGTAGGTGGTCAGTGATCTGAACAGAAGTTTCACAGAGGCAGAAGTGCAAATGGCCAACAAACATATGAGAAAATGTTCCCAATCATTAGCCATAAGAGAAATGCAAATTAAAACAACTGTGAGATATCAACTAACATCCTTAAAGATAGTCTGATTCAAAAAAATCAGAAATCAACAAGTGTTGGAGAGGGAGTAATCCCCCTACTGGGCATATATACCTAGAAGAGGCAAGAAACTGCCAGACATCTGTGTTCCAATGTTCATTGTTGCATAGTTTACAATTGCAAGGAGTTGGAAACAACCCAAATTTCTATCAACAGATGAATTGATTTAAAGAACTGTGGTACATATATACAATGGAATACTATGCATCACTGTAAAGCAGTGATGAATGCATGAAGCATATCACCACATGGGAAGAACTGGAGGAAATCATGCTAAGTGAAGTAAGTCAAGCACAAAAGGACAAATACAACATGAGTCCCCTGAGATAAGCTTTAAAAAAATGCAAAAGGGGCTTAGGGAAAAAACGACTGTGTACAAAAATCTCTGGGGTAAGGGCCAGATAGTATGGCAGGGGCCAGACTAAATCCAGGGCTACATGTGGGTAGTCCATTATAAAAGGGGGGTGGAGAAAGATAGTAATGTATAGTGGGGAAACAGGGCACTAACCCATCCAAGGGGAACGTATTGTTTACATCTCCACAGGGAAAGAGGGGCCAGGTTTAAACCCAGTGTTCCAGCTTGAGAGTGCAGTGTGACTCATGGAATGGGGAGCCAGTGGAGGGATCTGAGGACCCTGTTCGAATCTTATGTGGACAGTTGCCCCTCCCCCAGAAGAATTTACTTTAGAGAACAGTACTATGAGACACGACGTCCCTTGCTGACTCATGGAGATACAGTGCTGGGATTGACCTTAACATACTGAGGCAAAACACTAAAGGCATGCAGCAAAGCGGAAGGCAGGCGGGGCCGGGGGGGGGGGGCTCTGTGATCAGAGCATGGAGGTCCCAAGGGAGTACCAAGGATAGAGTTTGGGGCCAGGGTGTGGAACCCAATTATCAGCCTCAACTGAAGGACACTTGTAGAGGTCAACACATGGACCTTGAACTATTTACAGGTTTAAAAATTTTTTTTTTCCTGGACATTGCTTTTTTTTCTTGCTTTCATCATTTTTTCTTTTGTCGCTTCATCTTGCTATGTTTTGCTTTTAGTGTGTGCATATTATTATCTCTTCAGGTCTATCTAGATAAGATAGGCTGGATGATCAGTCTGGAAGAGAAAACAACAGGACCAAAGGCTCCAGGATGATATGGGAGAGGGGAAGGTGGGAGAAAAGAGGTGATGTTGACCAACCCCGGAACAAAGGAACAGCAAATGATCCAAAATCAGTGGCAAGGAGGGTGTGAGAGGTCTGCTAGGGATTGATCAAGGGTAAGGTAATCGAGAGAAATTGCTGAAACCCAAATGAAGGCTAAGCGTGATAGTGGTACCAGAAAAAAGTGAAAGAAATATGAGGCAAAGGACATTTATAGAGGTCTAAATATAGGTATGACATAGGTAAATATACTTGTATATGATGATAGGGAAATAGATTTACATTCATATACTCATAGGTTTAGTTTTAAGGCAACAAATGGACATTGGTTCTCTACTCAAGTACTTCCTCAATGCAAGAATATTTTGTTCTATCAAATTGGCATTCCATGATGCTCACTTTCCCAACATGTTTGCTGAAGACAAATGTGTTCAGAAGCAAATTTGGTGAAGAAAGCTGATGGTGCCCCACTAACAAAAGATATAAAGTCTGGGGTCTTAAAGGTTTGAAGGTAAAACGGCCATCTAGCTGAGAAGCAACAAAGCCCACATGGAAGAAGCACACCAGCCTGTGTGACCATAAGGTGTTGAAAGGATCATGTAAACTCATTAAAAATTATATCATTTTAAATGAGGGGGATTACAGATTGGGTGCCCAGAGCCCATCTATAGGTAATGGGCATCTCTTTACAGAAGGGTCGCAGGGAGGACACGTATCATTCAGGGTGCAGTGTAGCAATGATGAAACATTCAACTTTCCTCTAATTCTTCAATGCTTCCTCCTCACACCATCATGGTCCCAATTCTACCTTACAAAGCCGGCTAGACCAGAGTATGTACACTGGTACAGATAGGAACTGGAAACATAGGGAATCCAGGACAGATGATCCCTTCAGGACCAGTGGTGAGAGTAGTGATACCAGGAGGGTGGAGGGAAGGTCGGGTAGAAAGGGGGAACCAATTATAAGGATCTATATATATCCTCTTCCCTGGGGTATAGACAATGGGGAAGTGGGACAAGGGAGGCAACAGACAGTGTAAGATATGATAAAGTAATAATAATTTATAAATTATCAAGGGATAATTATTATGAGAGATGGGGGGAACCTGAAGGGAGGGGAGAAAATGAGAAGCTGATACCAAGGGCTTAAATTGAAAGCAAATGTTTTGAGAACGATGATGGCAACAAAAGTACAAATGTGCTTCATATACAGTGAATGGATGTATGGATTGTGATAAGAGTGGTATGAGCCCCCAGTAAGAAGGATTTTTTTTAAAAAAATGAACAGTGTAAGACTCATAAAACTGCCTTTGTTCTATATCTTATAATTATCATAATATAAACTGAAAACTAAAGAATTTCATGTAAAAAAGTAACATCTGGGATCTTAAAAGCTTATTTCCAAACAAGTAGTTAAGGGGGGTGTCATCTAAGTCCACCTGGAAGAAGGACACAAACATCAGTAACTGAAGGGCTGTAAATTATATAATCAGAAGGAAGAAATAGTATCAGAGGCTAAATTGTAAGATTCTGGTTTTCTAAAGGCTATGGATGACAGCTGAAACCCAAGATCATTCTCTAAGATCTACATAGGAAGTAAGCCTCTGGTGATTTCCCTCTATCCATAATAGAGGAATGGGAAGAAACTGGTTAGAGTGTCTTGGAGAGATCAAAATGATCAACCTGACTGGAACAGTTAAAACCTTGTCAGTTGATTCCTCTCACTAAAGCACAGTGGGCCTGATCTGGTTTTCAACATTTTCTGTGTTTTGGTTTTATATTAAGGTTTCTCTCAGATGTCTTTTGTTCTTGGGGTCACCCTTTTGAATTTTTTTTGAGGGAGTAGGGGGCCCAGCCTTACTCCTGGACAGCTGCTACTGGATTTGAATTTCCAACCCTGTGGGCCGCAGTCCCGCACACAACCACTATGCCACCGGGACTCAGCCCCCTTTTGAATTTTTGTTATATATTTTTCAGTATATGAAACCCAGATTGATGACCCAATAGAGACTGCAAGTAGACTGAGGGCTCCTGGGTGGTAGAGAGGAGTGAGGATAGGGGTCGGGGTGGGGGAGTAAAGGGAAAATGATATCAGGGAGTTCAAGGAAGAAACTGTTTTGACATTGATTGTGATAGCAATTGTACAATAACGATTGATGTCATCAAACTATATATATGATATCTGTATTAGCTCCCAATTTGGTTTTGGGAAATTAATTAATTTTTAATAAAGAAAATGGTTCACATAAATTTAGAAATAGTCAAGTTCAGCCAGTCTGCATCAAGTGCATGGGTAAGATATTAACCTGGAGGCTCCTCATGACTCACATAATGGAGGTGTCTGATGAAGCAGGAAGCAGAAGCAGGAAGCAGAAGCAGGAGCAGGAGCACCACAGGCTGGTGGAAGCAGCAATCAGCAACTTGTGGCTGCAAACTCCAGTGAACCCACAAGGCAGGTCAGATGTGGTAGACTGCTAACGGCATCTTAGGATTAGCAGACAATGGGTCATCCACAAGTCTGGAAAACCAGAAACCAGGGAGCCAAATATAGGATCCTGAGCTGTAAAAAGCAAGCATGCTTTACCATATTGTCTACTTATATAGGGTGTAAGCCCACCTCGGAGAAACATTGTCTTACATAGGGCTGTGACCTAAGTGAGGGGGATGCACTCCACCCTAATCATCTTACAACTGATTAGTCAGTTACAGTAGAATCTAATATGGAGTTGTGGCGGTCGTGTGCTTATGTTAATTTCATGTTTGAGATGTAGGGGTGGAATCTGGCCTGTTAATCTGAAGATAGCCATTGAGTAGCCAATGAGACCTCCGTGTGGGCGTGGATTTCTCCTGATACGTCTGGGAAGTCTCGCAATATTTCCCTCTTGGAGATGAGAAGCTATCTCCTCGGTTGTTGGGAGTTAATCTCAGAGACGATGATTTATGGATAAGACAAGATGGCAACATCCGAGGAGCTGAAGGAGTCAGAGGAGAAGCCACATAGCCTTACCTTCATGGAACCAGACCTCTGAAACTGGAGAACCTACGTTCTCTGCCACATAGGTTCTACCACCACTGGATGCTGTTGATGGACCTTGAACCCTGGAAGAGAAGAGCCCTAGGGAGACCCCTGCCAGCCGGGATGCCAGCCGAGACCCCTGCACCCACTGGTCTGTGACTTCATGAGTCAGAAGGAAACTTTATAGACTAATATTGGGCACATGGGCTAATATTGGACTTATGACTTTGAACTGGACTGGGGTGGGATGCTTTCTCAATGTCCTATTTCTCTTGTCTATAAATCCTTTCCTTATATCCATATGCATGTCTATGAGTTTGTTTCTCTAGTCTACCCTGACAGGCACAGGAGTTGAATGCACTGTGTTAGGTAATATCATGGGGGGATTAGTACACTAAAATTTCCAAATCGCTGAGAACCTTGCCATAGCCAAGTTGACATAAAACTTATCACACTTTCTAATTATAAGAATTTCCTATCCTGCATTTTATTCTAATATGAAAATTCTAAACTTACAGAACTCTGCAATGTCATATAATGTCTATTATTGAAAATTATTTATTTATTTATTTCAATCAGAATATACAATTTGAAAGTGCAAACAGAGAATAAACAAAGAAATGCATTCTTCTTGTGCTCTGGCTGAAAGTATCCAACCCAATTCTCTATATCAGGACAGCAGTGAAATTGACTGAAATGCTCCGGCTCTATTCTAAAAGGGGAGCTGCTAATTTACAAAGATAAAATAAAGCAGCAGCTCAATTTATATTTGTTAAGCCTCCCGAGTATTCTACATTGACCACTAAACTTACTTTTCCTAATGCTGAGTACCTGGGGATTTGCACCTACAGAGATTCTGTGGAATCTTGAGCAACGTTAGGCCAAGTAGTTGCTTTATTCCTTACTGAAGTCCTGGCAGTCTTTCATGGGGTTCTCTATAGAACTTCTCTATAGAAGTTTATATGTGTGTGTTTACAGATATAGAATGCAGTATAAAAATGTAGTACATATACATTTATGTAGCATATATACTATTGTATAAATGTGTGTTATAATTTCTCAAACAGTTGTAAAAGTGGGCAACTCAAAACCAGTGAATGAGATGTATAGGTGGGGATGGAAGAACCCAAGGTTAGTAGGAAGATTATAGGCTTATGCTTGTGGGTGCAGAGGTAAAGAATTCAAGGGATCAAGTCAAATGACAGTCCATGAATGAGTCCCAGGAATGTCAGTTAATATGGCAGGCTATTGACTCAAGTTTAAAGAACTAGAGGTTGACAAATGAAAATTAGTTACAGGAGCTAAACTCAACAAAAGCTAAACAAACTTTTTCACACTGTCCACTTATATGGTATGCAGGCCACAAAAATATCCTATCATCTATTTGTCTATATCTATCTATCTATCTATCTATCATCTATCTACCTATCATAAGTATCCTGGTTTTATTTCTCTAAAGCAGTGCCTCTCAACCTCCCTAATGCCACAACCCTTCAATACATTTCCTCATGTTGTGGTGACCTCCCAACCATAGAACTATTATTTGGTTACTTCTTAACTGTAATTTTGTTATGATTATGAATTGGGTGACCCCTGTGAAAGGGTCATTTAACCCTCAAAGGTGTCGCGACCCACAAGTTGAGTACCACTGCTCTAGAAAACCCCATCTAACACAGAGTGGATGATGAATGAACAAACAGTTTCTCTTTCATTGAGAAAGGCATATAAGACAAGGGTGAGGTGATGGTGAGGATTTAGTTTAAAAATACAAAAATAAAATAAATGCATTAATTTCCATAGAAACAATAACTGATGTAATCGTATCAGGGATCTGGAGGATGATGGGCGGTGGGAAGATGAGGGAACAAACAATGAATGCAGGAGGGGGGAGGGAGCACTAGAACTGATGGTGATGGTGTATATTCAAAACATTTTAAAAATCATTAAATCATGGAAGTGTATGATATGGGAATATTATATCAAAGAAACTACTAAAACAAAAAAGAAACCCAACTTGAACCACATGGTTGCTAGGGGACACTGAGTATGTTAATGGTGGTGGAGTAATTTGGAAAAGGATATAAAAAATGGTTGTATAATACAGAGTAAAATCAATGGCATTGAATATATATTTAGAAGTTGTGGAATGAATAATGATTTGTTGTGCATATTTTTGCCACAATTAGAAAAAATAATTACATGCATAACAATGAGTACAAGGAAGAAGAAAATGTTCTAGAATTGATGTGATACCTGTACAATTTTTCTTGATATGATCGAATTATTCAATTATATGACATGTTGACGAAGTACTAATCAAAAAGAAAAATAAATGCATCAATTTCCTGACTAGCAAATGTATTATTTATGGCATTGCACCTGACTCATGGGAAGCTAACATGTGTCAGAGTAGAACTTACTGTATAGGGTTTTCAATGGACAATTTTCAGAAGTACACTGACAAGCTGTTCTTCTGAAGCACCAGTGATTGAACCTGAACCTCCAACTTTTCTGACAACATAGCACAATGATTATTTGCAGTCCCCAGCAACTCCCATTTACTAACATCACCATCAATATTTTCTAAATATTTTAAATAAATCCAACCATTAACAATTATTACTCAAAATTATTCCAGTGGAGAGAAAAAGCGACAGAGAATGATAAAACAGAGTTAGAGAACCAACTTGAAAAAACAACTCAGAGAGTCTACATGTTGTTTTTTTAAAATCAATTTATTGGGTTTTCATACAACTCAACCACAATCCACACATATATCCAAGGTGTCAAGCACATTTGTACATCTGTTGCCATCATTATCCTCAAAAGATTTGCTTTATACTGGAACCCTTGGTATCAGTTCCTCATTTCTCCCCTTCTTTCCCACCCCCTCTCTCATGAATCCTTGATAATTTATAAATTATTATTTTGTCATGTCTTACACAGTTTGACATCTCCCTGCGCCCACTTTTCTGCTGTCTGTTCCCAGGGAGGGAGTTATATGTAGACCTTTGTAATTCCCCTTTCTACACCACCTTCGCTTCACCCTCTCAGTTTTGCCACTCTCTCCATTGGTCCTGAGGGATTTATCTGTCCTGGATTTCCTGTGTAAACACTCCCTATCTGTTCTATTATACATCCTCTGGTCTAGCCAGATTTATAAGGCAGAATTGGGATCATGATAAACGGGGGAGGGAACATTTTAGGAACTAGAGGAAAGTTGCCCATTTCATCATTGCTACATTGCACCCTGACTGGCTTGTCTTCTCCCTGCAACCCTTCTGTAAGGGGATGTCCAGTTGCCTACAGGTGGGTTTTGGCTCCCCACTCTGTACTCCCATTCAATCACAATGATATGATTTTTTGTTCTTTGATGCCTGATACCTGATCCCATCAGCATCTCATGATCACACAGCTTGGTGTGCTTCTTCCATGTGGGCCTATTGCTTCTGAGCCACGTGACCACTTGTTTTTCTTCAAGTCTTTAAGAACCCAGACATTGTATCCTTTGTTAGCCAGGCACCATCAGCTTTCGACACCACATTTGTTTATGCACCTGCTTTGTCTTCATCTACCCTATCAGGAAGGTGAGAATCATGGAATGCCAATTTAATAGAACAAAGTGTTTTTGCATTTAAGGAGTACTTGAGTAGAGGCCCAATGTCCAGTTGCTACCTTAAAATTAACCTATAAATATATGCACATTGATCTATTTCCATTTCATAATATGTAAATATATTTACATAAGCACATTATATTTACATATGTACATGCCTATATTTAGACCTCTGTAAATGTTCTTTGCCTCCTAGTTCTTTCTTCTGTTTCCTCTTACTTTCCTCTTGTCCCACTATCATGTTCAGCCTTTATGCGGGTTTCAGTAATTCCTCTCAGTTACATTACCGTTTATCAAACTCTATTAGGCCTCTTCTCTCCTTCCCCAAAATTTTGGATCACTTGTTGTTCCCTTCTCCCTGGGTTTGTTAACATCACTTCCTTTTTCCCATCTCCCTCTTTCCCATGTCCCCATTGCTTTCTCCTCCAGGTTGTTTATCCCGCCCGTCTTATCTAGGCGGACCTGCAGAGATAATAATATGCGCAAAAACAACACAGAGCAAAACAAAGCATCAAAACAACAACAATGACACACACAAAAAGAAAAGCCTGTAAATAGATCGCAGTCTGTTGGTTGACCTTTAGGAATTTTTTAAAGTCAAGTCTGATGGGGTGCCATGCCCTGGCCCCAAAGTCTATATTTGGTACTCCCTCAGAGCTTTCATGTTCTGCTCTCCTTGCTGTTCTCTTGCACGTACTTAGTGTTTTGCCTTAATGTGGTGGGGTCAGATTGAGTGCAATCCCACACTGTGTCTCCAGTGCTGTCCCCTGTAGCGGTATGGGTCAGTGAAGGATATCATGTGTAGTAGTGGGGTTGGTCATATGGTCCTGTCCATGCATTGGCTGCTCTGAGTTGGAATAGCATCTTCAGAACTTGATGGGTCAGAATGTGCTCCACTTTTTTGTCCTCCCTCTTCATTTTCTCCTATATGCTTTGATCAGACATGTCTCTCTCCCTGAACTATAGCTTCAGGGCTGTCCTCTAAAATAAATTCTTCTGGGGTGAAGGGGCAGTTGTCCATATGGTTGGGTTTGGGGCTGGTCCCTGAGACTTCTCTACTGTTCCTTCCTTCATGCTTATATGTAGCATTGACATCTTGGAGCACCGAGTTGAAATCTGATCTTTCTTTCCCTGTGGAAATATAAACAATAACCTTCCCTTGGGTGGGTTAGGGCTGTTCCCCTGCTTCCCATTTCTTTTTTTTCCTACCCACCCCCTCCTTCTTAATTTCCTACCATATGTGTCACTAGATTTATTTGATCTGGGGCCTGCCAAACTACCTGCACCTCACCCTAGAATTGTTTGTATACAGTAGCTTTTTCCCTATGCTCCTTTTGCATTTTTTAAAGCTTACCTCAGTGAACTCATGTTGTACTTCTCCTTTTGTGCTTGATTTATTTCATTTAGCATAATTTACTCCAGTTCTTACCATGAAGCAATGTGTTTCATGTGTTCATCAGTGCTTTTTAGTGATACATAGTGCTCCATTGTATGTATATACCACAGCTTTTTAATACATTTGTCTGTTGATGGAAATTTGGGTTGTGAACTTGTGATAGTGCTGTGATGAACATTGTGCTGTGATGAATATTGGAGCACAGATGTCTCACAGTGGTTTATTTCTTGCCTCTTCTTAGGTATATGCCCAGTAGGGGGATTGCTGGGTCATTTGTAACTCAATTTCCATCTGTTTTAGATATTGCCAAATCGATTTTCACAGTGACTAAGCATACCTATAGGTCCACCAGCAGTGAATGAGAGTTCCTGTCACCCCACAGCCTCTCCAACACTTCTTGATTTCTGATCTTTTGAATTAGGCTTTTTTTTGAGGGTGTTAGTGGTATCTAATTGTTGTTTTAATTTGCACTTCTTATGGGTAATGATGAGGAACATTTTCTCTTTGGTTATTGGCCACTCAGATTTCTGCCCCTGTGAAACTTCTGTTCAGATCATTGTCCACCTCCTCAGTGGACAATTAGGTTTTGTGTGTGTGTGTGTGTGTGTGTGTGTGTGTGTGCGTTTGGAGGGGGTGGATCTAGCAGAGTATTGTAGATTTTAGTAATAAGGCCTTTCTCTGATGTATCATTGCTAAAGATGTTTTCCCAGTCCATGGGCTTTCTTAGTCTCTTGGTGAATTCTTTCGATGTACACAGGTATTTTAGCTTTAGTATATCCCACTTGTCAATTTGTCACTTGTCTGTATTTGTGTCTTTCCCTATTCCTGAAAGTCCATGTGTTCCCCGCATCAAAGTTCTTAGGTTGGTCCCAATTCCCTAATTAATGACCCTACTACTTGGGGGTTTTACCTCAAGGTCTATGTTCTACCTTGAGTTAATTCTTGTGCAAGGAATGAGATAAAGATCTTGCTGAATTTTTCTGCAGGTAAACATCCACTTTTTCTAGCACCACTTGTTGAAAAGGACATCTACTTCCCATTTGATATTTTTTGCGCCCTTATGAAAGATTGCTTTTATGCTGATAATTTTATTTCTGAGTTTTTAGTATTTCCATTGGTTTGAGTATCTCTCATTATACCAATACCATGTGGTTTAAATGACTGTGACTGTATAACAGCCTTTTGTGAACAAAAGGCAGGTAAAGCCAGACCTCTCATTCTTTTCTTATTCTTGAGGAGTTCGCTGATATTTGGGGGCATTTTCTCGCGCTATATAAAGTTGGTAATAAGTTGCTCCATTTTCTTGAAGAAAGATGCGTGTAATTGTATCAGGATTGTGTTAAACATATATAGTGCCTGTGGCAGAACTGACATTTTTACTATATTGAGTCTTCCAATCCACAAGCATGGGATAGTCTTTCATTTGTTGAGGTCACTCTTGGTTTCATGTAATAGTGTTCTCTAGTTTTCCTCAGATAGATCTTTTGTTCTTTTAGTCAGGTAGATCTCTAGATATTTCAAGTTGTACTTGGCTACCATGAAGGATACCACCTTTTTGATCCTCTCTGTTGTAGTCTTATCCAATGTGCATAGCAGTCCAACAGACTTCTGTTTGTTGATCTTTTATCCTACCACTGCCATATTCCTCTATTGCTTCCAGTACTCCCTTTGTGGAGCTTTTGTGGTTTTTCCATATATAAAATCATATCATCTGCAAATAATAATAATTTCACCTCTTCCTTCCCAAGCGAATACCCCTGATGTCTTTTCTTTTCTTTATGCTGTTAACTAAAATTTCCAGTGTGATGCTAAATAAGAGTGGAGACAAGTGACATCCTTGTTTGGTCCCCTTTTTCAGTGGGATTGTGTGCATCTTTTCTCCATTGACTAACATGTTGGCTGTTGATTTTTCATATATAGCTTGTATTATCTTGAGGTATTTTCCTTCCATTCCTATCTTCTTGAGTGTCCTAAACAGGAATTAATTAGTGTAGTATATTGTTGAATGCTTTCCCCGAATCAATCAATATTATTAAGTGGTTCTTATAATTTTTCATGTCAATTTGATGAATGATACTAATAATGTTTTATATGTTGAAACATCCCTACATCCCTGGTATGAATCTTACTTGGTCATGGTGTTATATACACTTTTGTATTTTATTGGCCAATATTTGTTAAGGATTTTTGCATCGATGTTCATTAAGAATATTCATCTCTAGTTCTCAATTCTTGGGAGGACCCCTGCCTGGCTTCAGTATCAGAGCTATACTAGCTTCATAGAAGGAATTCAGGAGTTTGCCATCTTTTTCTGGAAGAGTTTGTGTAGGATTCCTATCAGTTATTTGCTGAATGCTTGATATCATTCTCCTATGAATCCATCTGGTCCAGGAGATTTTTTTTTTGTAACCCACTGATAAACTTGTCCATTTCTTCTATTGCTATGGGTCTGTTGAGATTCTTGACGTCCATCAGGAATAGTACAGGGAGGGGATTTTTTTCCAGAAATTTGTCTGTGTCTTCCACGTTGTTGAATTCATTGAAGTACAGTCCTTTGTAGTACTGTGTAATTTGTCATTGATTTCTTTAAGGTCTGTTGTAATGTCCCCTCTTTAATCCCTCACCCTTGCTGTTGAAATTTGTTTGCTTCCTTCTTCAGATAGCTTTGCTAGCCGTATGTCGATTCTGTTTATCCTTTCAAAGAACCATTGTTTCGAAGCATTTTTTCCAAAGTTTTCTTATTTTCCCTCTCTTGAATATCAGACCTGATTCTTATTATTTCTTTTCTTTCACTATTAGTAGGATTGTCCTGTTGCTTCTGCTCTACTTGCTGTACATTTTGTATCAGCATATCAATATCGCTTCTGTTTTCATGTGTGCAAGTATTGCTATGAAACTTCTGCTTCCTCCAGTTGATTCACAATGTCCATGATTCTGCTACTGGTTTTTGTTATCTCATCCTAAGCTTTTGTATTTTCCTTTGGTGGGTGAACTTGATATCCTCTATCATTTCATCCTTTTTCTGTATTATTTCCCTCATATCCTGTATGAGTCCAAGCAGCATTCTGAAAATTTCTGTCTGTGGCAGATCAATGTCTGCTTCTTCTATGGACATCATTAGGTTTAGAACATCGTCTGCCTTTTGTTTCTCTGTTTTTCATTGAGGTCATTGGAGCTGATTGCTATTTGTATTGCATGGTTTTAAAAGATCTAGGTGCCATTTTCCAGGGAGTCAAAAAACAATGGCTCTCTCTGAGAAATTTGTAGGACAGCTTCTTCCAACTGCCTGTGACTAATTTCACTATGGAAGTTGGCCTACCATTTTATCCTCCTGTGGTTTCACTCTTTCCATAGTCAACCAATATTCTGTTATTTGTAGGACAAGTCGAATGGTTCTCTCAGTGGATGCTGGTTGGTTTGTTGTGGACCCATGAAGATGGTGCTTTACTGGGTGATCACACAAGAAGCTGTGATGGAGTGGCCCATGGCAACTTGCGGCACCACAGAAGGCATGCATGTGTGCCCGCTGCAACGAGAGTGACACAGAAGGCTGGTGGGTCACCCACTTTGGTGAAGAGCACCATAAATGGTGGGCAGAATTGCCCTGATCAAGAGAATTGCTGTGGAGGTTGGCAGAAGTGCCTGCAGCAGCATGGAACTTTGGCGAGTGTTGGCCAAGCTGCCTTTGGCCATGTGAAGCACTGTGGCAGGCAGGAGGAAGGTTCCTCAGTCATGTGGGACCACAGAGGATGGATAGGTTCCCCCAGCCCGAAGGCAGGATTTTCCCTAAAGAAGGTGGGCAGGATTTCCCTAGCCACGTTTTAAGCACTACAGAGAGCAAGCAGGGGCAACTTACAAGGAAAGAATTTGGGCAGGATATCTCCTGGTAGAGGGTGGGCAGCTTTTCCCCAACCTCGGGTTATGTTGGAGAGGGTGGGGCCCTCTCAGCTGGTAGAGGACAGGTGTAAATGTCCTAGGCTAATGAGAGTGATCTGGAGTTTAGCAGTGGTATGTGAGAGAAAAAGGAAGAGACTGTGGGGAGATAGAGAGAAGAGAGGGAAACAAAAGTAACACTCTAGCTGATTCCTGATCCTTGACTGTGGTTCTGGTGGGGTTTAATCCCTGCCCCGAGGCAGGGGCAGCTGTGACTGTGTTGAGATAAAGGCCCTGCACCAATTCCAAATGATCCCGGCCCTGGCTGAGACAGTGGCGGGGCTAAGGTTAAACCTTAGTCGGCCTCCACTGTGGTAAGCCCAAAGCCCCCAGCTCCTCAAAACCTAATGGATCCATACCTGCTCACCTTAATTATGCTCCCCCTGGGAACATGCAGTGAAGAATTTCGCTGTTAGTAACCCTCCTGCGCTGATTTCTGCAGAGTGCCTCTGGCATGTGTTACTCAGGCACCATCCCTCCAAAGGAATTTGTAGTTGTGCAAGGACTTTACATACACTATTTCTTTTTAGCCTTACTAACCCTCCATAAAGTAGACATTATTATTCCATCACAAATACACATGCCATGGGCCTTTAAAAATGTGAATGCAATAACATCAAGGTTATGCTGCATAAATCTATATTTAAGCTAACTTCCTTTTCACCCCTTTAGTTAGAATTTTCCCTTTTCTCCTTCACACAGGAATTTGTTTATTTTTTTTAGGTTTTTTTGAATTAAAAATCATTTTATTAGGGGCTTGAACATCATTTTTCCAATACATAAATAAACATACTGTGGCAAGCACCCTCGCACATATGCTACGTATGCACGTATGCACGTATACATTCTTCAAACATCTACCCTTTCCCCCGAGCCCCTGGTATCGGTTCCTCCATCCCCTCCCCTGTTCCCCTGCTCTCCCTCCCCCATCAACCCTAAATACTTTATAAATTATTATTGTTCTGTCGTATCTTACTCTGCCCGACACCTCCCTCAACCCACTCCCCCGACGCCTGTCCTCCAGACAGGTCACATAGGATTTCGTTTATTTAGGAAGGCATTTATTAAACAATAGGGTGATAGCAATTTATTATATATAAGCAATGAACAATTCACTGATGAAATTAAGAATACAGTTTATTAAAAATAGAATAAAATACTTAGTACTAAATTTAGTAAAATAAATAAAAGATGCATAGGGAATTGTAAAATAATTGCAAATTTAAAGAAGATATATTAATGAATTCAAAATTTCAATATTGTTAAGATGACCATTTTTCAAGAAGTTAATTTATAGGTCAACACAACTCTTACCAGAATTTCAGCAGACTTTCTTGCAGAAAGTGACAAGCAGATTCTAAAATTTATATGAAAATGTAAAACATTTAAAATATTCAAAACAATTTCAAAAAAGAAGACAGTATTTTTATTTCCTATTAAAATTCTTACTTTAGAGTTACAATAGTCAGGACAATGTGCCACTGGTATCAGGATAGATACATAATTCAATGAAACAGTATTGAGAGCTCAGACATAAATGCTTACATTTATAATCAATTGAGTTCTGACAAAGGCATCAAAACAAGGCAAGCCAATGAAGAAAATATTATGCTTCATGAATGATGGCTAGTCAACCATATGTCCACATGCAGTAAGGTCAACTTAGACCCTTACCTCACATCATATGTAATATTAACTAAAAACTCTTCATAGATTTAAATGTAGGTGTTAAAACAATAATACCTCGACGAGAAAACATAGACTATACTTTGGACTTTGGGTTAGGTAAAGATTTCACGGATTGGACCAAAAAAAATCAATTTGTAAAAGGAGAAAAATAATAGATTAAATCTCTCAAGATTTAAAACTTTTGAATTACAAACAACTTCATTAAGAAAGCTAGAAGATAATCAGTAACAGGAGACAATGTTGTCAAAACTCCTACCAGAAAATAGGCTTGAATAAAAATATAATATTCAGGGCTGAGCCCTGGTGGCGTAAGTGGTTAAGTGCCGGACTGTAGCCCGTGGGCTTGGTGGTTCAAATCCAGCGGCGGCTCTCCGGAGTGGCACTGGGTAGTGTCCACAACCCCCAGAGGCAGTGATGCCCCCCAAAAAACAAAAAAAAATGTGGAATATAAAAATATAATATTCAAAAGACTATATATGATTCTCATGTTTATATCAAGGTAATGAAATTCAGCTAGAACAACTTGGCAATTTCTCTTTCTTTATATATATGGAACTCTTACAGCAAAATAAGAAAACTAAAATAAACAATAAAAAGAATGAGCAAAAGATATAAACATATATATCACCAAGGAAGCTTTGTAAATGACTAATAAACGATTGAATTTGCTAAGAAGTTCATCTTGCTTAGACCCACAATCAAGCCTCATGGAAGTTTCAGTCAAGAAATCAAATGATGCATTGTATTGGGTAAATCTACTGCACAAGACCCCCTTTAAAATATTGAAGAGCATGGATGTAACTTTGAGGGGTAAAGTGCAAAGATATAGTATTTTCAATTGCTTCAGATGCATGTGAAAGTTTAACCTTGAAAAAGGAAGACTGGAAAAGAATTGATACATTTGAATTGTAGTGCTGATAAAGAATTATGAAAGTACCATGGACTGCCAAAAGAACCAACAAATCTGTCTTGGAAAAAGTGCAGTCAAGATGGCAAGACTTAGTTTTATGTACTTTGGACAAATCTGGAGAGATCAACCCCTGGAGAAGAATATTACCTTGATGAAGTGGAAGGCCAGTGACAAAGGGGGAGACCATCAAGGGAATGGAGTGATACAGTGGCTACAATAATGTACTCAGACATATTAGAATTTTGAGGATGGCACAGGACTTGGTAATATTTCATTCTGTTAAACACAGAGTTGCTATCAGATGGAACTGACTTGACAGCACCCCTAACAACAATAATCACATGATGTATATTCAATATCATTGGTTAGTAAGGAAATTTGAATTTAAGCCAGAGACCAGGGACACCAGTGGCTGCAGCAAAGAAACTGTGGGACAGAGCAAAGAAGAGGATGAGCCCACAAGACAGAACAGAGAAGTAGCCTGCAGACTGTAAGACTGGGAGGCTGACCAGTGGGCTGGCTTCCTGGGCCCTGGAGAAAGAGACCAAGGGACCACATGGCTAAGCAGCTGAAGATCAGAGAGAGAGGTAGCTGCCTGCTAAGGAAAAATGTTGCTGTTGGCTATCCTTACTGCTGTTTTGTACCTGTTAATTGCTCAATAAGCCCCCTTAATCACGAGTATTATCCTTGAGTTCTATGTGGTGATTTCAATGGATTAGATTTTTGAACCTACCAGAAAAGGTTGGGGAGGAATAGGTAAAGAAATATGGAGGGTGAGGCTGAGCCCCGGTGGCAAAGTGGTTGAGTGCGATCTGCGGCCTGCGGGCTTGCGGGTTCTAATCCAGCGGCGACTCTCCGGAGCAGCACTGGGGAGCGCTCACAACCAGCAAAGGGCAGTGATGCCAAAAAAAAAAAAAGAAAAGAGGAAAAAATAAATAAATAAATATGAAGGGTGGAGGCATGTCTGGTCTGTCCCTTGTGATAATTGGTCTTGTATTCTCCTTATCCCTGTGTAGCCAGAGGTGGTCATATACTGCCTCTCTGCCATTTTCTCGATATAAGTAGCTACTTAAGAAAAATGAAAACATGCCCACAAAAAGACTGGCCAAGGATATCCTTTCCAGCAAAATCCCAGTTTTCCACCAACTAGTGAATGCATAAGTAAATGTGAAACAACCACCCAGTGAAATAATACAGAGAGTAATAAAAAGAAACAAACTGCATGATGAATGAACAACAAAAACATTAGTAAAAGCAAATAAGTCAGACACACACAAAATACATTTTGTATGAATCAATTTAAATAAGATGTTCAAAAAAGACAAACATTGTCTAGGTTTGGGAGTGAGAGCAGGATTTACTGTAAATGAACATGAGGCATTTCATTGGAACAATGAAAATGTTTAAAACTTAACTTGCAGTAATGGTGGGACCATTTGGTAAAATTATTCTAAAAATATCATTCAGTTGTGTGCCTGAAATAAGTGACTATATTACATATGAAATCTGTCTGTTAAAATTGTTGAATAAAATACATAAACAAAAAATTTAAAGAATAAATTAGTGAAAGCTAATGTTTCTTTTACCTTTGATCTGAGCCAACATGCTGGGAAGTGATAAAAGCTAATGTATTGTTTGGTAGTTAGAAATAGGATGCATAGCATTTGCTCAAGCTCAACGCTTAAAGTCATTCTGAGAGCATTTTTCGTCTTTATGGCCATATAGATTAGGTGTCCAAACTTGTCCATTCTTCTTCCATGAACACATTTTTTCATTTTCACTTCCCCTTCCAGTGCCATCCCACTATCCCAGATTTTGCCTACTACTTGCTTAATTTTATTATAATTAAAGATTTCCCCCATAATTCTACATACTTCCTATGAGTTAAACAGCATTCATTTTTAGATTAACCCTCCATAACATTGGTCCCATCAATTGAGCTCCCTATCCTTAGACTTCTAATTGTTCTCCCTGCAGGTGCTTTATTGTTCCAACAATTGTTCCAACAATGTTTGGACCCACCCTAGATTTCCATTTCATTTTTCTCTCTTCTAAACACAATTCCTTTAGTCTACGAGATTGGTTTCTTCATCGTCTCTTGCATTAGTTTCCTAGGTTGCTGTGTCAAATTGCCACAAATTTGGTTGCTTAAAACAACAGAAATTTTCTCAGTTCTGGAAGACAGAAATTTAAAACAAAGATGGTAGTAGGGTTGTGTCCCTTATGAAGACTCTAGGGAGAATTCTTCTTTGCCTCTTTGAACTTCTGGTGGCTGAGGACAGTCTTGGTGTTCCCTGGGTTGCTGCCATATCACTCTAATCTCTGTCTTCATCATCCAACTCCCTTCTTTCCTATGTGTTAGCTCATTCTCCTTTAAGGATACTTGTCATTGGATTCAGAGTTCACCCAAGACCAAATGATCTCTTCTGAAGAGCTATATAAATCCCTCCAAACTCATTTACCAATTAATGTGTTACTCACTGCTGCTGGGTAGGTTAAATTTGGACAGGAGAGTCACCATTCAAATCAATACATTTCTCTAATACTACATTATTTTTATAAACCATGTTATCTACATACTTGAAATTTATCTTCTATTTTCTTTCACCATGCTGTCAAATTTCTAGACCAACTGAGGATTTATCATTTTTACAAAGCCTCTCCTAATAGTACCACTGTGTATTAATTCTGCCTTTTCCTGAACTCCTGTAGCACTCACTGTTCCATCCATCCCTTCATTGTTTGTGTTCTTCCTTGAAGGTCTTGCTTCCCAAGGAGATGTTAATCTCCTGGGAAAAGATCTCAAACTATAAATCGATGATTCTCAAATTCAGCTGCACAAAAGAATCACCTTAGGACCTTTAAAAGGTTACTCTTATTTGGGTCTTACTACTAAGTATTTTCATTTCACTGATCTTAGGTGCACCTATGAATGAGTATTTTTAAAAACTCCCAATTTCATGCTAATATACACTGTGGTGGTTACATTATCTGGTGTCAATTTGAGGATTAAGAGTGTGGGAGTACTGTCTATCCTGTCAATCAAGATATAGTCAATGAGGCCTCTGTAGGGACATGACCTTCTCCTGAGGATTCTAGGAACTCCGGTATTTTCCCCTTGGATGTGGGAGACCCTCTCTTTCTGCTCATTCCCTGAGAGACATACCTGTGAAGAAGACACTTAGAGGCTGATTCAGCCAGACCTCTGGAGTTGGACACCCCTGCCAGCCCTGAAAAGCTTAAAATGCCGCAGGATACAGAAGACTTTCCACCCACTGGCCTGTGATCTTCCTGCATTCAGCATCATTGGTGAATGTGTTTTGTGAGTCTGAAGAGGACTTTATAGATTAGTATCGGACGTAGGGGGTAATATCAGACTTATGAACTTGATGTGGACTGGACTGGAATGTTTTCTTAATATTCAATTGCTCTAGTATATAAGCCTCTTTCTTATACATATGTGTGTGTCTATGAATGTTTTTCTTTAGTCTTCCTGGACTGACACATACACCTAATATTAAGAACCTACAGTTTTAATGCATGCATTCTCAATAGATGCTATTTGGTTGGAAATGATATTGCTGTAGTCTGCAGTCCTCCAAAGACCCACAGAAATACTTCTATATTTGTATTTAAGTATAAATGTATTTGAAATGTCATGAAGTAGGTGAATGGAGTCTCTTACCTGTCTGCTGCTATAGTAAAAATACCACAAGTGAGTAACTTTAACAGGAATTTATTTTCTCACAAGTTAGAAGGCTAGAAGTCTGAATTCATAATGCCGGCTCTAGGGGAAGGTTACCCTGCCTGTTTCCTCCTGTTCTTCTTAGGAGCATCCCGAGCCAGCTGTAACCCATAGCAACCTATGCACAACAGAAGAAAACACCGCACACTCCTGTGCTCCCTTTTAGGGAAGCTCTTTATCTCTTTTCAACTTCTTTCCTAGGAACCTCGTCAATCACATGGTACTTGCCTTCCACATGGTACATGCCTTTCCCGCCATTTGTGCTTATCTGCTTCATCTGCTTGGCAAATTAAGAAACTATTGATTGAAAGTGCACCCTACACTAAACTGCCTCACTAACATAACACAGAAAACTCATTCCCAAATGGGCTCATAACCAGAAGAATAGCATATATTTGGAGAGGTACACATGGATCCATGACAAGCTACTGTGGAAAATATCTAAAACTACTCACTAACCAAACCAACAATGGAGCTAATTGCAAGTCCCAGTGGTAGTCGTCGCAGTAGGAGAGAGCAGAAGAGCCCCATCGGCTTGCCAAAGGTGTACGCCTCAATGGAAGTAGACTGCCACCCCTTACTCCTGAGAGCAGCTCTTGAATGCTAGCCACCACCTCTCAGCTCGTGGCCACGTGTTTTAACCACTATGCCAACAAGGCTCTTCACTGCACCCCCACACCAAACCAGACCCATTGCCGTCGAGTTGATGTCAACGCCTAGCACTCTTTAGGATATCCTAGAGTTGCTTCATAGGGTTTCTCACAGGTAGCATCTCAGCACCTAACACTCTGAAGCACTTAAAAATATAAACTCACTGTCATCATAGGACGGGGTAGGACTGCCCCTGGCCTGTAAATTATGATGAGAATAGAAGGCTTCTTCTTTCTCCTGTGGTTTTGCAGTGCTGGCTCTTCAGTTAGCAGCCCACCAAGTAACCCACTCTGCCTCCTCCACAAACAAACTCACTCACTCTCTGCCATCAAGGTGATGCCTACTCCTGGTGACCCGGAAGGACAGAATAAAACCTGGATTTCCAAAATTGCAACTCTTTATGGGAGCTGCAGCCTCCTCATTCTCCAGCAGAGTGGCTGATGGTTTCAAACCTCAAGCCCAGTGATTAGCAGCCCATGGTATAACCACAACGTCACCTAGAGCTCCTTCACTATAATCACAAGGCGACACAGACAGGTTTGTTCAGTTTCTAACAGGGATTTTTAAATGTTTTTGTCCCATGGACTCTGTGGATCATAATTGAAGACATGAAGCACATATTTGGAATTTTTTTTTCTGAGGAAGGGTGAAGCCTATCCACTACTTACCAGAATATTTCCAAACGTGCATAATAAACTTGTGAAACTGCAGAGGCAGTTATCTATATTGAATTACACTCATCAAAATATATATTTTAATGTATGATAGAGTGATGTCTGTGTCTCCTTATTAACATTTTAAATAAGATCTAGTGATGAAACTAAGAATGAGTGTAAATTAAAGTTGTGATGTGTGTAAATGGTATTTCAAGTTATCCATAACAATTAAACTGTGATAGAGAAATATCTGTGATTTCTATTGGTGACAAATATCTGTGATTGCTGTTGGTTACGAAGACTCACAGGTATTGCTAACACTAATGAAGTTTGTTGCCACATTCAGAATAGAGAGAAATGATCATGTTCAGTTAGATGTTGGTAAAAATTAAAATGCAACTCCCCATGTGTGGAATTCATGGAGACAATCATAGAATCCTGCTATAGAACTCCTGCTATAAGACAGCCTAGATTTACCTGTGGAATCCTGACCAACCAACATTTAGGGAAACACTGGAGAACAGATACACCAATATATTTTGTATAAAAAAATTGTTCCAGAATTTCAGGACAGTCTCAAGACACAGCAACATATTTAGACAAATGAGCTTGAGAATGACAAGAACTGAATGGAATTCCGGACAGGGATTAGGTAGAAAAGCATTTCTGGAATGTAGCCTTTATCTTTCCATTGCTTGACAATCAACTGGGAAATCTATTAGATGCAAGTCATCGTTATCCCCTGCCAGCTCACCCACACCACACGCACATCGCATAGCTCACGCTTTCTGTTGTATTCATACCCCAAGTTCCTAATTCAGTAGATTCAGGGTTGGGCCCAGAAATTTGTATTTTTAATATGACTCTTGGCAATTAAGATGATGACAAGGTACATGAATATCTGGGTTGTGCAAATGGTTAAGGAGCAAATGTTATTAGTTTGAGTGCACCAAGAAGCAGCTTGGAAAAAAGACTACTGAAACAATTCCAGAACGCTTCACTGTACGAATGGAGAGCCTGTACATCAATTATCATGGTTTAAAATCAAGAACAATGTGGATCAGAGGTGTATCCTTTGATCATACTTATTCAATCTGAATGCTGAACAACAACACAACGAAAAAACCAAGAAGATGGGCAATAAAAGAAAGCATGCAATATCAAGATTGGAAAAAAGTTGAACAACATTCAATATGCAGATGAGACAAACTTGCTTGCTTGCTGGAAGTGAAGAGGACTTGAAAAGACTAATCAATATAGATTACAACTCAATAAAAAGAAAAGCAAAATCCTCACAACACAACTGGACCAGTAGATAAGAGCATGATAAATGAAGAATTATTGAAGTTATCGAGGATTTAATTTTACTTTGGATCCAGTCAATATTCAAAGAGATAGCAGCCAAAAAATCAAGCAACACATTTCATTGGACAAATCTCCTGCTTAAGACCTCCTTAAAGTATTAAGTAATAAAGATATCACTTTGAACTATGAATAAGGAAGATGACAGAAGTTATGCATTTGAATTATGAGACTGGAAAGAGTAATGAAAATTATAAGGATTATGAGAAGAACAGATAAATCTGTTTTGAAAGTACAGCCAGGATGATCTCAAAGGTGAGGTTGGTGAGACATTTTCTCACATGCTTTGGGTATTGCATCGGGAGGGACCAGTCACTGGAAAAGGGCATCCTGCTTGGCGAAGTAGAGGGTCATCAAAAAAGGAAAACCCTTCACAAGATGGGTTGATAGGGAGGCTGCAACCATGGGCACAGATATAAGAAGGATGATGCATGCTGGACCGCGCAGTGTGATAATGTTGAGTTGGTTCCAATCCATAGCAACCCTATGCACAACTGAATGAAACATTGCCTGGCCCTGTGCCATCTTCACAATTATTCCAGCCACCCTGTCAATCCTATTCATTGAGGGCCTTCCTCATTTTCATTACCAAGCATGATGTCCTTCTCCAGGGATCGGTCAATCCTGACAATACATCCAAAATATAGGAGTATGAGACAGTCCTGTCATTCTTGCTTTGAACGAGTCGTCTGGTTACCGTACTTCTTCCAGGACAGATCACTTTGTCCTTTAAGCAGTCTATTGTACGTTCAATATTCTTCACCAGCACCATAATGCAAATACATTGATTCTTCCCAGGTCTTCCTTATTCAAGGTCCAACTTTCATGTGCTGTGCATTTCCCTGTTATTCACCACTCTAGTGACAGAGTCTTGTGCACCAGATTTACCGAATGCAGGACATCATTTGATCTCTTCAGCAATGCATCCATGAGCATTGATTGTGGATTCAAACAAATAAAATCCTTGAAAATTTCAATCTTCATTCTTCTTCATTTATCATGATGCTACCTATGGTCTAGTCATGAGGATTTTGATCTCCTTGACATTGATTTGTAACATTGAAGGCTGCAATCCTTGATCTTCATCAGGTGTTTCAAGTTCTCACTTTCAACACTTCATCAAGTGTTTCAAGTTCTCACTTTCAAGGGGGTCATGATGATTTGAAATGAACTCCACACCATGAAAAAAACAACAGCATGATTTACCACTTCATATTGCTTATCCCTTCTAAATAAGTTAATTTTATTTGACAATCTTTAAATTAAAAAATAAGTTCTGTTGGCACGGTGGTTTAGAATTTAACTACTAACCCAAACCTAGTGTTCTGTTTTCTGCAAAGATTGCAACGTTAGAAATCCTATAAGGTTATACTCTGTCCTATAGAGTTGCTGTGAACTGGAATCAACATGCTGACAATGGATTAATTACTCATTAATTAGTCAGAGAAATGTTGAGAGTTTGTGAACTTTTCTTCAGTGTTTTATGTGTCCCCTACAAAGAACAACAATACTTTTGTTTCATCCCGGATACCTCTCCAGTTCTTAGAACAAAAATAGTACTTGTTGAATAAATTATATGCCAGTCATTATATTTACTACTTTATTATAGTTTGTCTCATTTTATTTGATTTATTCAAGAATTCTTACAAAATTCTATGAGGGTAATTTGAATTATTATCACAATTTCACTTTAGAAACCAAGAAAACGGAATCTGAAAAACACTAAGAGGATTTCCAAGGCCTCAGAGGATTACAAGAACTACACTAAAACTTTAAATTGCTTAGGCCCAGGACTTTTAGCACTTAATTGAGGGGTCAGCAAATTATGGTCAAGGGCCAAGTAAGGTCCACTGTTCATTTTATTGATATATATCTCGTTCATTTGCACATTATTCCTGAATGTTTTCCATAACACTTCACACAATAAAATGCCACATTTTTACAGCTGCAACAGAGATGAAATACCCCACAAAGTCTGAAATACTAATCTGACCATTTATAGTATTTGTCAAAATCTAGAAATGGCTACTCTGAAAGATCTAATTTAAAGAACATTGAGAATTCCAAATCATTATTTTCTAGACTTCACAAAATACTGTTCTATTCTGACACTCATGAGCTGCTACAATTCACACAACTGATTTGATTTTAATGAAAATATTGAAAAAGACAATCTTCATGGCTAGAGGTATTTTAACAAATACCCAATGTTTGTATTTCTTGTATTAATTGAATTTTAGAACATCAGACCATATGGGCACTAACTGATTTGCTTTTTATCTCTCTTACCTAGTGTTCAAAGACTATGTGGTTAAAAGAAAGAGAAGAACATTGAAGAAAACTTAAGTGAATACTGAAGCAGAAAAAAATTGCAGAATCCAGGGCCAAGATGAACTGCTATCTCACACTGGAGTGGTTGGGAAGTTAGAAAGCTGTCTGAGTCCATGCTTCTTTTTCTTTTTCCTTTTCTCCTTTATTTTCAAACCACATGACTTCCCATCTCAATGCTCCCTGCCTGCTTATCAAATGCTCTTAGACCACAGTGAATGTCCTTAAATGATGGCCTCCAGTACTCTATAATCTTATATGTCCAGATTTTAAGACTGCAACAGAGTTGTTGATCAAATTCCTGGTTCAAGCATCCATTACAACTTCAGAGAACTGTGTGATATAAAGTTCTAACTCTTGCAGCACCATGGAGGATCAAATTCTTCAAGGCTGTATAAAAGAGAGTAAATGATTGTTACAATCACCATGCCCTTTTACAGTTATTCACAATGTGGTGGAAGCAGGAGGTTAAAATGTAATGCACATATATTATCATTCTGTCCCTTCCATACTCCTGTCCTTCACTTACATCCATCCTCTGAATGAAACTAATGAATCACTATTACTTATATAAGGATATCATGTCCCTCATGCTTGCTTTTTTGGAAAAAAATATGAAATATCATTCCTCTAATGTGATTTATAGCTATTTATCATATTAAGGAGAAAAGCAACATTACTAGCAGAAGTATTGTATCCGAAAATAGTAAAAAATGAAAAGGTATCTTAAGATGTTTAGCTTCTTATATATTCTTAGACATGATCATTAAACAGAGTCTCTGAAAGTAATTTGCTGTACTTTAAGTGCCTCAAATGTCACTTTATATTTGGCTCCTTAATCTGACCTACATAGTTGTTTACCTTCTGTGTACTTCTTGTAATATTTGTAGTTAGCAAAATGAATATCAATTAGTACCACAATTTTCCACCATTTTGTTACTGGTTTGTTGTACTTTGGTGGCTCGCATGTTACTATGATGATGGAAGGTATACAACCAGTAGTTCAAATACCAGAATTGGAAAACTATGGTATACCATGTTAGGAATAAAAATTTGAAGAGGAAGAGTCTCACATTCATCATTACAGAAAAACCATCTTGAGAGCTGTTCTAAAGTATAACACTGTTGGTGATCGGCTGATATGCATACACCTCCAAGGAAGACCAGTCAGTGCGCTGTTTTTACAATCACTAATTAGAAAGATGAAGAGATTGAAGATTTTTACCATCTTCTGAAATTGATCAAAGGTGCATTAAAGATGCATTGATGGATGCTATTGATTCAAATGTGAAAGTTGAAGATGAATAAGCAATGGTATTTGAAAAATAGGGCCTTGGAGATAAAAACGACAGTCTAGACTGCGTGATAAAACATGGCAAGACCAACAAATTATTAATTAAAATAGTACTTATTTTACCTAGCCTAAATGGTATCCATACCTGTGGAGTTCATGATATGAAGTACACAAAAATGTGTGTTATGAAAAGATACCATGATATTGAACCAGAAGTTCAATATCATCAATCAATACAAAGCCAGGGACTGACTGTGAAACAAGCCATCATTGTGTGTGTGCAAATTCAAGTTGAAGCTGAAAAATATTAAAACAACTCCACAAGAGCCAAAATACTGAGATAGGATTATCTTCTGTCCATCTCACTTGACTTTTGGAGACCATCTTAAAAATATATTTGACACAATGAACCCAAATTATTAAAATCCAGATAAATTATGGAATGATGCCATGGACTTTAAGAAGGAACAAACAAAAAATGATCTCTGAATCAAATCGATTCTCACAGCAACCGCACAAGACAGATCAGAACTGACCCTGTGACCTTCCAGGCCATAAATCTTTATGGGAATAGAAAACCTCATTGTTCTCCCACAAGCAACTACTGAATTTTATCACTTACTATAAGGTTAGCAGCCCAATGTGTCCCTACTAAAGGTCATTATAAAGGTAGAACACAGAGTCGCTGTGTTCAAGCAAATATAGAGAACTACATTAAAAGCTGAACAGAGGTATTAATTGGTAACTTAAAAGGAAAAGAAAAATATTTAAATGAAATATGCAAAAACTTGAGGGGAAAACCCTAAAGAAAGTAATATATGCAGCATTCTCAAGTTGAGGAGATTAAAGAAAAATTCAAATAAAGCTGAATCAACAGAGTGAGGAAATTATCAAACAATATCATTAGTATCATATGCAGGTAAAATTGTGTTGAGGGTAATTCAAAACAGGGATAGCATCTGGAAAACTGCCAGAAATTCTAACTATATTCAAAAGATGATGTGGCATGAAGAATATTACTGTTGAGATGAGATGAACCCTGGATGAAAGCAGGAAGACTAGCAAGATGTTTCCTTTCATATTATTGACTATTCAAAGCCATGTGACTGGATAAGGAAAATTATTGATAATACTATGAAAGCGGAATTCCAAAGTACTTAATTGTGCTCATGTGAAGCTTCAATGGAATTTTCCATAGACAATAGAGGAATCTTGAATGGTTTAAAATCAGGAAAGCTGAGCATCAGGGTTGTATCTTTTCCCCATATTTATTCAATTTATATGTTGAGGAAATAATCTCAGAAGCTGGACTATATAAAGAAGAATGAAACATCAGGATAGGAAGAAGATGCTCTAACAACATGTGCTATGCAAATACCACAACCTTGCTTGTTAGAAATAGAAAGCACTGGAAGCACTCAGACTGATGAGGATCAAAACTCCAGCCTTCAGTACTGATTATACCTGAAGAAAACTCGTGACGAATCAAATGGATGGCATCCTGATAAAGGAGAAAAAAAAATGAAGCTGCCAAAATTTCATTTTATTTGAATCCACATTCAAAGCTCATGGAAGCAACTGTCAAGAAATCAAGCTGTGTAAGACATTGAGCAAAAGTGCTACAAAATAGCCATTATAAAGTGTTAAAGAACAAAGATGTCACTTTGAGCACTCAGATGCTCCTGACCTAAGCAATATTATTTTCAGTCACTTCATAGGCATGTGAGAGCTCCAACAAAAGTAAGGGAGACCGCTGGAGAATTTATGCATTGAAGGATGGCTTTGATGAATGATATTGAATATAGCATAGACGGCTAAAACACAAACAAATCTGTCTTAGAGAAAGAACAACCAGAATGCTCCTTAGAAGTGACAAGGGTGAAACATCATCTCACATACACCAGGCAGGATCAGTCCCTGGAGAAGGACATTGCGCTTGATAAAGTAAAGGATCTTTGAAAAAGAGGAAGGCTGTCCATGACATGGGGACTGCAACAATGGTCTCAAATAGAGCAGTGGTTGTGAGGTTGACACAAGATCTGGTTGTCTTTCCTTCTGTTGTCTGAGGGTTTCTATGAGTCAGAACCAAAGGGATGGTACCAAAGAACAACAGTTATGACTTTGCTTGGCCTCTCAAACAGCCGAGTGCTTATCTATTGCTAGAATTTAATGATATTATCGTATTTTTGTCCCCGTATGCTTTGTAGTACTTTTCCAATACAGTCTCAGGATTATATTTATAAAGCAGTATGAAACAATTTGCAAATGCACATCTGAGATCATCATGTTGACCTGCAAAATTAACAGTACCCGCTTCATTCTGTAGCTAAGTATAACTCTCAATTATTTTATAATTGTTTTGACGCATGTACTTTTTTTGGTGCATAAAAAAAATAGTTCTTTACCAGTTGAACTTGTATTTGGAATGCTCCCCCTTATTAAAAAAAAAAAAAGACCCTTACTTGGAAATGTGTTGATTCAGGTTGGTGGTGTCTTCCCAAACCAAAAAATTGTGTGTTTCTCAATAATATCTGGATGTGTCTATTTTATAAATGTGAATATCTTTTTTGGATCATGAATTATTATATAACTTTGCATCAAGTCAACATTTGCTGGGTGCCTGTCATATGTCAGACCTCATGCTGTAAGTCTGAGGTACCAGAGTGAAAAGACAATTTCTATTCTCAGTGGCTAAGTGCTGCGAGCTGAGTGCTACTCAAGCCCACCAGCCACTCCACAGAAGAAGATGTGACAATAAAGCTCTGTGAAGATTGTAGCCTTGGAAACTTTATGGGGCAATTCTATTCCCTCATAAAGAGTTGTTATTTGTCAGAATTGACTCAATTGGCAATTGTGGGTTTTGTTTGTTTATTTGCTTGCTACTTTGATAGCTTTAAAAAGCATCTATTTGTTACTTAAATACTTAAATATCTGAATCTGATTAAATGTGAAAAATATTTTAATAGGTTACAGAGTTAAACAGTTGTCATTGCTGTTGTCCTTGTTGTTGTTGTTGTTGTTGTTGTTGTTGTTGTGTTAGGTGCCATCAGCTTGGTTCTAACTCATACACCCTATGCACAACATAATGAAACATTGCCCGGTCCCACATCTGCCTAACAACTGTTGCTATGCTTGAGGTCATTGTTGCATATACTGTGCCAATCCATCTCATCAGGGGCCTTCCTCTTTTGTATTGTTCTTCTACCAAACATGATGCCCTTGTCCAGAGACTGGTTTCTCCTGATTACATGCCCAAAGTGTGTGAGATAAATTGTTGAAATCTTGTCTCTAGGGAGCTTTCTGGCTGTATTTTTCCCAAGACAGAGTTGCCTGTTTATGGCGATAATGTGCTTATGTTAATTTCATGATTGAGATGTAGTGGTGGTGTCTAGCCTGTTAATCTGGGGATAGCCATTGAGTAGTCAATGAGACCTCTGTGTGGGCATGGCTTTCTCCTGATATGTCTGGGAAATATCACGTTATTTCCCTCTTGAAGATGAGAAGTTATCTCCCCAGTTGTTGGGAGTTAGTCTCAGAGACAATGAATCAGATAAGACAAGATGGCAGTGTCCGAGCTGCTGCAGGAGCCGGAGGAGAAGCCACATGGCCTTGCCCTGATGGAACCAGACCTCTGAAGCTGGAGAGGCCTTGAGGGAACCCCTGGCAGCGATGAGTTGCTTCTGTCACCACGAAATGGACCCTGAGCCCTGGAAGCGAGGAGCCATGGGGAGACCCCTGCCAGTACCGAGATTCTGCACCCACTGACCTGTGTCCTCGTGAGTTGGAAGGAGACATTACAGACTGGTATAGGGCATATAGACTAATATCGGACTTATGACTTTGAACTGGACTGGGTTGGGATGCTTTCTTAGCGTTCCATTCCTTTTGTATATAAACCCTTTCCTTATACCCATATGCGTGTCTATGAAATTTGTTCCTTTAGTCAACCTGGACAAAGACACTGTTCCTGTGCCAGTCCACAGTACTTCCAATATTCTTCACCAGCACCATAATTTGAGTGTATTGATTTTTCTCAGATCTTCTTTCTTCAATTTCCAACTTTCACCTGCATAGGAGACCATTGAAAATACCATAGGCATCAGGCACACTTTATGCCTCAAAGTAACATTCCTATTATTCAACACTCTAAAGAGATCATTCGAAGTAGATTTACCTAATGCAACAAAGCATTTTATCTCTTGAGCATTGCTTCCACTAGTATTGATTGTGGACTCAAACAAGACAAAATCTTTGACACCTTAAATCTTTCCTCCACTTATCATGATATTACTTATTGGTCCAGTTGTGAGGATTTGGGTCTTCTTGATATTGATTGATTTGTAATCCATACTGAAAGCTGCAATCCTTCAGTGGATTTTCACTAACAAGTGTTTCATGTCCTCCTCACTTTTAACAAGCAAGCATGTTTAACAATTTGCAAGTTGCCAGTTGTTAATAAGCCTTCCTCCAATCCTCATGCCATATTTTTCTTCATATAATCCAGCTTCTCTTATGATTTGATGAGCATACATATTGAATAGGTATCATGAAAGGATACAACCCTGATCCTGAGTTGCTATTGGAGAACAGAAAAAGAAACAACTAATCCTACTGAGAGTAGCACAGGAAAAGTCAATGACGGATCATGATATTTTCTTTGAGCCTTTAAAGAAGGAAGAAAATCTGACAAAAGAGAATTATAGATATGAAATTACATATATGTATATGGTGACAATACAGTAGAAATGCTCCATTAGAGTTTCCAAGATCTTAAACCTTTACAGAAACAGACTGCCACATCTTTCTCCATTGAGTAGCTGGTGGATTCAAATGCAGACCTTCTAGTTAACAGCAGAGGGCTTTAATCACTGTATTCAAATAAGATGGGGCTGTGCTAAAGGCCTCATGGCACTCTCTGTCTGGGAAGTGTTGAACTGCTAAGTACCTCTCCAGTTCAAACTCACCAGACTGCCACATGAGAAGGATGAAGCTACAAAGATGTGTTGCTGCAGCAACCCTACATATGGCTGCTATAAGTCAAAATACACTCAATCGCTGTGGGTTCAGTGAGTATGCTTTTAAAAGTTTGGACTACACTAACAGAAAAAAAAAATTCAATCTACTGCTGTTGAGTTCATTCCAGCTCATCCGGGTCCTGCGTCAGGTTTCTGGGGCGATTACTCCATTGGAGCAGAGCGCTTTATCTTTCTGGTGGGTTTGAACAGCCAACCTTGTGGTTAGCACCCCAACAAAGTTCTTTGTATGCTACCCTACAGCATTCAACTACACTAGAAAGACAATGAAAAAAATCATTGCAAGTTTTTAATTTTTAGAGTTTCAAGATCACACTGATGTTTTAGAAAGATAATGCATGTAGCAATACAGAGGACTGATCAAAAGGCAATTTCCATGAATACAGGAAGTCCTTGGGCTATAAACGTCTGATTTCTAGACAAACTAGACTTACCCTTTACTGTTATCTAAATTTTGTTTCACTCTGAATTGATTGAACCAACCCCTACTTGCAACAAATTCTTCCCGCAATCACTTTCACTTGCTGCTCAGATATCTTTTAGGTCATGAGAAAGTGTCTTCAAGTCTTTTCTTTCACTAACTCTACCTACTGTTGTCTATGGTATTCTAACTCATCATAATCCTATAGGACACTGTTGAACTGTCCCATAGGGTTGAAAATATTTAGGAAAGCAGACATCCATATCATTCTTCTCCAGTGACTGGTGGGTTTAAACTGCCAATCTTGTAGTTAGAATTAAAAATTTGAACCACTTCTCTCCAGGGTTATTCTCTTATACGAAAACCCCAAAGTCATTGAGTCCATTCTGCCTCATAGTAGTCCTATATGTTTCCAAACTGTAAATCTTTATGGAAGCACAAAGGCTCATTCACCTCCCAAGATGGATTTGCAGTTAGAGCCTAACACCAAACCCACTAACACACTGTGCTACTAGGACTATGTGTGCTTCTTCTGAATTACTGCACATTCAACTCAAAGACTTATTTAGGAGTAAATCTCATTTGTAAGCCAAGAACTACATGTATTGACCTATTAACAATCTTACGTCCCTCATTCTGTATTTACTATTATCTGGTAACTCATATTATGACACAGTATATATTATTATTGTCCATTAATAAATGGTTAATTCCTTTCAATTTCCAAAACAAACAAAAATTCTTAGATTTACTGGTACTCAATTTACACGCAGGATTTTTAGTAGCAATGAACCCTTTGAATTTACGTCAACTTTGTCTCTTGCCATTTATAGATGAAACTGTATGCCATTGTTCAAATTATTTTAAAAGTTTTATGAAGATAAAAAGCAATAGTTACAAATATCAAGAATGAACGAGGGAATATTACATAGATTTTATTGATATTATAAAGAAAATAGAAAAAAATTAACATTTTGGTAATAATTTCATAAGGTTAAGAGAAATGACCAAGTTCCTTGAAAGACACAAATTACCCAAACTCACAACTGAAAAAAAAAATAGGAAATTGGAATCACCATTTATCTATAAATGAATAGATTTGCAGAATATGAAAACCTTCCCACAGAGAAAACTTAGTCCTAGATAATTGCTTTACTGGTTAATTATACTTAATATTTAACGAAACTAAACCAATCTCAGAAACTCTTTCAAAAAATAAAAGCAAAAGAGAGGTACTTCTCAACTTATTTTATGATATCATCAGTACACTGATCCCCAAACCAGAAAGAAACATTAAAAACAAAACAAAACTCTAGCCACCAAAATTGCTATAATATTTTAAAATAGTAGCAGGTTGAATGCAGCCAGATTTACCATATTAGCTCATGACAAAATTGGTTTTAGCTCACAATGACAGTTTGATCCATTATTCAAATTATTTTAGATGTTGAAAAGTTGAATGGTGGACCCTAAAGCCTCAATAAACCTACATGAAATAAATGATTGGGAAGGAGATCCTAATCCTCATAACTGACAACTTTTCTTTTCTCTTAATATACTCAGAACCTGTCTGGGCCAGAGAGATTTCTGTACAATTTGTGTCTAAGAATGTGAGTGCATGCTATCACTGATGAAGATGAAAACTCCAGCCAAGCCCATTCTGAGCAAGAGTAACTCAATAGGATAAAATAGAAGTGCCTCTGTGAGTTTCAGAGGTGGCAACACTACAAGAGTAGGAAGCCTCTTTCTCCCTCAGAACAGCTGGTAGTGGCCCCAGTAATTAGAAGTATGTCTAGACATTACATATAAAGTCTGAGATATTTGTTTGGTCATTGAGTGAAAAAATGTTTTCTCTTCTAACGTTCTTCACATTTTTTTTGGATAAATTTGAGTCCTAGATTTGTGAGTGACCTTTAGAACTGCTGTAGCCATTTTACTGTAAAAAAGAAACTGACAAACAAGAGGGGGGAAAGAATGATGAAAAATCTAGAAATTCAGTCTATGTCAAACTACTCATAAATCCTTTTTCTATATGTCTAAATTTTTCATAAAAGTCAAATAATTCCAGCTTTAATTGGATGAACTACTTTTATTAGCATATTTTACCCAGGTAGCATATAATTCGTGTTTAAATGGGGTAAATAAATAGTAAATTACCATAGAAAAATTATAAATGCATATCAGCCCACTATTTATATTGCCATTATTTTAATATCTATCATACCATTTTTAATTCTTAATTTATCTTCTAAAATTAATCAATGTCTGCATCATTTTGGGTGGAGCCCTGGTGGCATAGTGATTATGTGTTGAGTTGCTAACTGCGAGGAAAGCGGTTCAAAACCAGTAGCTGCCTAACTGGAGAAAGATGAAGCTTTCTCTACTCCAGGAAAGCGTTCCCATCTCAGAAACTCAGAGGGGCAGTTCTGTGTCCTAAAGATCTCCATGGGGCAGCATCAACTTGGTGACAGTGAGTTTACAGTTTTTAATATAATCTTTCTGAACAACACAATGCCTATCAAACAATAATTCTCTTCCCTCAAGTAGATGCAGTCTCAGACAGGGTGGGAACGATCCCAGTAAGTTTTTGAGAGTAACTTTGTGGGAGCAGCAAATGTCATCTTTCTCAAGCAGACAAGGCCTCTGAGAGCATTTCAATTTGGACAATCTCACCTACATTACAGGGATTTGGGCTGTAAATTTAGCTATGTTCTTTTTCCAGATCTTCAAAAAAAACTTTAATGTTTATTTACTGGTACTTTTTCTAAATCTTTATACTTAGTTTATCTTTTCTTCTTAAATCTCATATCATTCATCTATAATAGTTATCTTCTAACTGAAGTGAAACCCTCCCAATTTCTTACCCAGCAGACGTAAACACTGGACTGAGTGGCTATAAAAAGAGGAAAAGTAAAAATGAAACGGACTTAAATTCTTTTGTGATGCACAGACTAGTTTCAAACAAAGTAATAAAATAATGATAATAAATAACAATTAATTAACAAATAAAATAAAATAACTGAAATAAATCTTCTTTAATTTCGTAAGGCTAAAAATTACCAATTTTCATTGTATACTTCCCCAGTTTTTGTTTTAAATAGCTTCATTTTCCCCTTGTTTTCAAATATACTTTGATAAGAGTACAATTCCAGTACAGTAAGAGGTATTTCCGTTCAGCCGATTACTATTCTGCTTTTTGTGTCTTCCATGACTGTTTAATTATCTTTTCTTGATGCTTGTTGTCCTTCCCCCTACCCACCTGCGCATCCCCCTTTTGAGTTGTCCCTGGTCAATGATGTTCAACATTGATCCATGAGATTTTACCCACTGCCATGGCTCAGATTCAACTCAGAGCAACCATATAAAGGGGTTCTACACTCTCAGTCTCTATGCAATCAGGCAGCCTCAGCCCTCTGCTACAGAGCTGCTCTTGAATTGCTGACCTTGCAGTTAACAGCACACTATCTAACACAGAGAGCCTCCAGGGTTTCATCTGTGAAGTAAACTCAGTGCTGTCGAGTTCATTCTGACTTATATAGACCTTGAGGACAGAGAAGAACTGCCCGTGTGGGTGTCAGAGATGAACTTCAATAGAGTAGAAACATCTCATCTCTCTCTTGTGAAGCAGCTGCTAACACACAGCCCATTATAATACTAGGATGTCTTGTGGATGTATATTTATTTATTTTATATATCTTGTTTGGGTTTTGTTGTTCATTATGCATCTTGAGTCTTCAGGTACATGTTTTTCATTAATTCTGGGAAATTGTCTAGCATTAGTACAATAAATTTTGCCCTCCTTCATACTTCCTTTCAGTTTTGGAATTCCAATTCAATGCTTGTAAAGTCATCTCTATCATGTCTCAATGTCTCTTTCATATTTTCCACTTCTTTATCCCTGTGCATTCTACATTATCTTGAAAATTCGACCACCCAGTTTACTAATTCTAACTTCAATTGTATCTAGTCTCCTTTTAAACAAACCAGCTGAATTATTCCTTAAGTATAATACATTTAATGGTACAATTTATGTTTTTTTAACCACTCCCACAAGTCTTTTTACTTATTAAGCTTTTTAAAAATGGTCTGCTTAGAATTCTTTTTTCCCATAGTGCTTCAATGCTCAAAACTCTGGGGTCTTTTGTGCTTCATCACATTTCAAGGCTGTTTTACTAGCCAGATCTGCTTTAAAAAAAAAAAAAAAAAAAGAACCAGCTACATCTTCAAATTTCTTTAGCAGCCAAGGAAAGCAAGGGCATCCAGGTCCCAGGGCACATGATCCCGCCCTGTCACAATTACCTCCACTGGAGATCACTAATCCAGGTATCCTAGAAGTGTCAGCACAGCCCCCTCCGATTAGATGATTTAGATGTGAATGAAGAGAGAGAGAGAGAGAGGGAGAGAGAAGGGAAAGTTGGGGGACAAGACGCATCTGGGGAGAGGGCAAAAGCGAGAGCAATTTCTGTTATCTTAAATTTCAAATCATTGTGGTCATTGTTTAGTCTTCCATTTCTCTAGACATATTAAATATCCTAAGTTATGTTCATATTAAAATAGTCAATGTTTTTGAGGATTGTTTCTATTGGTTCTTGTTCATTATAGCCATGTTTCCTTGAGTATTGTGTGATTTCTGTTTCTGACATAATAAATATTTGAATATATGAAACCTGTTTGAAAGCAGTTGCTGCTTTAGAAAAGGTGTATTTTCCCTCCTAAGTCCTAGGAGAACACCACCAGCCTGCCATCACTTTACTTTAATTTTGTTTGTTTGTTTGAAATGAGCTTGTATGTCACAAAAGAATTCAAATCAGTTTAAATCTTTCTTTTCCTTTTTTATAACCACTCAGAACATTATTTCCATCTGATGAATAAGAAACTTGGAGAGTTTCTAAGTCTGTGACACTTCTTCTTCTCTTTTTAAAATTTTAATTTTATTTTGTACTTATTTTTTTCTCTTTTGTTTGTGGAATATATACTTACCAAGAAAAACCATATTATATCTAGCTACATAGTCCACCTCATCAAATTGAGTTAGTAACACTGTCCACTAACCACCTCCACCCCCATTTTATGTGTGTGTGTGGGAGGAGTGTTCCTTTCCCCCTCTCTCTCCCTCCATAGCTTCCTGTCCTCTCCCTCTCTCCCCACTAGCCTGGGCTCCCCATGGTCTTTAAAGACTTATCTTTTGGGGTGAAAACCATTTTCTTTCTAATAATAATGTCATGGAGAACTTATCTTTATGAGATTGACTAGCTTTGCTAAGTGTAATGTTCTTTTATTTTGCCCATGTCTTAAAAGTTTGACATAACTGTCATTGATTTAAAATGAATAATCTTCCATTTTATGAGTGTTCCAAGATTTGTTTATCCTTTTGAATTTTGATGGTTTCCATCTCTTTGCTATTATAGAAATTGTTACAATAAGCATAGGTATGCACAGTCTTGTATGTGTTTTGTTTTTTCCTTAGTATATACCAAGTAGAGAGATTGTAGGATTTTAATGCATTTTTGTTTGCATTTGTATAAGGAAATGCCTTACCATTTCCATAATGGTTGCATGATTCTACAATCCCACCAGCAATACATGAATGTTCCAATCTCTCCACACCCTCTCTAGCATTTATTATTGTTTGCTTTATTGAATTTTGCTGAGTGTCAGTGTGATGTGGTATTTCATTGTTTTTTAATTTGTGTTTGCTATTGCTAGTGAACATGAACATTTCTTCATATGATTGTTGGCCACCTGGTTGTCATCTTTAGTAAATTGTCTATTCATGTCTTGTGCCAATTTTTTGATTGAGTTGTTTGTATTTTTCTTATTAAAGTGTTGTCATTTTCTATAGATTTTGAGACTATCCCTTTGTCTGATAAATCATTTCAAGAGATATTTCTTAATCTGTGAGTTCACTTTTTAACTCTTTTGATGAAGTCTTTTGATGTGTATAAGTGTTGTATTTTTAGAAGGCTCCAGTCTTCTCTTTTGTCATCTATGCGTGGGTATTCTTCATTTTGCTCAGTAGTGTATTTTTGCCTGGTATTGGGGCTATTTTCCCCCTAGTTTTTAAATAACAGTTTGTCCATATTTTTTCATTGATGGTGTGGCAGTCATGTGCTTATGTTAATTTTATGATTGAAATGTAGGGGTGGAGCCTAGCCTGTTAATCTGGAGCTAGCCATTGAGTAGCCAATGAAGCCTCTAGTGGGCATGGCTTTCTCCTGAGACTTCTGGGAAATCTCGCAATATTTCCCTTGTAAAGATGAAAACTATCTTCCCCAGTGGTGGGGAGTTAGTCTCACAGACAATGAATCATGGACAAGACAAGATCCCAGTGTCTGAAAAGCTGGAGGAGCCAGCGGAGAGACTACACGGCTTTGCCATGATGGAGCCAGACCTCTGAAGCTGGGGCGGCCACATGGAGACCTCTGCCAGCGATGAGTTGCTTCTGTTGTTGATGGACCCTGAGCCCTGGAAGCGAGGAGCCTTGGGGAGACCCCTCCCAGTGCCAGGATTCTGCACCCACTGACCTGTGACTTCGTGAGTCAGAAGGAAACTTTATAGACTGATTTTGGGCATATGGGTTAATATCAGACTTATGACTTTGAACTGGACTGGGCTCAATATCCTATTCCTGTTGTATCTAAACCTTTTCTTATATCTACATGTGTGTCTATGAAATTTGTTTCTCTAGTCTACCCGGACTAACACAGATGATCTTTATGAATCTATACTTAAGTCTTTTATACATCCTGAATTCATTTTTGTACATGTGAGATGTAGTTCATTTTTCATTTATTTGCTGGTGGAGATCCAATTTTTTGAGCATCATTTATTGAAAAGAATAACTCCTCCCCAATTAAGGTGTTTTAGTCCTTTGTCAAAGATCAGGTGTCAGTAGATATTTGATTGTGTTTCCAAGTCCTCGATCTAACTCAATGGTCTTAATCTCTATCATACCAATGTCAAACTGTTTGGTTTACTGTTTCTCCATAGTAAGTTTTAAATCTGGGAGTGAAAGGCCTCCTATTTTGTTTTAATTTTATAATTGTGTTTTATCTTAGTTTTCTTTCCTTTCCATATGAGGTTGGTGATTAGTTTCTCCATTTATTTGAAGAATTGTGTTGGGATTTAAATAAAAATTACATTGAATTTTTTAGGCACGCTTGGTAATATTGACATTTTCACTATACTTCATTTTTGTCTCCAGGAGCATGAGACATTTTTCCATTTGTGTAAATCTCTTTTATAGAAGTGTTCTATAGTCTCCTTTGTTGTTTCTAAGATAAGGTTTATTCCTAGATATTTTATCTTTGGGTAGTTATTGTAAATGGTATTGTTCTTTTAATTTCTTTTTTAATATACAGGAATTCAATTGATTTGTTATATTGCCAAAATTTTCAGGTACTTCCAGTAAGATTTTTTCTCCCAGTAAGTTTTTAATTAAATACTTTTTAATTTTTTATATATAGGATTATTTCATCTACAAATAGAAAATTTTGTTTCTTCTATGCAAAGGTGATTGCCTTTAATATCTTTTTGAAGTCTTGTGGTTCTGGCTATGAATTCCATGATTATGTTAAATAAGAGTGAAGATAAAGGGCAAACCATTTAGTTCCTGTTTGAATGGGGAATGTTTTCCATTTCTTTCCATTACATAGGATGTGAGCCATTGATTTCACATATATGGCCTATATTATGTTGAGGAATTTCCTTTTATTTTTATTCTATTCAGTGTTTTTATTCAAGAAAACACTTTTATGTTGAATGTTATCAAATACCTTTTCTGCATCAATTGATATAGTCATATGATTTTTATCCTTTATTTTGTTTATGCAGTTGATGGCAATTTTTTCCCTAAATTAACCATGTTTGCATACATGGTATGAATACTATTTGATTATGATGTATTATTATTATTATTATTATTATTATTTGTTGCTCTGTTGAACTCTGTTGGCTAGAATTTTTTTGAGAATCTCAAGGTCTATATTCTTCAGATATATTAGTCTATAATTTTCAATTCTGATGATGACTTTCTCTTAGGTATTAGGATTATATTTGCTTCATAAAATAAGTTTGGCAGTATATTGTCTGTTTCTATATCATTTAATATTTCATGTAAGATTGATGTTAATTGTTGTAAAACATGAAGAGCATAATCAGTGGCATCGAATTATACAAGTAGAAGTTGTGGAATTAGAGAATGTTTGTTGTGTATGTTTTTGCCACAATTAGAAAAAAAAGTGCCTGAGTACCAATGACTACAAGGAAGAAAATATTCTAGAATTGAATATGGTGATGTACAACTCTTGCTGTTATGATTGAATTACTTAATTGTATGACATGTGGATGAAGGGCTAGTAAAACTGTAGCCTAACTAGCACAATGTCTGGTTATGCATTCAGCTGAGATCCACAGAGTCAGCAGTTCAAAACCAGCATCAGTTCTGGGGGAAAGACTGGGCTTTCTACTCCCACAAATAGTTTTGGCCTCAGAAAACCACAAGAGGTAGCAATGAGTCGGCATTGCCTCAATGACAGTGAGTTTGGATTTTTTTTTTTGGGGGGGGGTGTTAATCTTTATTTTTAATTATTTTCTAGTGTCTCGGAGCTTACTTTACTGATCTTGTTTTAATTGTTGTAGTTGGTGTGTTAACCAATTTTCTTCCTTTTTTGATGTGTGCATTTCTTGCTAGAAACTTCCCTCTGAATATTGCATTTGCCATGTCTCAGTGAATTTGATATATTGTATGTTCATTCTCATTTGTTGCAATAATTTTTATTGTGTTCTTTATTTCTTCAATTACTTAATTAAAAAAAAAGTAAAGTTGTTCAATTCCCATGTATTTGACTTTTGAGGGTTGATCATGCATGGTTTGTTTCTAATTTTTTTGGGGGGGGGCATCACTGCCCTCTGGTGGTGGGAGTAGGAAGCCCAGCCTTGCTGGGTTTGTTTCTAATTTTACAGCATTGTAATCTTTAAAAAGATAGATTGTAGTAGTATCTTAATGTTTTAAATTTTTTTGATGCTTGCTTTATGGCCTAAAACAGTTCTCAACCTGTGGCTTGTAACCCCTTTGGGGGTTGAATGATCCTTTTCCAGGGGTTACCCAATTCATAACAGTAAAAAAATTAGAGTGATGAAGTAGCAACAAAAATTATTTCATGGTTGGGCGTGGGGGGATGTCACCACAACATGAGGAACTGTATTAAAGGTTCATGGCACTAGGAAGGTTAAGAACTACTGGCCTAAAATGTCATCTATTCTGGAATAGGTTCCCTATGTACTAGAAAAAAATGTAAAATGTGCTATTGTTGTGTGAAGTGTTTTATATATGTCTAAGAGATTGTGTTCTTTTGTACTTCTATGATTTTCTTCTTGTTGATTGATATTTGCTTGAAAGTAATTGCTGAATTCTAATATTGCCAAATGATGTTCTATTTGTTGTTTGATTTATGTAAATTCTTAATGAATATATTGTAAAGGTCTTTCATATGGTGTATATATATTAGTTATTGTTATAACTCTTCTTTGGTTGAAGCTTTCATGATTATATAATGACCTCTTTGTCTCTCATGTATTTTACTTTGCTATCTATTTTGTCAGAGATTAATATTGCTACTCCTGTTTTCCTTCCACAGCTGTTAGCTTAATATATATTTTCTCATCCTTTGATATTTAGCCCGTGTGTCAGTCTGGGTAGACTAGAGGAACAAATTTCACAGACACGCATATGGATATAAGGAATGGGTTTATATTCAAGAGGAACAGGACATAGAGAAAACATCCCAGCCCAGTCCAGCTCAAAGTCACAAGTCTAATATTAACCCATATGCCCGAAGTCAGTTCATAAAGCCTCCTTCTGACTCATGAAGTCACAGGTCAGTGGGTACAGAGTACTGGCACCGACAGGGGTCTCCCCATGGCTCCTCGCTTCCAGGGCTCAGGGTCCATCAACAGCATCCCATGGTGGCAGAAGCAACTCATTGCTGGCAGAAGCCTCCATGTGGCTACCCCAGCCTCAGAGGTCCGGCTCCATCAGGGCAAAGCCGTGTGGTCTCTCCACCAGCTACTCCAGCCTCCCAGACGCGGCCATTCTGTGTTGCCTGTGGTTAATCATCTCTAAAACTAACTCCCAACAACTGGGGGAGATAGCTTCTCATCTTCACGAGGGAAATATCGCGAGACTTCCCAGAAGTCTCAGGAGAAAGCCATGCTCACATAAAGGCCTCATCGGCTACTCAATGGCTATCTCCAGATTAAAAGGCCAGACTCCACCCCTCCATTTCAATCATAAAATTAACATAAGCACATGACTGCCACAGCCTGTTTGTCTTTAGACCTAAGGTATGTTTCTTATAAACAGCATTTAAAGGTTTGTGTTTCCTTATCCATTCTGCTCATCTTTGTAAGTTTAATCAAGTCACTGTCAATGTTGTTATTGATAAGTATGGTTTATTGCCATCACTTTGTTACATTTTGATGGTGATACTGGTTTCAGTGTTCATGAAAATGTTTTGTACTGCATTCCTTCTGTTTATCGATTTCCTTGTCAATACTTTATCTACTGCTTAACACGATTATATAATAGTTTCTCTCTCTTGTTTGTTAAGTTTTTAACTTTTTCTTTCAGGATAATTTTTTGTGTGGTTTTGTTTCCAAATTAAAAACTGTTTGTTGCTATTTGTGAATGACCAGATATCTTCTCCATTCACCTATTAATTGTCTTATTATTGTTATTTTTGTTGTTGTCTTCATTGAGGAAACATTAGCTATGATGCCTTATTTTGGCTTGTATAGTACTTTTTCACTTTCTGTTTAACTTAAATAGAATATTTTGTCCATAATTATGTCTTTTAATGGTAACTTTAAGTTACTATCTGTTGGTGGTGGTGGCTTTAGTTCTTCCTCATATTTAAGAGATAACTTTTCTGGATAAAGGATTCTTGGTTGGCAGTTTTTGTTTTCTTTTAAAAGTATCAATCCATAGCCTTCTTGCCTGAATGGTTTGATAAAAAAATCTGAACTTATCCTGATGTTTGGACTTTGTATGTGATTGTTTTTCCTGTGCTGCTTACAAGATGGTTTCCTTTTGTTTGTGATGTTACAAAGTTTGACTATCATATGTTATGGTGATTTTTTTAGGGGTTGATTTGGTTTAATGTTCTCTGGGTTTCTAGAATAGTTGCTCTTTGTTCTTTCATTTGGGAAATTCTCCTTTAATAATTGATCAACTATTTTCTATGTACTTAATATTTCTTCTCTATTTCCTGAGTTATTTATCACATGTAAGTTATTCCTTTTGATTGTGTTACATCAAATTATTAGATTTTATTTAGCTTTATGTACACATCTTTTTTATAGCTTGCTCTTCTTTTATTTTGGTCTCATAAGATTTTCCTTCAAGGTCTCTGATTCTTGATTCTATTTTGCCAAGCCTTCTGTTTTGTTCTTTCAAAGTGTTATCTAATTTTAATGTTTTAGTGTTTGCCTTTTGAATTTCCATTTGAAGTCCTTGAATTATTTCTAGTTTTTCATTTATTTCATGGCATTGGTTTTGTAGTGCCTTTCTCAGTTCCTGTATAGTTTCCTCTGTCTATTCTATATTTGGATCAAATTTTCCTCCCATCATTTAAAGAAGATAGAGATCATCTCTTTAATCTCCTTCATGGGAGGATCCAAAGTTTTCTCCTCCTCCAAGATTTCTCTGAGGTTCACATCTATATGCATTTCAGTTAGTTGGGTTGTTTTCGCTTATTTCTGGGTTGCTTTAACTGTTGCTTTTGAGACACAGTGCTGTCTTTTTAAACCTTTATCTCTGGGCACGAAGCAATCCCCTTGCACATATGGAAGAACCCAGTTAATCAAAGGTGCCCAGGTAGGTTGGCACTAGCATACCCCCAAGAGAAGCCAAAAGCAGTATATAATGAAATACTGCCTCTGGCTAAGCCCCAGTGGTGTAAGTGGTTGAGTGCAGGGCTGCAGCCCGTGGGCTTGGCGGTTCAAATCCAGCGGCGGCTCTCAGGAGTCGGCGGTTCTCAGGGAGTGCTACGCAATGATCAACACATTCATTGCGACAGAAGAAAGAAAAGACTATTTGAAAAACCACTAGCATGTCTACCAGAGACATTTTTGCTGGCCCTTTATGTCAGGATAGGGCTCGGATGCTACTTGGGCATGGGCAGCCAGACAGGCAGGTGGTAGAACTTTGAATGTTGGTCTTTCAGAGGAATGTGCAGTCTCTATGATGCTGGTTCTCTTCCCTAACACATGCTCACCCAATTCTGCACTTACACAGGGTCAATCCATGGCCCTGGTGCTTCAGGGAAGTCCATTATGGACCAGTCCCCAAGAGTTCCAGCTGGGAATTGTGAGTAGGTGTAAAGCTCACGTACATCTCCTTTACCCAACTGAAATTCAGCGAGGGAGCCAAGATCCTCTCAGTCTTGGGGCAGAGAAGCCTGAGAATCTTCCTGCCCAAGCACAGGCTTAACCTTACACCAATCATGTTGGAGGTGAAGTTTTTAGTATCCTCAGAGATGGGATAGTATCCTCAGAAAAGCAAGGGGATTGTTAACTCACCATTGAAATCTGGAGGATCGAGGAGAAGACACCTCTGTAGACAACCTGTAGAACAGCACCTGAATTTTTGAAGGATTCTTTATATCAGTTCCTCCCTCTGAGATGCGGAGATCTAAATAGCAGAAGTTTCCATTCCTCAGGTGAGGACCAGCATTTAGGCTGTTAAAACTTGACCACTGTTTTTCAAGCTTCCTTTGGAGAAGATTTCACAAAAGCTCCAACTATGGCCATTTTGGATTCCTCTAAATTTTATCTTGAAAATGTTCAGTTACTTCAGGATGTAACCCCAAAGGTTCAGTTTGGGTTATAAATTCTGAGGAAAATAATTCCCTTTCAGTCAGGGCCAAAGTTTAGCGCAGCAATTTTCTTCACAGCCCCCCTTAGTAAGTTTAGAATAGGGTAAGTTCACTTTAGTGAGATACTGAATGATGACAGATTCCCCTTGAATGTCTAGTTCACCCACACACATAGTATTGTGAATCCTTTCAGATGGAAGTGTCTCAATGTTATCATTTCCAAATTGAGAGGGCCTCAGAAGTTATCTTTTGTCTCACAAGTTCCTACAAGATTGTGAACGATGACATTCAAGTTAATAAGATTTGACAAATATGCCTGAAAACAAAACCATTTTTGGAGTTCAAGTTCATACTTACTTTGGGATGTAAAAATTTCTTACTTTCCTGCCAACTCACTAATGTATTTAAACACAGGTTTCATATTATTATTCAACGTGTTTAGATTTTTTTTTTTTGTAGTTGAAGTATCAATCTTAGAAGAAGTCAAATTTACATGTTGTCTCTGAGGCTTGGAAGACTCACTTTCCACACCATTCCAATAAAAATTCAACCCTTCATTGCCTGCTGTGCGAAAAGGAGGTGGATCTTTTAGACAGTTTTTGTTTGCCAGCAGGCAAAATGGTAAGCTTTGTCAGTAGAGGGCAGTGGAGAGACGTTGCACTCCTTCCACAATTGTCAGTCACAGGTCTAACTTTCTGAACTCCCAGGTTCCTGCAGCACTGGCAATTTCTCAAGCGATGGACTCCATCAGTGTGCATAGCTGCCCCTGTCAGAGCCTTCTGCCTCATACCCCTGCAGTGTACTTCGTACCAGACTTCTGCTGCTCAGGAATATTTTTCAGTTTAAGGCCAGAGTGGCACAGAAAAAGAAGCACAGAGTAGCCAGAAGCTTCTCTAGGATCCTTTGGACTACTTCCTGAGCGCTTTCAGTGAAACACTGTCCTTTGAACAGCTTTCCCAAGTCAACCAGAGAATATGTGTCCAGCAACTTCGGCCAACAGTAATTCTCTGATAAGGTCTGACTCTCAGACCTGGGTGGGGTTGGGAGGGTGAGGGCAGCAATTTTACTGAGGTGAATTTCCAACTGGGCACTGGGATAGTTGCTGATTTGTCTATTTTTAGATTTTTTTAAAATCACTTCACAAGCCAGGCTCTGTGTAATCTGTGGCAGTTAAGAATTATTTACATCAGATATTTCATTTTGGTTGCTTTATGTTTTTTGTCTCCTGATTTCACCCTGACTGCTTTATATGCCTTCATCTGTGAGCCTCCTGCTTCCTCATCAAGATGCAACTCATGCGATGCTTTAATTCTTGTTTACGTGCAGGAAATGAATCTTGAAATTGTTATTTTTGTAGGTCAAAAAGTCATATATTGGCAATTTGATGGGGTTCAAACTAATATTTCCTCTCTAGTTCCCACTACAGATATTTGCAGCACAGAGTTCCTTAATTAAAAATAACAATTTTGATTTACCTCGTATATTGCAAACACTTGTGACAATTTTTAATCGTTTATTCCTAATTCTTAAATGTCTAGCCCAATTCACGGTAATTAATATATACTAAAAAAAATGGAGCAAGAAAGAAACAAATGCTCATTGAATTAAAGGAATTCTGGCTAATCATGTCGTCTTTCTAATCTTTCTCTTTTTTTTCAATCGTCTGACTTAAATCATTCACACCTGCTCTATCTAATTCAAAAGTTCTTAAAATGGGCTAGATGACTGCTTGTCTCTACTTCCTTGAGAGATCTGTAGAGGATGCTACAAGATGTATATTTTGTGTAGGAGATTTAATTGAACGATGTTTTTAAAGTAAGATTTTATTTTTTAAATATTATTATAGAATTATTTGAATAGAACAGTATAAAGAGAAAAATAAAAATTATTCATAATCCTATGAGTCAAGGTTAAAATAGTTAATATTCTAAGGTAGTTATGTCTATCATTTTTTCTGTGAATATTTTGAAAACTTAAAATGTGCAACACTATAAGAATTGTTTTTACTCTGCTTTCTTTTCAATGTTATGTTGTAAGCATTTTTATATAGCATTAAATTATCTTTGTAAAATGTGTTTTTAATTGGCTACATAGCATTGTATGACAATAAAACCATCACTAAATTAGCAATTATGTGTACATTTGTGATCCTTACATTTTTCTCTACTAAAATATTAGACAACTTACAAATACTTATGTATATAGCATATTATTTACTTCAAATAACTTATATTGGGTGTGCAGGATCAAATACTGGATCAAGGCATGTGAGTATTTCTATGGCTTTTGCAACTACTGCCAAGTTTCCTTCCAAAAACCATGCACTAATAGCAGGAGAATAGCTTTTGCTGCACAGTCACCAATAAAATGGTTAGAAATGTTAATTTAGTTGTTAAAAATACTACTTGCTTTTATTTGTATTTTTTTCCTTTTTAGTAATTGCCTTGAAAATTTTCATGTTTTCTTGTCTACCGTCTCTTGTATTCTATTTGCAATTAAGTGTCTACTTATATGTTCCCTTTTTCTAAAAATGAAAACGGCCATATTTCTACTTTTAATTTTTTACATATTTAGTTATTAACAAAAATTTCACATATATTAAGAAGATTTTCTTTACTTTCACTCTAGATTTCTGATAGTCTTACAAAATTTTGTTTTCCTGTGGTCAATCTTGTTGTGTTTCTTGGGCTTTTAAAAACGTTAATGTGAGGGCCGAGGCCCGGTGGCGTAGTGGTTGAGTCCGGGACTGCGGTCCAATGAGTTGGCGGTTCAAATCCAGCAGCAGCTCTCCAGACACAAGGCTGGGCCTCCTACTCCCATCAGAGGACAGTGATGCCCCCCAAAAAATGTTAAGGTGGTAGTTACATAGTCAATTTTGAGATTTAAGAGTGAAGAGGTGAAGTTTAGCCTGTTGATCAGGTCTCAGCATGGTGACCTTATTGAGAGGTGATAAGGAGATAAATAGCTCATTGGAAGTGGGACACAGACTGACCCCCTCGAAGACATTGCTGTTGACAAGCCTCATGGAGAGAGGATACTGGAGCTTGAGTCCTGGAGTTGAGGAGTCATGTGGAAACCAGTGCCAGCACTGGTCATGGACGTATGGGCTAATATCACATTCATGGCCTTGACCTGGCCTGGGGTGGGATGTTTTCTCAATATTCAATTGTTCTTGCATATAAAGTTATTTCTTATACACATGTTAGTCTCCCTGGACTTGTTTCTCTAGTCTACCAGAACTAACACAGCTAAGATGATTATGCTCCAATCCAACAGAGTTACTTCAACTGTCTGCCATATTCTATTCACTCAGCAATTTTGGAGCACTGCTGGTATAGTGAATTATGTATGGGCTGCTAACCACAAGGACAGCAGTTTAAAACCCCAGCCATTCCATGAAAGGAAGATGAAGTTTTCTACTACTGTAGAAAAGCCACAGGAACAGAACTACCTTGTCCTATAGGGTCACTATGGGTCAGAACCAACTTAATGGCAGTGAATTCTTAATGTATTTTTTAAAAGTTCTGGTACATTACATAATAAGAGATGTGATTTATAATTTTCTAAATATGTAACAATGTGTTAACTATTTAACAATCTACAATTTTACCTTGGTATATTTTAGATCATTTTATTGGGGGCTCTTTCAACTCTTGTTACAATCTAGACATCAATAGTATCCAACATGTTAGTACATATATTATCATAGCTCTTTTCTAGACATTTAATTTCTATTGAACACTTGGGATCAGTTCCTCTTTTTCCCCTCACCCTCACTCTCATGGCCCTTTGATAGATTATAGATTGTTATCATGTTCATATCTCACAACGACCATTGTCTCCCTTTCTCTCTGGTTTCTGTGTTGTTTTCCTCCTAAATGGTGATGTCTGTTTATTTGCTAAGCATTGCGATTGTTACCCCCCTTCCTCCCCAATGCTCTCCCCCTTCCTCCAACCCTTTTGGTAACTCTATTCTCATTGCTATTCCTGGGTTCCGTTAAAGGTCTTTAAATGAAAGGTCTACAGATGCTTAAAATCTAAAGCTGCCAGGCTAAATTCAAGCAACGAAGAAGGAATTTACTGTCCATTTCAGCTGAATTTTCCAGAGAAAATTCTGTGGATAGTACTGAACACTGAACACAGTTACTGAAAGCCCAATAGTTAGAAGCCACACGTTTTCAGCTACAGTGCCAGAAGATTGATAGTGCTAGAAGAATTGTATGTAATAAACCATGCAGGACCTAGAGTTAGAGAACCAGAAAGGAGGAGCATACAATTTGTTTGAAATTTAAAGAACTCAAATAAAAATGTCTAGCCTTGAGCTGAAATTTGGAAAGATTCCATGGAGAAAATATTGAATAATGCAGGAAGCATCAAAAGAAGATAGAAATAATACACAGAGTCACTGTACCAAAAAGAATTAATCAACATTCAGCCATTTCAAGAGGCAACATCTGAGCAAGAACCGATACTGTAGTCCAAGCTGAACTGACAACATAGCCAAAAAAAGGCTACGGGAATTGATGGATTACCAGTTGAAATGTTTTGATTGATGCTGATGAAACACTGGAAGCACTCATTCCTCTGTATCTGGAAATTTGGAAGACAGCTACTTGGCCAACTGACTGGAAGAGCGCTCTATTTGAACTCATTCCAAAGACACGTGACCCAACGGAATGCACACGGTACAGAACAATATCAGTCACATCACATGCAAGTCAAATTTTGCTGAAAATCATGCAACAAAGTTGCAGCAGTCCATCGACAGAGCTGCGGAAAATACAGGCCAGATTCAGAAGTGGGCATGGGGCAAGGGTATCATTGTCAATGTCAGATCGACCTTGGGTGAAAGCAGAGAATACCAGAAAGATGTCTACTTTCATTTCATTTTTATGTTAGGCCGCATGGTCTAAATAAACACAGTCCGTAAAACTCCAATATGTATAAGAAGGAACTTTCGATCAAGAAGTGATTAATATATCACAAAGGCATCCCAGCTCAGCACAATGCAAGTCCTTAAGTCCGATGCTAGTTCAGAAGTCCCTCTTCAGATTCATAGAACTGCAGGCTGATGACTCAGAAAGGGCGAAACAGGAAGCAGGAAAATCTAGGCCAGGGGTGCAGAGTCACATGGATCCAAGGTTGGTGGAAACTTGACAGGGCATGAGAGCTCTCGGGGTCAGGAAGTCCATGTGGGACTGCTCCTGGAGTCAGGCAGACTCTCAGCAAGCCGGAAGGTGAAGAGGAAGAGCAAGAGGAGGAAAGTACCATTGTCTGCCTTATAAAAAGGTCACACCTTCCAGGAGGTATCATGATGGCTGTGACCTGATTGACAGGTTTGTTTCTACCCCTTCATGAAGGCAAGTTAACATGCAACCATCCAACTATCACCAGTGATGATGCAAAGACATTCAACTGTGTGGATCATAAATTATGTGTAGCCTCAAGGGGAATGGAAATTCCAGAACATTTCATTGTGATCAAGAGATAGTTTTCAAACAACAGCATGATACTGCAGGGTTTAAAGCCAGGAAAGATGCGTATCAGCATCGTATCCTCTCATCATGTCTACGGAATCTGTATGTGGGACAAACAATCAGAGAAGCTGCACTATATGAACAACGAGCAATATATAGATGACCCAACCTTACGGGAAGGGAGGAACACTTGAAACACTTGCTGATGAAAATCAGGCATTTCCGCCTTCACTGCCTTGTCTTATGATTGCCTGATGATTGCTGTGGTATCCAGAATGGTATAGCCTCTTCAGGTCTCTTTCTGTTTATGATTTTTATTAAAGATTTCCTTTTCCTCAGTACATGGGTGAACATTATAAGCCAAAATTAATTTTCTTAGCTGATAGATAATAAGCATGCTAGTAATTAAATGTCTTTTAACTTTGAAATAATGCCAACTTTTGCTGAAGAGTATGTGTGCACATGGACATGTTTTGTTTGTAGATTATTTTTCATCCTGTACAATGGAGAGGTGCACTTGGAGATTAGAAAAAGGTAGATATACAGCGTGCTCTCTTCCTACGCCATTTCTTCTGAAGTCAATGCATTTAACTTTTTTTGCTATCACAGCAGAAGACACCCCACCCCACCCTGGACTTGTATACTCTGAGGGCTATAGTGTCATAGACATCCAGAACTGGCTTGCAGACAGTTCACTTAAAAGGTTCCTTGAAGGGGGAGGAAACTAGGGGGTGGAGCACTACTTAGGCATGATTCATACCTTCATAGAGTGTAGCAGAGCTCTTCAGGCAATTTTGAAAGTTTGCTATCCACCAGCAACCCCTTACCTTATTCTTGGGACACCAGGAGAAATAGTGAATGTACAAATCAAATTTTTTATTGAAAGCAACAAACTCCCATCTAATTAACTTACTTTAAAATGTTGTTTTATACAGTTAAATTAAATCTCAACAGTTCTCAGGACCTCCTGGAGACCTGCAGAACCAGGTGGGGAGTCTGGGAAACAAGGTAGAATGCCCCCAAAGGACTCCAGAATCAGACTTACACCATTACCAGGATGGATTCTAAGTGTGCCCTTCTTCATCTCTTAGTGTGGCTCAGAATCTAGAGTAAGTGCTTCTGACTGATGGAATTTAGTTTATATTTACAAGAGAGACTCAGAAAATAAGGTGCTGATTTTTTAGGGCCTATGAATGAGTGTTATCCATTTCATGAAGAAAGGGGATCAAATGCTACATGTTGTTGCCTGGACCATTATTGCAGCCAATCTGTCAATCCAACTCACTGAGGGCCTTACTCTTTTTTGCACCCCTCACCCCCACTTTACCAAGCATGTGGTCTTTCCCCAGGGACTGGTGTCTCCTGGCCAGTATCAATGTGTACAACATATATAATATGAAGTCTTGCCATCCTGGCTTCGAAGAAACAAGTCTTCTACCATCTTCTTTATTTCATGTCCAATTTTCACATGAATACGATGCAATGGAGAATAACATGGTTTGGGCCAGGTGCACTTTAGTCCTCAAAATCACAACCCTGCTCATCAATACTCTAAAGATATCTAAGAGATCTTGTGCAGTAGATTTACCTAACGCAATGTGTCTTTTGATGAGCTTCCATGAGCATTGCTTCTCAGAGCAAGGATTGTGAATCCAAGAAAGACAAAATCCTTGAAAAGTTCAGTCTTTCTCCATTTATTATGGTGTTACCTATTGATCCAGTTGTAAGGATTTTGGTCTTCCTTACATTGAGCTTGTTTTAAAGGAGCTCATACAACTCTTATCACAGTCCATGCATCCATGCATTGTCTCAAGTACATTTGTACATATGTTGCCATCTTTGTTTTCAAAGCATTTTCTTTTTACTTGAACCCTTAGCATCACTTCCTCATTTATCTCCCTCCCTTCTCCTCCCTTCCTCTCTCCCTCCCTCAGGAACCCTTGATAATTTACAAATTACTATTTTTTCTTGTCTTGCACTGTCTGATGACTCCCCCTACCCCCTTGTCTGTTTTCCATGCCCCTGGGATAACAGCCCCCTGAGAGGGGGTTATAGGTAGGTCATTGTGATCTGTTCCTCCTTTTAATCCCCACCTTCCCCTAACCCTCCTAGCATGACTTCTCTCAGTGTTGATCCTGAGGGGTTTATGTGTCCGATATTCCCTGTGTTTCCAGCTCTTATCTGTACCCAGGTACATACATCCAGCCAAATTTGTAAGGTAGAATTAGGGTCATGATAGTGGGGCAGGCAGGGAGGGGGGGGTCAGCATTAAAGGACCAGAGGAAAGCGACATGTTTCATCAATGCTACACTGCACCCTTGATGACCCATCTTCTCCCCACAACCCTTTTGTAAGGGATGTCCAATTGCTTGAAGATTGGTTTTGGGCCTCCACTCTGCACTCCCCGCCTCATTCACATTATAGCTTTTTTACTCTTGGTCTTTAATGCCTGAAAGCTGATCTCGTCGACACTTCATGATCATACAGGCTGGGGTGCCTCTTCCATGTGGGATTTGTTGTTTTTCAGCTAGATGGCCATTTATTTATCTTCAAGCCGTTGAGACTCTAGATGCTAACTCTAGATGCTATATCTTTTGACAGCCAGACACCATCAGCTTTCTTCACCACATTTGCTTATGCACTCACTTTGTCTTCAGCGATTGTGTTGGGAAGGTAAGCATCACGGAATGCCAGGTAGATAGAACAAAGTGTTCTTGTATTGAGGGAGTACTTGAGTAGGGACCCAGTGTCTATCTGCTTCCTTAATACTAAACCTATAAATATATGTACATACATCTATTTCTCCATAGTCATATATAAATATATTTACATATGCATATGCCTGTATTTAGATCTCTATAAATGCTTTTCACCTCCTGGTTCTTTTCTCTATTTCTTTTTACTTTCCTTCTTGTCCCATTATCATGTTAAGCCTTCATTTGGTTTCAGGAGTTCCTCTCGGCTACCTAGTCCTTGATCCAACCCTGGCAGACCTCCTACACCCTTCTTGTCATTGATTTTGGATCACTTGTGATTCCTTTGTCCCTCAGTTTGTTAGCACCCACTTCCTTTCCCCCCTGCCTCTCCCTTTCCCATGTCACCTCAAAAATGTCATCTTCTTGTTCTCCCTTTCAGCTTGTTTATCCTGCCTGTCCTATCCAGATAGACATGCAGCAACAACAATATGTACCAACACAAGACCGTGCACAACAAAGAAACAATAGAAAATAAAATATCACCAACAATAACAACAAAAAGGCAGCAACAATAACAAAAGCCTATAGATAGTTCAAGGTCTATTTGTTGTCCTTTGTGAGTGTTTTCCAATCAAGTCTGATGGGCACCATGCCCTGGCCTCACAGTCTGTTTCTAGCATTCCATGGGAACTTCATTACTCTGCTCCCCTTGTGGCTCTGTTGCACACCTTCAGTGTCTCACCTCGGCATGGTAGGCTCAAGGCTAATACAATTCCTGCCTTGTGTCTCTAGTTTTGTCTCGCGTGGGTGGTGCTAAGGGTCAGTGAGGAATGTTGGTTCTCAAAGTGGAATCGGTCCTATGGTCCTTTCTGTGCATTGGTTGCTCTGAGCAAAAATATTGTCCTCAGTGCCTGGTAGGCTAGAGCTTACATTGAGTTTTAATCCATATTGAAGACTACAATCTTTTGCCTTCATTAGTAAGTCCTCCAATTCCTCCTCATTTTCTGTAAGAAAGGTTGTATCATGTGTATAGTACAATCCTGATACCACATTCTTCTTCATATAATCCAGTTTTTCTGATATTTGTTTAACATACAGATTGAGTAAGTATGGTGAAATCACACCTTTCCTGATTTTTAACTATGCAGGATTCCCTTGTTCTGTTACAAGTATCAACCTAAAGTTGATCCATATATATGTTCAGAATGAGCACAATGAAGTGTTCTGAAATTCCCATCCTTCTCAAAGTTATATACAGTTTATAATGATTCACACAGTCTAATGCCTTTGGATAGTCAATGGAACACAAGTAAACATCTTTCTGGTATTCTCTGTTTTGAGCTAAGATCCATCTGATATCAGTAAGTGTACCACAATCTTTTCTGAATCTGACCTGAACTCCTGGCAGTTCCCTGACAGTTCCCAGCAGTCAATGTACTGCTGCAACTGTTATTGGATGATCTTCAGCAAAATTTTACTTATGCACAGTATCAATAATATCTCTGTACATTTTGAATATTCTGTTGGGGCATGATTCTTTTCGATGAGAACAAACATGCATCTCTTTCAGACAGTTAAGTAGTTATCTTCCAAAGTTAGTGATAGACTAGTGCGTGTTTTCAGTGCTCCCTCAGCTTGCTGAAATATTTCAAGGGACATTCTATCAATTCCTGGAACCTTGGTTTTTGGCTAATGCTTTCAGTGGAGCTTGAACATCTTCCTTTAGCATCATGGGTTCTTGCACATATACTACCTTCTGAAACGGTTACATTCAGCTCTTTTTTGGTGCAGTGCCTCTGGGTACTCCTTCCATATTTCCTATATCATTCAATATTTTGTCTATGGAATCTTTCAGAATAGCAATTCCACCTGATTTTTTTCCTGAGTTCTTTCAGTTTCCCACCTGCTGAGTGTGTTCTTCTATTTTGTTTTTCTACTTGGATATGTCTAAAGAATCCTGAATAACCATTCCTTAGAGAGATGTAGATGAAAACTCCACATGCTTACAAGAGCCCAGTCATTATATGTTTTAAAATTCTCCAGGGGATTGAAGTATCTTCATATATAATATTGAGCTTTTATATTAGTAAAACCTTATTAATACAAAGATACCATGTCTAAGGAAGTACTCTAGGTACATGGTAAAATATAAGGGAAACTATCTCCAGAGACATGACAACTTAAATATGAAAGCAAGTTTACCCAAAGATGACATTAAAAGATTGAACTAAATAAAATACAAGGAAAATACAAAGAAGTACATAGCTGTCTTTACTGGGCCCTTTCCAGAGCTGAACCTTACACTAGAACTCGAGAGGTGGTCCCAGGAAGCAGAGGGGGTGAGGTAAAGTATGAGGAGATATTAACAGTACTTTTTTTTCCCCAGGGACCAGTATGGAAAAATGAGGTCCATTTCTGCCAGGATCTCTCTATGAAGTGTACAGGACAATTCATGTGCTAAACAGGAGGCAAGAGTACCCACTGGCTCACACATTTATTGTTAAAGGATTTCTCTAGGGATAATAACTCTCCTTGTTTCCAGACTGAAGTCTTCAGTTAGAGCCATCCAAAAATAATACCCACTATCCTTCCATCATTTTGAATCACAGCACTTTGTATAGGGTTTCTGCAGCTACAGGGTTCCACAGGTCAAACGAGTTCTGGGGGATGGAAGGAAGCCCAATAAACAAGTGTACTTGACGTGTCTGAGGTGGGACCCTCACAGTGTGAGGGAATCTTGAACTTGCTTGACCCCATTCACCACGACTTCTGCTGAAATCAGAGATGGTCCTCGGAATAGGACAATCGTGCTGGAGGTGCCTGTTACAAGTGTCAAAAGGGCATACACGATAGTGGTGAGGCATCGAGTAGCTCAGTGCACACTGGACCATTAAAGGGCATGAGTTAGAACTGGCTCATGACAGTGACTGGACTCTAGCTGAGTCTGGGGGGAAAATCTGAATTTTTCACATTAAAATTCTTGCAACAAATCAGAATCTGGAGATTTCTAGTGTCCAGCTGACCTGAAAGCCACAGTTAAATATTCCAGAGTGTTTGCACCTCTGTGTTTTTGGCCATATTGTACTTCTCTTCTCGCAGTATGTTACATTGAGGTTATGACATATTTAGAGATCTTTCACATCCTTGCTGAGACCTTGACACCCACAAATATGTTCTCACTTCAAGTGGCTTATGAGCACTAAAACTTGTAGTAAAGTTAATAGCTTAGATTATTCTAAAATTCCTTATGTAGAAGATAAAGTAGCCACCGATAATTCAGTTTGATGATAATTTGGAAGACAACGTATTATTACTGAACAAAGCAGGTTCTATGTTTTCCCTCTGAAGTTTCATTGCTTCTAAAGCTTCTGTAAAATAAAGACAAATTCCTTCATCTGCATTTACTTCAGTTGCTGCTGGGTGACCCTCTGGCACAGAGTAATGTTTCCAAGATCTTTCCAGAGCTCTTGCCACCCCCTTCTCCCACAGCCGCCATATGCCCCACATCCCAGTCAGGGATGCGTCTTCAGATTCAGAATGCAGCCATGATGTCAAGAGTTTGTCTATTTAAAAGAGTTTTATGATCTAAAGATAAAATATGTCTAGCAATAGTTATTTCTAAAAAATCACCTCATTTTATTGCTGGCTGCATAATCTCTTCATTATAATGAAAATGTCTAATTCTCTTAAACTTGTGTATCATAAAGATTGCATTTAAACCATTGTCATATACTTTCTACCTACTTCAATGAAGGTATAGATAACTCTCAAATGTCCGATCTATGAACTCCCTCCCCGAAAGCTCATCTTCTTCCTTCTCTCACACTCGCTGCGTCTGGGTTGGGACCCCATCCTCCTCACTCATCTTTCTCCTCTAGGGACTAATCTCTGTACAGACAACTGCTAGCCTGGGCTAAGTTGATGATACCATAGAAATGCATACAAATATCCTATGTGGATATCCTATGCCCAGAAACACCATCACATCCCCTTTCTCAAGTTAGTGATTACCCCAAGTTATCCTTTTGTGCTTTTTCCACCTCCACAATTTCATGGCTTCAAGTTTCCTCCAGAGACTACCAATCATACTAGGCTAGATAAAATGAATGCTGCTACTAGCGTTCCCCTTCATACATGTACAGGTTTCTTCCAAATAAAACATGCTTAAATATGTCTCTGCCATAAGGAAACAGTTGGAGACAAGTTCTCTCAGGAGCCTGCTTGTCTTATTCTAATTTAGGGTGCCTTCAAAAAGAAAGGTCCAACCAAAATAGCTTTCTGGGGGACTCTGCCAGGACAGGTAAAGTCAAGGCAGAAAGGTCAGCTCAGAAGGTTATAAGCTGATAATACCATAAAAATATTATTTGTGACCTCCATCTTGAGATATTTTCTCGAAGACATTGGGTGATCACAAGAGTTTATTCAAAGTTTTTAAAAAAACTGTAAACTGCATTGGTGAGAAAAATACCAGGAAAGGTAAGCTGAGATAATATTTCCATCATGAGAACACATCTGTTCCTTCTTCGAAGGTAACAAGAGTTGTCCTATCAGAATTTCCTTGGAAAACTTAGTCTTATAGCCCTGGTCTTGATCATTCAGACATCTTTATGTTTCCCAAACTCAGAGAATATTAAAAAGGATTTTAGTCCATTGAAGAGACCCAAACCACTGTTTAGGTGTTTAGGTTGAAGATGGCAGAATTCTTCAGGGAGAGCTTGTCATTGTTGTTTCTGTTGTTGCTAGGTAACATTGAGCCAGCCGGACACACAGTGACCCTATGCCCAACAGAATGGAGCACTGCCCAGTTCCATGCCATCCTCACAATTATTCCTATGCCTGAGCCATGTGTTGCAGCGACTGTGTCAGTCCATCGTGTTGAGGGCCTTTCACTTGTTTGTTTCCCTTCCACTTGTCCAAACATGATGACCTTCTCCAGGAACTGGTCTCTCTTGACAATATGGGAATGTTCAAGGAGATGGAAGCACCACGTTCAGGATTGGATAGACCTGAATGGAAGATATGTCAAGAAACAACAGCTTTATGTGTTGCTGTGTTTGCTTAATACAAACTTCTATATTTTCTAGAAGCATAATTTTTATACTTACTTTTGGACCTAGTGGTCTTCTTAAGCATCATTCTGTTTCTCTTGCTTTCATCCAACTCTTGACACTTTTCTCCATCTCTTTTTCAGTGAAATGAGATGATATTCTTGAATAGCATATATAAAATAGAGGGCTACACATGTGCTGAATTGTCACTGTTTATGATTTTCCTAAATAACTCCACTCAAGTCTAATGACTACTACTTATGCTCTATATGTCCAAAAAAAAGAGAAAAGACTAGCCTCAGAAATAAAATTTTCTTTCTGCACCTGATCTTATCCAAAAGTCCAAGATGTGATTTCTTCCTTGTTGTGAAATTATGAAATGTAAAAATCTATAAAAACAAAATAAATAATTGATATGTACTCCAAATTTCATCACCAAAATATATCTATATATTTTTCTTCACATCCTTTTATTTTGCATATTTTCTGTCTCATGTGGTCATATTTTATCTCCTAATGTGTAGCTGATCCTTTCTAGTTAATATTATAGTATAAAAATTTTATATACCTATACATAACATTGCATACAATGAAAATATTTAAATTACATGTAGTAAACCACTAGTACCATGAACCTTTTAAATCTTTGAAGACATTCAGAAAGCCTCTGTAAAACATTCATATAAAATTTTCCATCCTCCTAATTAAACTTGTCTTAGCTCAAACTTGTTATTAAATAAACACATGTACTTTAAGTAGGTGAATTACATGGCATATAAATTATATCTTAATAAAACTATTATCTTTAAAATGTACAATAAAAGTAAACACAAATCCATTTCTCCCAAATGTGATTATGTTTTTAATTATTTGATAGTACAAAAGAATCATGTATTAAAATATCCACTTATTTTGGCTTCTGCATTATTCCAGACTTTTAATTCCAGTCATCTCCAACTGTTAATATTTCATTTCTACCAGAAAAGTGGGTGCTACATGAAGGAAATTATTTTACCAACTTGGAAAAAAATCTAAATCATTCAAGATTTTGTACAAGGTGATCCACAGAGGTGCAGGAAATGGAAATCCCTTGAAAGTTGAAAGAGGGGGAAAGGAGGGCATTTTCTTTAGCTTGAGAGTTCTAGAGTGGCACAAATGGTTGAGTGCTCACTACCAATTGAAAAGTTGTTGGTTCTAAACCACTCAAAGACTTCTTGAAAGAAAAACTGAGCTGGATGGCAGGGCATCTACTTCCTAAAGATAAGACTTCTGAAAAAATTCTCTAGAGCATCTATCTACTCTGTTGTGGTTCTTGGTTTTTCTCTTTACCTAGAGAAAGTCAGTGAAAGAGAGAAAACAGAGCCCTAGGACAGGGTCCTTCAAATGGTGTACATAGGAATAACTTGGTTTCAGGTATAGGTATAATCACATTCAAATTCACTTTAATCCAAGAGAGTCACAGAAGTATCTGAGCCCATAAGACATAGGGTGCACATGGACTAATAAATAGCTCAGTGGGTGAAGTGGCAAACCCTTACGGAAGGGTCGCGGGGAGGAGACAAGCCAGTCAGGGTACAGTGTAGCAACAATGAAATATGCAACTTTCCTCTAGTTCTTAAAGGCCTCCTCTCCCTCATTATCATGATCTGAATTCTACCTTACAAATCCGGTTAGACCAGAAGATGTACACTGGTACAGATAGGAACTAGAAACAGAGGGAATCCAAGACCAGCGGTGAGAGTGGTGAAACCAGGAGAGTGGTGCGAAGGTGGGGTAGAAAGGGGAAACTAATTATAAGGATCTATATATAACCTCCTTCTTGGAGTATGGCCAACAAGAAAGTGGGCAAAAGAAAACATCAAACAGTGTATGATATGACAAAACAATAATAATTTATACATTATTGAGGGTTCATGGGAGAGTGGGGAGGGATGGGAAAATATGAGGAACTTAAGTGGAATGAAAATGTATTGAGAATGTTGATGGCAACAAGTGTACAAATGTGCTTTGCATACAATGGATGGATGGATGGATTGTAATGGGAGCTGTATGAGCCCCCAATGAAATGATAAAATTATATGTATAGGGTGACTGGTGGCCAATAAGATGGACTTCCCCAGGAGATTTTATAGATATCATCCTATCATACCCAGCATTGCACTTGAAGAGATGTTGAAATACCCTTTTTTAAAAATTATCTTTTAGTGATGAATGCAACAACGTTTCTCTTCAATTTTTCATCCCGAGCAAAATAAACTAAGTGGCTGTCCAATTCAGAACAACCAATACCAGTCATTTCAGTTCCATAAGACTGATCTTTATGTGTTCTCTTTTATTCTTGACAAATCCCAATTTCCCCAGAGTCCTACTTGGTACGTTCCACATTCCACTTATTAATGGATGTTTGCAATTTTTTTTTCTCATTTTGAGCCATGTCCCATCAGCCAGTGAAAGTCCCAGTGACTCTGCTCCTCCCTTTCTTAAGGTCAGCACTGCCTTGAGGTGGCAGCTCCTCCTCAGTCATATTTTGAGTGTCTTCCCACACCGTATCTCTCAAATCTATATCAGACAAAATCCCACTGTCTCTCCTAGGGCGTTCCCTGGCTAATCCCTCAGGAATGTGTTGACTGCCTCTACTTCCTGGTCTTCTCAATCTTTTTTTTTCTTAATCTGTCATTCTATTGGAACCTGTCCACCATGATTGACTCTGCTGGTATTTGAAATATTAGTGGCATAGCTTCCAGCGTCAAAGCAATTTTCAAACTCCCACAGTATGAGACACACTGACAGATGCAGAGGTGTGGAGTCCCAGTAATCACGGACTGAATTGTTAGACAAGGGGCACAATGTACAGCCTCAGGCTACTAATAATTTGCAGGGACAAAATGAAAGGCAATCATTTGTAACTAAGGGCATTCACATCCACTCTCCTAGAAATGCAACAGAATAGGTTTCCAAAATTTCACACCTCCTATCACGGCGCTAATCTATTTTCAAAAATCAACTCTCCTCCAGTTGGAGTAGGCAGCGGCAATGCTACTACTTTTACATTACGGGTAGGCATGTTTACTTTGATTTATTCTCACCAATAATCTTTCATAACATTTTAAAACAAAATTTCAAACCTGGGAAGGAACTTAAAGACGTAGTTCATCCCTCTTCATTTTTCAGGTTAAACAAAAGAGCCTGCAGAAAGCCAAACTCACCGCCATCTCGTCGATTCTGACTACAGCAACGCTAAAGGCCAGGGAGAGGAGCCCCTGGGAGGCTGTCCCTCTTTCGAGGACCCCAAAGTGCCCTCTTTCTCCAGAGCGGCGGCTGTCCTGTGGGCAGCGGAGCAGCGCATCCCCAGGACACCTCCGGGGCTGCCGTTGGCGCCTTCCGAGGATGAGGTGAGTTCCCCAGAGGTGCAGAGCGGAGCCGGGGATGGAATTAGGCATTTTCTCTGCGAGTGAGTGCTCCCTCACTTTCTTAAGATAGGATTTGAAATTGTCATATTGAGGCTCCAATACAGTGGTATCTTTTTAAGTCTGGTAGGGCAAACTATAATCGTTCACTCTCTATGGATGCAGATGCCGAGTTGGGTAATCATCACTCATTTACTTGTGATAAAGTCTGTCTTTATTTCACGTCATTTGAGAATAACGGACTCTCAAGTCTGCACAGTTCAACAGAAGAACGACATGGCAAGAAAAGTTGCACATTCACCCTTGGCACCTCTCCCAAGAATGACAGTGAACAACTGTCATCATTCTTATGAACTATGTAAGAGAAAATGCATTATTCCTTCATTTGTTTATTTTAGTGTTCCTACAATGGTTTCTCAAAGACATACTTTGACCTACATTTTTTATTGCTTCCATAACATGACAATGATGTCATTTAGAAGTGAAGAACCAGCAAAAATGACAACATAGACGCAAAAGGTCAGAAATATAAAGAAACAAAAGGAGTAATACATTGTGCGAGGCTTAGCTTTTCATAAGGATATGTAATAACACAGCAGCTTAAAATGAAGTAGATGCATTTTCTTTTTGTACACTGAAAAGAAAATTAGTATGGAGTGGCAATAAGTGTGCATAGTTATAGTGACACATACAGAACTATTCTTCTCTTCATTGTCATCCTTTGCATGCTGTTTAAACATTTGTTATACATTTTATCACCATTTAAGCCCTTTTCCTACTCACTAACTTAGAAGCAATTTAAGCAATTTTAAACTCTCAGTCTGGGAAAATAAAACTGCCATTAGAAGAAAACACATTTACTTTGATTTATTCCTATCAATACATTTTAATTCAACTTTTTCTTCTGATTACACCTTCATTTTTTCAATAATTGCTACAACACAGTATGTTGCTGGTTGACAGATGCAAATGTAATTTTTATCAAGTCATTTCACTAAATTTTCTATCTAGGGTCTGGGTTTACTTTTTAGAATTCATTTTCTGATTATAAAAAATGCAAATACAATAGTTCTTGCTGATAAACAGGTTATTTTGTATCATTATGGGGTCACCAGTATTGAAGCTAAAGGGTATAAATAAGAATGTTAGAGGCAAGTGGCCTGTAGCTGCCCTGGAAAGACCCCAATAAGGTCAAATGACCTTTGAAGAATTCTTCAGTTTGGTATTTGAGTATTATAAGACTAAGCACAGAGTTTTTCTCTTTAGTTATTTATTTTTATTAATCATCTTATTGTGGGGGAGGGGACACTCTTACAAATCTTATAATAATCTATCATTCAATTTTATTAAGAATACTTGTACATATGTTGCCATCAACATTTCCAAAACATTATCTTTCTACTTGCACTCTTGGTATCAGCGCCTCTCTTTTCCTCTCTCTTCCTCCTCCCTTCCCACCCTCGTGAATCCTTGATCAGTTATATTATTATTGTCACTTCATATCTTATACTGTCCATTGTCTCCTTTCACCCACACCTCTGTATTTGTCTCTCTTGGGGTGGGGGTTATATATCCAGCCTTGTGTTGGGTTCTCCCTGTCTCTTCTTCCCCCCACCATCCTCCTTCCCTCATGAGATTGCTACTCCAAGTACTATTCCTGAGGGAGTTATCTGCCCTGAATTCCAAGTGTTGAGAGCTCTTATCTGTACCAATGTGTGTTCTCTGGTCTAGCCAGATTTGTAAGTTAGAACCAGTTCCTGGTAGTGGGGGTGAGGAAGCATTCAGGAACTAGAGAAGTGATGAGAGTTTCTCCAGTATTATTCTACACCCTGGTTGACTTGTCCCATCATAGTAACTCTTCAGTGGGGAGATTTCCTATTGTCTACACTTGGCCTTTGGGTCACCCCTCCAACTCCCCTCTTTCACATGAATATAATTGTTTGTTTTGGATGTTTTGATAACTGACACCTGATCCTATTGACACCTCGTGATCACACAGGCTGGTGTGCTTCTTCTATGTGGGCTATTAGATGATTACTTCTTTAACTTTAAGCATTTAAGACCCCAGACACTATATCTTTTAATAGCAGAGTACCATCCACTTTCTTCACCATATTGGCTTATGCACCTTAATCTTCAGTGATCGTAAACATATAATTTATCAATGTACCTAGAGTTGATAAGTTCAAGGTAAGTAATTCGTGGTTATTAAATTCTCAAGTGATTTATCTATAGTCCCAGATTCCGATTAACTACTTTATAATGGTAGGAAGAACTTAGCTATAGAGTCAGTAGAATACAGGGCCATGATGATGAACTGTCAAGGGGAAAGTTCCCAAATGTTTCCAAGATGCAGTTTGTGAATCTGTGAAATGCAACTCTCAAGGTGGTTCAAATATACAATATATAAAATATATGGGCTTAACATTCACTGCTGATTATATGGTGGGTATAATGATAGATTGACAATGATGTTGACGACAAAAGAAGAGGAGGAGGTAAAAAAAGGATAGAAGTCAGGGGGTTAGAAGACTTGTACTTACTGATCAGCCTGGTTTCTTTCTAAGTTCAAAGATAGTTCAGGGATACCACTTTGACCTTGTGCTAATGGCCTCCTTTATTCAGATGATGTGTCTGTGTCTTTGTGTAGTCTTTGTCCCTCTTAAGACAATAAATACACTCCTTAAATATATATATGTATATATATATATATATATGCAGTTACAAAATATCCTGTCAACTTGTGAAGGGGTGGACTGTAGCCTGTCAATCAAATCACAGCTTCATGAACTTATTTGGAGGCATTACGGAGATAAATAGCCCACTGGAGGTGGGACACTCACACTCCCTGCTTCCTCTTCCTCATGACAAGACACATGGAGCAACGCTAGAGTCTTGGAGTTGGAGGAGCCACATAGAGACACACACCAGCACTGAGATGCTTACGCTGCCACTTGAACCACACTGACATGCTTACATTGCCACTTTCCACCCATTGGCCTATGATCTTCCTACATGTGGCAACATTGCATGTGCTTCTTGAGTCTGAAGGGGAATTTATAGATTGGTATTGGACATATGGACTAATATTGGATTTATGAACTTGATCTGGACTGGACTGAGATGTTTTCTCAATATTCAATTGCTCTTGTATATAAATATCTTTTGTATACACATATAAGTGACTATGAACTTGTTTCTCTAGCTAAGCAGGATATATCTATATCTATCTATCTATCTATATATATGTATATATAAAGAGAGAATTAGAAGGCATGTGGTTAGTTGTGACTAAGAACAAAACAAAGTAAGTATAATATTATAAAGAATCAGGCTTCAAGTCATGAAGGGCTGGTGGATGGATTTGTACACTTGAAAAGACAGGATATTTTTCCTGTTTTAGCACCCAGACCAGTCCTTACTAGACAATCAGTAATTAGATATTTAAAATACAATAATCATTAGAGAGTAGTAGGGATGATGATAAGTTTTTTAGTTTTGATTCACTTATCCTGAATGCAATGCACATCTCCTCACTTATTGACATGATTAGATTCCAAAAATCAAGTTGTTATACAAATCAACATTATTCTAAAATGGCACATGATCATCAGGTGGCAAAATGGCAGATGACTACCAAATTATATAACTAAACTATTGAGACTCATGGTCAAACCATATTGACACTTACCCTTAACCATCAAAGATCATGCTACTCCCTTCTTACAATTCATTGTTTGATATTATTAGACATATCCCAAACACTCAGTGCAATGGAGTTGATTCCAACTCACAGAGACCTTACAGGAGAAGGTAGAAATAACCCTGTGGCTTTCTGAGACTCTAAATCATTAAGGAACTAGAAAGCCACATCTTTCTCCTGTGTAGAGCCTGGTGATTTTGAGCTGCTGACCTTGTTAGGATCCCAAAGCAAAAGACAGTACATTCATGTTCCTACTAGGCATGAGAGGTGCCCTCTCACCACCACCCAAGTACTCTCCATTAAGCTTAATACATTTGTCCAATCTGCAATTCCCTTCTTGCAAGCATTTTTCAAACTCATCTGTTTGGATGGTTGATAGCACCTCCCTTGTGTTTTATGTCACCTCTTCCATGTCATCAAATCAGTGTCCTTTCATGTTCCTCTTCATTCAAGGAAACAAAAAGAAGTTGCATGGAATGAGATCAGGTAAGTAAGGTGTGTGGGGCAAGAGAGAGTTGCTGGTTTTTTATCCAAAACTGGAGTACTGAGACTGCTGTGTGAACAGGTGCATTGTTGAGGTGGCAAAACCAGTCCCCTATCTACCACAAATCAGGCCTTTTTTGTCACACACAATTAGGCAATCTTTTCAGAACCTCAAAATAGAAAGCTTGATTTACAGTCTGACCTGGTGGTGCAAAATCCCAATGCACTATGAGTCTATTTTTGTCTGTTTGGCAAGTTGACAGAGTCCAAAATGAGATTTGTTATCAATTAACATTTCCCCTTTTTTTGAAATGAGAAAATCATGCGTACACTTGAGTTTTTCCCATAGTGCTGTCCTTATAAGCTATGTTCAACATCGCAACAGTCTCTGTGGCATTTTTCCCAAGCAGGGAACAAAATTTTGCAGTCACACACTGGTCTCTTAAATCAGCCATCACAACAGATGAGGCTCGAGTGAAACTGTTTTATGAAAAAATTCACTGTGACCAGAGAGAACCTTCCCAGGCAATGCCACTGGGTGCACTAAAACAAAGCGAAATGCCCAATGCTCACCAAGAGGGAAAAATATCTACTATAAATGCTCCATCCAGTGGAGCTTTTCTCTGTTTTTCATAGTAAAAAGTCAATTACATCATCATTCTACTTTTCCACTAACTTCTCAAGACCCCCTCATTTATCATTAATGTGCAAAATAATCAGACAGTAGATTTTTTTAAACTGTTGTTGTAAATGTGAAACATTAAATAATGAGCTAGTTGATTGGTGCGAAGAAAGTGCAGACATTTTACTGTCTCAGTTTTCCCCAGCAGCCATAGTACATGAACAATAGAATTTCTACACTAATATAATCATATGGTTTGCAGCTTTCTCAGTTATATCAATCATGTTTTGGCATTGTCTAATTAAACTCAAATTACTTTATCATTTATTGCCATCATATTTTCAAATTCTATGAATCCTGCCTTATAAGCTATCATCGACTTCAGAGAGAAATCAGCAAGATACTTTTGAAACTCATGTTTTTTTCAGGGAACATACACAAATTAGATTTCTCATGACCAACTGTGTTAGGTGCTGCTAATCCATAGGATGTTATTCACCTCTTTCATGTCTGATTTATTCCTGAGTTTTCACACAATGCTCTAAATTTCCTTATACAAATAATGTAGGGAAGACAGTGACCCTTGCCGATGGCAGAGTCAATAAAAGGAAAAATCCTACATTCCTGGAGCAGAGCTCACCTCTGTTTCCATGATATGCATACATATTGACTTAAGTGTAAAGTGACATGAGTGAGAAATAAATTATTGTACCAAGCCACTGCAATTTGGGGTGTTTTTATAGCAATTAACTTATTCTGAATAATTCAGTACTACACTCATTTTGTTCTACTGGTTTCTACTTTAATCATTTAATGTGTTAGGCAGAGTTGACTAGAGAAACAAATCCAGTGATCCTTCTATCTGTTTAAGAAAAACCTTTAAATCACAAAGTAATTATAGAGCAAGAAAGTGTCCCAACTCAGTCCCACTCAAGTCCATAAGTCTGATACCAGTCCCTATGTCCCTCTTCAGACTCACATAGCCACATGCAGTGATGCAGAATGCTGGATGATCACAGGCTGCTGAGTGCAGAGTTATGTGGATCTAGAGTTGGTAGAAATGTGGCAGCACTCTGGCAGCTCTCAGAGAGTCCAGCAAGGTGAAGGGGGCAAGATAGAGAGAATAGGCCCCAGGGTCCTCACTTGTAAGAAGGCCACACCCCGAGGACACGGGTTTGACCCCACCCCCAGGGGCCAGGGGTGTCTAGTTTACAAAAAAATCATCTGACTACCACATGTATATTTTGCTCAAAGACTAGGATTATCTCATTTTTGCCTTGCATTCCTTATATACATACTCACCCAAGCAAGCTGTCACTTTGCTCCTAGTCACCACTGACATGTCAAATCAGTTAAGTATTCAATTTTACTCCTAAATGTCCAGTTCTCCTCATACCCACTACCTACCTACCCCTTATTTCTTACACCCTTGACTTTCCCATGTGGATCTAACTTTTCTCCTTCACTTCAGTCCTCTATTCCATCCAAATTATTATTGTACAGAGGTTTATAGTACTCTGTCATAATTCTTTTATTTCTATCACATCAATTGTAATGTTCTAACTTTCATTTTATTTTTTAATCTATATTTAAACATTTTTAAACATTTTATTGGCATGCTGCTTTGGCAGCACATATACTAAAATTGGAACATTTTATTGGCATTAATTCATATATCATACTATTCATTCATATCAAGAAGAGCTGTACAATCATTATCACAGTCAATTCTAGAATATTTTTCCTTGTGTTCACTGTTATTAGCTCCTCATTCCCCATCCCAACTTCCTCTGCCAACCCCCCAGACATTAGTCCAATGTCTGTCTCTATAAAATTACCTGTCCTGGGTTTCATATACAGAAAAACATCAATTAAAGAAACCTAACAACAATAACAAATTAAACAGAGAAAAGCCTCAATAAAAAGGGAGCAGGAAATAGCAAAAAATAGAACAAATTTAAAATAGATCACAGAGGATATCGAATGATAAGGCATAACATTTTAACCTAATGGCATTTGCAATAAGCCACTTTGCAATGCATTCCACATGATAGCAATGCTATTCACATCCTAGTCTCTGATCAGAGAAGAATTACTAGACTCTTCATGTGTATTTCCCTGACCCACACACACACCTGCCTTTAAAAAAAATGAGTCAGAGAGAGAGCAAATGAAAAGACATTACATTCTAACTTATGTCTGCCATAATCGACTTTACAAAGCTTTCTGTCTGATAACAAGACAATTCACATCCCTTAACTCTGATCAGAGGTGATTCACTAGAGGTTTAATGCATACATGGACCTTGCAAATGGATCTGGGGCTTCCACTGCCATCTGTAGGGTTCTTCAAACCATATGTTCAGCATTTAAGTTCTGATAACATGCAGTCATCTGGATTTGGATTATTATTCTTCACAATTGTTGGTGGACACCTCACTTAGATGACTGTTTGAAGACAAGCCTTTAAGACCTCAGACTACCTCTTTGAATAACCAGGCACCATCTAGTTTTTTCATCACACTTTGCCACACCACCCACGCTTCAGTGATCTCTTCAGGAAGGCAAGCATCCAGCCAAGCCAGGTCTTATGGACTTAGAATTGTTCTTAAATTGGGACTAGAATTAAGTCCAAGCCAAAAATCCATTCATATACTTTTGGTTTATAAATATCTCGGAGACATTTTTATAACTGTCTTAGAGACATCATCGTCATTTTAAGTTAGAGAACATTAGTAACCCCCACCCCCCAGAAGCATCCCTGGCACAGCCATTGAGTCAATGCTGACTCAGTGACTGCACAGGATAGAGTAGAACCGTTGCAGTGAATTTCTGAGACTGTCCAGGACCATAAAGTCGCATCCTTCTTCTTTAGAGTAGCTGGTGGCTTGGAACAACTGACTTTGTGGGTAGCAACCCAATGAGGAACTACTGTGTATCAATTGTGTCATCGTTTAGCCAATGGTATAAAATTTAAAACACTGGCGAGAAAAGGAAATTATACAATTATAAGCCAGCTACTGATTGCAATGCATGAACTGGTGCCTTTTACAGGTAACACTCCTAAGAGACTGGGCACTTGTTACACAAACAATGGGGGTTGGTGGTAGGACAATACTATCTAAAAAATTCATTCATAACTGCAGAGTCATACTGAGCAGATTGGTACATGTCTCAATGAAGCAAGGAAAGCATTTAAATAGGAACTATATGGTAGTTCCCAAGCACCATCCACTGAGCACCCTGAAGGCAAGAGATTTAACTTGAAGTTCATTGTCCACCAGCTCGGTACGCTGGGGACAGCAGTCATCTGTAGTCTACAGGAAGGTTTGTTAGTTTTACTGATGTTTTCGAAGTGAAAACTTCTGGTTTTATTGATTCTCTATTGTTTTTATGTTATTTATTTCTGCTCTGATCTTTATTTGTTTCCTATCTTCTCATAGGTTTAAGCATAATTAATTCTTCTCTTTTTAGTTCCTGTAATTTTAAAGTTAAGTTGCTGTTTTAAAGCTCTCTCTCTCTCTCTCTCTCTCTCTCTCTCTCTCTCTCTCTCTCTCTCTCTTTCTCTCTCTCTCTGGCATTAATGCTATAATTTCCCCTCTGGGTACTACCTTCACTGCCTCCTAAAAGTTTAGATATATTATGCTTTCATTTTCATTTGACTCTAAGAAATTTGACTGCTTTTTTTATTTTTCCCCTTGACACTGGCAGTTTAATGGTGCATTGTTTGATTTCCATGTTTTTGTATTTTTCAAGATTTTTCCTTATTTTATCAATGTCCATTTTCAGAAACTATTTTGTATGATTTAAATATGTTCAAATGTGTTAGGACTTGCTTTTTGTTATAACCTGAAGAATGATCCATGTGAATTAGAGCAGAATGGAAATTGTGTTATTATTGGGTGGAGTGACCATAGTATATCTGTTAAATTATGATAATTAGGTTTTAAATCAACTTGCTTAGACCTGGATTTTCCTATAATATGAGATATTTTAATGTAATCAACTCATTATGCAATCTTCTATGAGAAACCAAATAGTTGTATGGAGAAAAGGTTGGGGTGCTACACCTGGTCATAGCCTTGATACAATTGAAAGGAAGTTTCATTAGGGGTTGTGGCATACTCTTAAACATGTCGACATTGTGAAGAAGCTAGCCAATTTCTTCTTCCTGGTCTAGATACTGCATCTGTCTCATTGTCCTGAAGACTCTGTGTTTATCCAACTGTGCGGTCAAAAGCCCCACTTACTGATCTTGAATTCATTCACTTTTGCCTTCACCAGCCCGGGGTCTTCTTGTTTCCTGATTGCCCCTGGCAACTATGCAAATTAGTAAAATCTCCAGCTTAATATTTGACCCATGAACTTGTGCCAGACTGGACTTAACTTCTAAAACTGTGTGGACTTCTTTCTTGGTATAAAACTGATATATATCAATAGATAGATAGATGGATAACTCATTTTGCTTCTCAAGATAATGCAGCTCAACACATAAATTGTGTTGGTTTATGGTGCTAAACAAGTCCTGTTTCCTTGCTGATCATTCTAGATCTTCTGCCTAAAGTTTATAACACTTGGTTATAAGCATATTTTTATTTTAAAAACATACACCTGTCAGTGTGCCCCACTGAAGCAACTTATGTGTGACTATCATGCCAGAAGTTAAGCTACTAATATTTCAAATGCCGGGCCGAGCCCCGGTGGCGTAGTGGTTGTGCGCGGGACTGCGGCCCACTGGGACGAAGGTTCAATTCCAGCAGTGTGGCTGGGCCTCCTACTCCCACCACCGAGAACAGTGATGCCAAAAAAAAAAAAAAATTTCAAATGCCAGCATACTCATGGGTCACAGGCTCAACAGTTTTCAGACTAAGAATATAGTAGGAAGAAAGAACAGGCAGTCCACTGTTGAGAGATTAGTCACTGAAAGCTTTATGAATGGCAATGAAACATTGTCTAATATAGTGCTAAAAGAGGAAGCCCTCATGTAGGAAGAAACTCAAAATATGACAGGGGAAGAGCTGCCTCCTCTAAGTAGAGTCCACTTTAATACTGTGGGTGGAGAAAAAATTTTCAGACTTTCACTTTTTTATGGGGCATGACTCAACCTGAAATGAAACAGCTGTACAGATCTGTTCATGATCAGAAATATGGATTTTGGAAACTGGAAGTTGTACAAAATTAAGTGGAACACATATTTAAATAGGATAAGCACATGATTTATTTTTCCAAGAATGTTAAATTCAAGAGAAATAGCATCACTATCATCATCAAATTATCTATCTTGATGGTGCTGGACTACCAGAAAAAAAATAGTGTCTGGAGTCTTACAGGCTTGTTTTAAAACAAGCAGCCAGTTAAGTGAGGTGATAGCTAAGTCCATACAGAAGAAACACATCAGCCAGTGTAAATAATATTAAAAAATTATTTTGTAAATAATAAAATCCAAGACTGGAGGAGGGAACAGTCTTAGAGTTTAAATGCTGCATATCCATTTCCAGAAAGCTTTGGATGACAATGAAAGCCAAAAATCTATTTGTAGGGAACCCACTTGCATTAAGTCTCTGGTGAATGTCCTCTGACCATTGACCAGGTCAATAATCTTGCTATCAGAATGCACTGGACAGTGGACTAAGGCAGGTGTGATTAGGTTAAAATGTAGCCTCTTATCATTTGTTTTCTCCTTTTATCCATTTTTAATTTGTGCTAATTTTTATTATTTTCTCTTATCCTTTCTGCTGAGGTATTTCTGTTTGCTTTGCTATTGTTTCTTTTTGTTTTTGTATGCTTTTCTCTATATGAAATTCACAATCAGTAAATCTATAGAAACAGTAAATGGATTAATAATTTCTTGGAATTATGGCAGGAGAGGTGGTGAGGAAGTATGGGGATAATAATAATGAATACAGGAAGAAAGAAAATGTTCCAAAAATTGATTGCAGTGAAAATTGCATAACTCTTATTAATATGTTTAAACTATTGAATGGTCTGATATGTGTATTCTTTGCCAATAAAACTTCAAATAATTATCTATCTGTAAGTAATGCTATATGCAATAGAATAATATCTATATAATTATAAGGAAGTCCAGTTAATACAACTATTATTCAAATTTACATGCCAAGCCCTAAAGCTAATAATGAGGAAATTATAATACTCTCCCAAACTTTTCAGAAATTTATAAAACATATGATCAAGATGCACTGATAATTACTAGTGACTGAAATGAAAACATTGGAAACAATAAGGATGGATACATAGTTTAAAAATACAGCCTTGGTGATAGAAAAGAAGCTGGAGATCACATAATAGAATTTTGCAATACCAAAGACTTCATTGCAAATTTTTTTTCAACAACAAAATGGTGACTATACATGTGGATGCACCTGACAGAATAGAAAGAAATCAAATTGCTTACATCAGTGGAAAGAGACAATGAAGAAGTTCAATCTTATCAGTCAAAATTAAGACAGAGTAATACAGTTGACAGCTCACATGCAAATTCAAGTTGAAGCTGGAGAAAATGAAAACAAGTCAGTGGGAGTCACAACATAATCTTGAGAATATCTTACCTGAATTTAGAGACCATCTCAAGAGTAGAATTGATGAGTTTAGACTAATGATCAAAGAGCAGATGAATTGTGCATTGACATCACGGTATAAATGAAGACAGCAGAAGCTATTGCAAAGAGAGGAAAGAAAGAAAAAACAAAATGGATTTTTTTTGGGGGGGGAAATTGATCACAGGGATCAATCGCGAACCCCTTCCCTGGAGAACAAATAATGGGAAAGTGGGTGAGGGGTGACAGAAGATGATGTAAGATATGGAAAAATAACCTATAACTTATCAAGGGTTTGTCAGAGAGGGTGGGGGGAGGGGAAGAAATGAGGAGTTGATGTCAAGGGTTCAAGTGGGAAGAGAATGCTTTGAAAATGATGATGGTGGCATATGTGCAAATGTGCTTGACACATTGGAGGAATGTATGGATTGTGATAAGAGATGTAAGAGCCCCCAATAAAAGTTTTTTTTTAAAAAGAGATTTTGAAGTTTGCTTTTGAGTTAACAGTAGCTGTACTTAAAGGAAGAATTAATACAGTAAAAGAATTGAACAGAACATTTCAAGAGACGTCTGGAGGAGACAAAGTAAAGCATTATAATGAAATGTGCAGAGATCTGGAGTGAGAAAATTAAAAGGGAAGAACGTGTACCGCATATCTCAAACTGGAAGCACTGAAGAAAAAAAATAAAACCTGGAGTTATAATATTGAAAGATTCTTGTGGAAAATATTAAATGAGGCAGGAAGTATCAAAAGAAGATGGAAATAATTTAGCTTTACTGTACCAAAGATAATTGGTCAATTTCCAAGAGGTAGCATAAGATAAAAACTGATGATATTAAGTTAAACTACACTGAACATATCACTGAAGGACAAGGCGCTAGGAATTCACCAAATACCACCTGGAAGTCTTCAACAAGCTAATGTAGCACTAGATGCGCTCAATAGTCTCTGCCGAATATTTGGGAAAATCTGTCTTACTAACCAACTGAAAGAGATTCATTTTTGTGTCTATACCAAAGAAAAGTGACCCAAAAGAATGTAGAAAGTATCAAACAGCATTGCATGCAAGTACATTTCTGCTAAGATAACTTAGAAATGAATACAATACTATCTCAACAGGGAGCTGCCTGGAATTCAACCCAGATTAAAAAGAGGTTGTAAAATAAGAAGTGAACATCAGATGAATTTTAGCTGAAAGCAGAGAATACCAGAAAGACGCTTTCTTGTGTTGTACTGACTGTGCAGTCATTCAACTATGTGGAGCACAGTAAACTGTGGCTACCATTGGAGAAAATGGGAATTTCAGAACACTACATTGGGTTCCAGAGGATCTTATACAGAGACCAAAAGGTAAGAGGGTGCTACATGGTTCAAAACAAGGAAAGGTATGTGTCAAGTTTGCGCCCTTTCACATTTATCCAAGCTGTATGCTAAGCAAATGATCGGAGATGCTAGACTACATGCAGAAGCCCATCAATGAAGTCCAGCAGGATGGAAAGAAGGCTCATTAACAGCCCGTGAAAGGCAAGTGACAACCTTTCCTGCCGAAAGCCAGGATGACTTGAAGCATTTAGTCGTAGAGATTCATACTGTGGTCTTCAGTGTGAATTTCAACTCAATATAAAGAAAATAAAACTCCTCACAACGGGACCAACTGTCAACATCCTAATAAATAGAGAGAAGATGGAAGTGATCAAGAAGTTCATTTTACTTGGATCTAGGATCAATATAGAAGCAGCAGTCGAGAAATCAAACAACGCATTGCATCTGGCAAATTTGTTGTACAAGAAGTATTGCAGGATTTAAAGAGCACAGACAGTGTGTTCAGGACTAAGGTGTGTCTGACTTTCAAAACTGAAATTCATTGCTACTGAGTCCTCTCTGATTCATAGCCAGCTTGGTAGAACGTGTCACAGGACAAAGCAGAACTTCCCTGAAGGGGTTTCTGAGACTGTAACTCAATGGGAATAGAAAACCTCATCTTTTACATGTGGCTTCACACATTTGACCTTGCAGTTTGAAGGCCAAGGTGTAACCCATGGCCATGTCAATTACCTCCTATGCGTGTGCAAGCTGGGACAAACAATATGGGAGACTAAAGTTAATACATTGAACTTATGGTGTTAATGAAGAATATTCCATGAACCATGGGCTACCAAAAAGATGAGAACATTTGCCCTAAAGGAAGTTCCATGAGAAAGTTCCTAGAGGCGAGGATGGGAGGAGGTGGTTTCATATATGATGAAAGCATGTTTGCTATTAGGAGAGTTCAGAGCCTAGAAAAGGACTTCACGCTTGATGAAGTGGAAGCTCAGCACAAAAGACGCCGATTCTAAACAAGGTAGCCTGACACAGTTGCTGCAATGAGGGGTTCTGGATGTGACTACAATTATGAGGATGATGCAGGGCTAAGCGGTGCTTCATTCGGTTGTCCTGGCAGTCACTATTAGTTTAAACAGGTCCCTGTTATCAGTGTATGACTGCATGACAGGTCTCTCAGCAGCACATCTCACTTAGATTTGTAAAGGTGCCTTAAAAAAATAAAGGTCTGGGGGTGGGGGGGGGGCGCGGAGAGGGGAGGTGCCATGAAGAAAATTACTTTGTTATCAGGGTTAATATCAATTTTAAACAAAATGTAAGAAGCTATCTTCTTAAATCACTGCAGTTGTGCAACACATCCATTGGAATGCTGCCCCACACAAAACAGTGGTTTTTAGACGGATCAAGCATCTTAAGGACCAAAGGGAAGACCTCAAGGATGAGCCAAGGGAGGGAAGATTGTCGAGCATCATGAGTGAAAAGCTTTGGCTGCTACCCAGAAACTTAACATTGATGTACAGCTACTGAAGGTACATGGCTCATGATAAAAATAATTTTTAATAAACATCTTGGCTATAGCAAGCTTTGGACTGGGTGGTATTGCAAAGATCAGTTAGCTCAATCTTTCCATCCATCTTTTAAGGAAGATGGAAGCTAATGAAGACAATTTTATGGGACAACTGGTAACCAGGGGCAAGAGTGAATTTACCCATATGATCCAGAGAAATAGGGGCTTCTCCGGCAGTCTGCTGGGCCTATTACATTTAAACCAGAGAGGTCAGCTCTGACGATCATGAAAACGGTGTTTCTGGGATTCTGATGGGGCAAATTTTATCTTTTTTCTCTAAAAATATAGGACAATTATAGGGGCTTACTATGAAGACATTGAACACTAGTGATGCAGTGGTTACTTACAGGGCTACCAACAAAAAGGCAGCAGTTTAAAACAACCAGTAGTTTCCCAGGAGAAAGTATAGACTTTCTACTCCATAAAGAAGTTTCAGAAACCCATAGGGCCAGTTTGAGTTTGAATTGACTCAATGACAGTGAGTTTGATTTTTGTGAGACTGAAGATATTTTCAGAAAACTGCATTAGTGAGGAAAAAGCTAGGGAAGTTATGCATGACAGTCATCATGACAATGTTCCTGCTTATTCTTCAAGGATAGCCAGGCCCTCTTCTATAACCCTTTTCTTAGAAAACCTTTTCCCTCTCCATTCTACCCCGCTGATCTTGTTCTTTCTGACTTTTTTGTTCCCCAAACTCAAATTAAATTTAAAAGGAACATGATTTGAATCCCAAGAGATACGCAACCTGCTATTTTGATGTGCTGTAACTAAAGAATACAGAATTCTTCTTGGGAGGATTAAAGATGGAAACACCATGTTCAGAAGTGTAATAAGCTAAGATGGAGGACATGTCAAGAAAAAATAGCCTCACATTTTGATATCTTTGTTTAACTTAATAATTGTGAAGACGGCCCAGGCCCAGGCAGTGTTTTGTTCTGCTGTGCAGAGTCACTGTGTTGGGACCAACTTGATGGCACTAGCAATAATAACAAAGATTTCTATGATTGTATAAAAAATATTACTACATACAGTGACAGTTTAACCTATTCTTTTATATCTGCACCAAACATCAGAACACCCAAATGGATCACAAGCTTTGATAGAATTGAAGGGTGAAACATAAAGGTAAATAAAAAATAAAATATAAAAATGTGAAGTTACTGTTCTTCAAGATGTTCTTCACCTTGGTTTAACCACTTCCAAAGGTCATCAGTCTCCCCAAATGATTCTGTGCTCTTAGATTTAAGCTACTTCAAAATGGCAGTTTGTTTCTCCTCAAAGGACTCAAACAGTGCTATATGTTCCTCGACTTTCTAAGATAAGGGTCTGACGGAGAGAACTTGGCTGCAGCCATGCTCTCATTGGAGAGATACATTCAAACATATTCTGTTTGCAATACACCTGTGCTTATATGAACTGGAAGTCTAACAGTAATACTTTTAAGCTTATCTTTGTGTTTCTGAGTGTTAAATATTATCAATAGACCCTTTTATCGCCGTATAATAGCCATCTTTATTTTTTCTAACAGATTTTGTTTTTAGATCTCTTTTCTCTGATATTAAGATTTCATCTTGGGCTGAGTCCCAGTGGCGTAGTGGTTGTGCGCGGAACCTTGGCCCAGTGGGACGGACATTCAATTCCAGCTCCATGGAGCAACGGCTGGATCTCCTACTCCCACCACCTGAGGGCAGTGATGCCCCCCCCCCAAAAAAAAAGATTTTATCTCAGCTTTCTTTCGGTTACTATTTGCATGGACTACTTCTGTCTATTTTTTCACTTTCCATCTATTTGAGTCTGTGGGTTAAAAGTGTGTCTCTTAAAAACAGCATATAGTTGGATTATACTTTTTAATCCATGCGTTCTATTGTCTGTTTTATCATTGGTACATTAGTCCACTTATATTCATTATAATTTAAAAATTAGCTATTTATGCCTTTGTGTTCTTTGGGTTGTGTGTGTGTGTGTGTGTTCCAAGTCTTCTTTGCCTTTGTGCTTTACTGCTGCTCGCTTTTGTGCTTTTTTTGGTTTCTTATAGTAAGGCATTTTGGTTTGCTTATTCTTTCTTTTTGTGTGTACATATTTTAGGTGTTTTCTTAGTGGTTAACAAGAGTGTTATATTTAACAGCTTCCAATTTTTAGAAAAAAGAGGTTAATGGGATTTTTCTAAGACCTTTTGGAACTCACCCTCCACTGCCATGGAGTCGATCGCCACTCACAGCAGCCTGAAGGAAGGTTTCCAACTCAGAAACCTTCACAGGAACAGAGTCTCTTCCTTCTGCAGAGCAGCTGGTGGCTTTGAACTGCTGACCATGTGGTTAGCAGCTCATTGTCTGTCCCACAATGAAGCATTCTCATGTTTCATCATAGGGTAAAAGTTGATGCCAGCTTAAGTTCAGTAAGTAATTTACATTGTTTTCCTCATTTAATGCTTTTCTTGTTGCCCCTGACGTCTTTAATAGACTCATGGTTCTTACTTTTTAATGTTCTTACATTTTAATCATTATTTGCCTTTCCCTCAATGTTTATTTACTATCTCTGTCAGCTTCATTTGTACAGGTTCTAACTATCAGTTCCTTGTATACCTTGTGGTTTTTTGTGTGGGTATCAGAATGTACAAGCGTGTTAAACTTTCTCACTTTTCCCCAATATTTGGTGCTTTTGTATGTTCTACTTTCTGCAAAAACCCTTAGGTAGGTAGTGCCTTCAGCATTGTCTTATTATTCCTCTTTCTTTTAGTGATAGCTCTTTTTCCCTCCTAAGTTTTATCTACATATGTAATTTTAATGGGGCTCTTATAGCTCTTACAATAATCCATACCTCAATTGTATCAAGAACATTTGTACACATGTTGCCATCATCATTTTAAAAACATTTTCATTCTACTTGAGTCCTTAAAATCAGCCCTGTGAACTCTTGATAAATGATAAATTATCATTATTTTCATATCTTACACTGTCTGCTGTCTCCCTTCCCCACATTTCCGTTGTCTGCCCCCCTGGGGCAGTTGTATATGTTGATCGTTGTGATTGGTTCCCCTTTCTCCTTCTTCTCCCCTCACCTTCCCCTACGCTCATGGTATCTCTAATCCCAGTACTTTTCCTGGTGGCGTGGGGGGACGGTATCTGCCCTGGAGTCTGTGTGTCCAGAGCTCTTACCTGTGCCTATGTAAAATCTGGTGTAGCCGGATTGGTAAGGTAGAACTGGAATCATGAGAGTGCGAGGGAGGAAGCATTAAATAACTAGAGGAAGGTAGTGCTTCATCGGTGCCATACTGCACCCTTGCTGGCTTGTCCCTTCCTCGTGAGCCTTCTGTGAGGGGATGTCAATTGTCTACAGTTGGGCTTTGGGTCTCCATCTTTACCATTATTCACATGGAAATGGTTGTTTGTTTTGGGTCTTCTGATGCCTGATACCTGTTCCCGTCGACACCTCGTGATCACATGGGTTGGTGTGCTCCTTCCATGTGGCCTTTGTTGCTTCCCTGCTAGATGGTTGCTTGTTTAACTTCAAGCCTTTAAGACCTCAGAAGTTATATGTCACCCAAGCACATATGTCTCCAGACAACGCACTGTACTGGATCTGTCCACCAGAAAACACTGCAACCTAGAAGAGAAATTATGCCTGAATCAATCAAGTTTTCAGACAGAAAATCCACTCTTAGCAATCCTTCTTTGGGACTTCAGTTTTGTCCACGGTTTCATTCTCTGCTAGGTTGGTTCCTTTGAATTTATTTCCCCTTGACTGGCATTCAAGGGCAGCAAAACCAACTTTCCTCTGCTTCAGGAGGACAGGCAGGGATGCTACAGAAGGACCTAGGGCAGTGGTTCTCATCCTGTGGATCCTGACTCCTTTGGAGGTCTAATGGCCCTTTCACAGGAGTCACCCGATTCATAACAATAGCAAAATGAGAGTTATGAAGTAGCAATGAAAATAATGTTGTGGTTGGGGGTCACCACTGCGTGAGGTTCTATATTTAAGGGTCACAGCATTAGGAAGGTTGGGAAGCTTTGACTCAGAGAGATCTGTCTTACTTCTTTCAAGTCTCGGGCCTGTTCTAGCTGGAGGGGCAGTCTGCAATTAGGTGCCACTGCTTCTGGCTCCACTGTAAGGAAGTTTCTGTAGACTTACTAGCAGTTTCTGGGTGGGAGAGGGGTTGTTATGCTTTTAACAGACCCACAGGGAGACCTGCCTTGTGTTATCCATTACCCACCCACCCCACCCCCATGTATTTGGCTAAGGGTGTGGCTTCCATTACAGGTGCTTGTTTTCTGGCACACAGCCCTTAGTCATCAGTCCTCACTGTGGAGAGGAAAGAGGGCCAACATCATGGGGGACTCACTGTGAAGTCTATCACATGGGTTTCAGAAACCTGATCTGTGGGGCGTTAGGGGATCCAAGTAGTGCGTTACCTACCACAGCAGGCTCTGCTGCAGGAGCCTTTGTAACAATGCACAGAAGGCTTGCAGTCAACAGGGTCTGGGTGGGGGAGTTCAGTTCCAAAGGAACCCAGGACAATCGGCCTTGTTGATATAAGGCACAAGCTTGAGATCCTTTTTTGGGCAGAGAAATGGACTCTTTTGTTAGAACAATTTTCCCAATTCACAGGAGTCAGCAACTTGTGTGGCAGGCTAAAAAGATAGAGAGGATGAGCTAGGTGATTTTCCTACATTGTACAACTTGCTCTTGTGTCTTCCCTGTTTACAGTTCTCCATTGCTTTCCTCCAATCGTTGATTTAGAGTTCCTCAAGGCAGAGCCTTCTTTCCATTTCTTGTATTTGTGGAGAGGGTTGGAACCATGGTCTGTTTATCACGATGTTCTTAGAATCTCACTCACTGTTTTCACATGGCTGTATCAATATAGTTAAACTATTTATTTGAGTGTAACTATTTGTCATGCTTTTTTTCAATCCTCCCACCCATTGTCTTCAAGTCGATTCCAAATCATAGGGACTTCATGTTACAAAGTAGACAAGTCTATAAATATTTATGGGAGCAGACTGATACATCTTTCTCCTGAAGTGGCTGGTGGGGACAAACTGTCTACTTTGGTTAGCAGTCAAATAATTAACCACTGCACCATAAGGTGCCCTTTTCTTAATCATAGGATTGTAAAGATAACTAAGGTTAAATAAGAGTGGCTGTGTTAGAATCCTATAGAGAAGCAAAACCAGTGACACATATATTTATGTACAATGAGATTTTTATGAGGAAATGGTTCATATAGTTGAAGTGTTTAAGTGTAGTCTGGTTCAAGTCTGTGGTTCAGGTATAAGCTAAAGGCTTCTCTTGACTCCTGTAGCTGCAGGGGTTGATGAACAGGAAGCAGGAAGATCGAGTAGAAGGACCACAGGTTGGTGGATACAGAGCTGAATGAATCCAACATCCATTGAATGTCTCCCTGTTGGCAGTGCACTGACGGCACGTAGGATCAGTAGGTAAAATTACAGGAAGTCAACGAACTAGATAGAGTCCAAATACAGCAATAGAAATCTGCTCGATTCCAGATATTATCCATTTACACTTATCGTAGGCCACACCCTGAATGAAACCTCCCTGGATCATATCAGAGTTGTGACCAGATTAAGGAGGCTATTCTCCCCATACCACCACTTGTCTACAAGTGGCTTGAGTGTTACTGTAATCCTGGAAGCTATGTTGCTGGTACTTCAAATGCCAGCAGGGTCATCCAAAGGGAATAGGTTTCAGACTAAGAACAGACTATGAAGAAGGAATAATAAGCTGTCTAGCTCAGAGGAACTTAGTTACTGAAAATCCTATGGGCTGCATCGAAACATTGTCAGTTACTGGAAGCCTAATAAATAGAAGCAGGGCATTGATAGTGAGGGTGTTAGAATATGGACCACTCAGGCCAGAAGGCACTTGAATTATGACTGAAGAAGAGTTGTCTTCTCAAAGTAGGATCCACCAGCATGACTCAGAGGGAGGAAAGCCTATGGGGACAAAGCCTTTAGGACCTTCATCTACTGATAGAACACAACTCAAAATGAGAAGAAAAAAAAACAATTGCAAACATCAATTAATAATTGGAATGTGGGAAGCACGAAGTATGAATCTAAGAAAGTTAGAAGTTATTAAAATAAATTAGAATACATAAAGAGCAATAGTCTAAGCATTAGTGAAGTGAAAGGGATAGTTTTGGCCATTTTGAATCAGAAAATCATGTGGTTTACTATGCTAGGAGTGACATGATAAAGAGAAGGGGTGTTGCATTTATCATCAAAAAGGACATTTTAAGGGTTCTTTTGAAGTACAATGCTCTGTATGATAGGATAATGTTTGTCTTCATACAAGGAAATGTGATCAATACAACCATTATTCAAACTTAATGCATCAACAACTGCATCTAGTGATGATAAGAATGAAAAATTCTACTGGTATCATCAGTCTGAAATTGATCAAACATGCAATAAAAATGCATTGAAACCTACTGGTAATTGTTTTGTTTTTGGACATCACTGCCCTCAGGTGGTGGGAGTAGGAGGCCCAGCTTTTGCTCCGTGGAGCTGGAATCGAACCTTCATCCCAGTGGGCCGCACTCCCGCACACAACCACTACGCCACCGGGGCTCAGCCCACCTATTGGTAATTGTAATGCAAAAGTTGGAAACAAAGAATAGGGCTGAGCCCCAGTGGTGTAGTGGTTGTGCGCAGTACTGCAGCCCACTAGATTGGAGGTTCAAATACAGCAGCAAGGTTGGGCCTCCTACTCCCACCACCAGAGGACAGTGATGCCCCCAAAACAAAAACAAACAAACACAAAACAAAAACAAAAAATAAAAAAAACAAAGAATAAAGAACAGCAATTATAAAATATGGTCTTGGGTATCGTACACTGTCCAATATGTCCCTTTACTCACTTCCCCATCATCTGGGCCCCAGAAAAGAGGTTATAGATCCCTGAAATGGGTTCCCCCTTTCTTTTCCACCATCCTTCCACCCTTTCAAGATCACTTCTCCCATCACTAGTCCTGAGGGATCATCTATCCTAAATTCCCCATGTTTCCTACTCCAGTGTACATCCCCTGGTCTAGCTGGATTTGTCTGGTAGAATTGGGATCATGACAGTTGGTGGGAGGAAGCATTTGAGAACTAGAGAAAAGTTGAATATTTCATCATTACTACACTGCACCTTGACTGGCTCATCTCCTCCCTGCAACCCTTCGGTAAGAGGATGGACATTGGACAGTGTACAATATGAAAAAGTAATAACAATTTGTAAATTAGCAAGGGTTCATGGAGTAGGAGGGAGGGAAGGGAAACATGGGGAGCTCATACTGGGAGCCTAAGTAGAGGGAGGATGTTTTGAGAGTGATGATGACAACAAGTGTGCAAATGTGGCCTGCATACAACTGATGTATGTATGGATCATGATGGGAGTTGTATGAACCCCCAATAAAATGATCCATTAAAAAAAGGGAGGGGGAAAAGGGAGCTTATACCAAGGGCTCAAGTAGAAAATATTTAGAAATGAATATTGCAACATGTGTACAAAGCTGCTTGATACAAATAATGTATTGAATGTTATAAGAGCTATAAGAGCCCCAAATAAAATCATTGGAAAAAAATACAAGGTTTTGGTTGATAGAAATGAAGCTGGAAATCACATATAAAATTTTGCATGACCAATGACTTCATCATAAATACCCTTTTTCCAACAACACAAAGGTGATTATACACGTGGACTTCTCCAGATGGAATACACAGAAACCAAATTAACTACATCTGTGGGAAGAGATGATGTATAAACTCAATAGCAGGAGCTATTAGTGAGCTAAGAGCCACATGGAACAGACTGCTCAGATGTAAATTCAGGTTGAAGCTAAAGAAAATTCAAACAAGTGCATGGGTACCAAAATATAGTCTTCAGTATATCTCACTCCAAATGGCAAATTTATTGACTCCAAATTAATAATACATTAAAAATAAAACCAATAAAGACCTCACAATATTAGATAAGGCCAAAATAAAGAAAAAACATATTTAATGCACTGAACACTTAAAATAAAACACATGATTATCCAGAACATTATACATGCAAAAAGCAAAAGATCTTTAAAAAGTTTGGAAAGAAAGAAAAGATCAGAGTAGAGGTCAGAAAAGACTATGAAATTTACATTTACTCATGGAGTAGTTAAGACAAATGGAAGAAATGATGAAATCAGGAACTAAACAAAATTTCAAAGGTCAGCTCAAGATACAAAGTAAAATATAATGAAATGTGCAAGAATCTAGTGTTAGAAAAGCAAAGGAAGAACACTCTCAGTATATCTTAAACTGAAGGAAATTAGGAAAAAAATGTCTACAGGAAAACATTGAATGATTCAGAAAGCATCAAAATAAGATAGAAAGAACACAGAGAGCCACTGCACCAAAAAGAACTAGTAAACATTCAAACGTTTCAAGAAGTATCATATGAGCAAGAACTAATGGTACTGAAGAAGACTAAGCTGCCCTGAAAATAGCCAAAAACAAAGTTTCAGGAATCGATGGACTGAAACGTTTCAGTAAGATCATAAAATACTGGAAGCACTAATTTTTCGATGCCAATAGATTTAGAAGACAGATACTTTGCCAACAGACTGGAAGAGACCATTATTTGTACTCATTCCAAAGAAACGTGAACAAAAGAATGCACAAATTATAGAACATATCACATGCAAGTAAAATTTTGCTGAAGAGCAACAATGATTTCAGTAGCACGTTGACAGGAAGTTATCAGGGGTTCAGACCAGATTCAGGAGGCATGGAACAAGGAATATCATTGCTGACATCAGATGGATCTTGGCTAAAAGCAGAGAAGACTGGAAAGATGTCTACTTGTATCTTATTGACCATGCAAAGGCATTGAACTGTGTGGATAATAGCAAACTATGAATAGCCTTGATAAGAATGGAAATTCTGGAACACTTTATTGTACTCATGCAGAACCTGTACATGGATCATGCAGCAGTTGGGCGAACAGAACAAGGGAATACTGACTGCTTGGTTTAAAACCAGTAAAGGTGTGTGCCATGGTTTTATTTCCTCACCATACTTCTTCAATCTGTATGCTGAGCAAATAATCAGAGAAGTTGGATTATCTGAAGAAGAATACAGGAGCATGATTGGTGAAAGAATTATTAACAACCTGTAATATGCAGATGATGCAACCTTGCTTTCAGAAAGTGAGGAGGAGCAAGCTAAAGCACTTACTGATTACAACACACTGTAAAGAAAGTCAAAATCTTCACAACAGGATCAACTGGTAACATAATGATAATGTTGTCAAAGATTCCATCTTGCTTGGATCCACAATCAATGTTCATGGAAACAGCAGGCAAGTGCTCAAATGGCCTTTTTTTTTTTTTTTAGGTAAATCTACGGAAAAGCAAGGATATTACTTTGAGAACTGAGATATGCACAGACCTCAAACTATGACATTTTCAATGGTCTCATATGTATATGAAAGAAGATCTTGAGTAAGGAAGACTGAAGAAGGAAGAGTTGATGCTTTTGAACCATGGTGTTAGGGGACAAGATGCAAAGTCTAGGGAGACTGCCAAAGGAACAAACAAATCTGTCTTGAAAGATGGACAAGCTGAATGATCCTTAGAAGCAAACATGGTGAGATTCTGTCACACATACTTTGGACAATTATTAGGAGAGATCACCCCTGAAGATGGACATCATGCTTGGTAGGTGGAGAGACAGCAAAAAAGTGGAAGGCCCTAAATGAGATGGACTGACACAATGGCTGAAGCAACAGACTGACGCATAAGTACAGTTGTGAGGATGGTGGCAAGACAAGGTGGTATTTCATTCTGTTGTACATGGGTTACGATGAGTTGAAATAGATTCCGTGGCATCCAACAACATTCAAATACCGCACAACTACCTGGCACTTCACAGAAGATCTCCATCATGGGGTTGATCACACTATGATAGATCATATCATGTGGGAATCCTGATGCACCCAAATTGACCTAAAACCAACTCAACCTTGAAGATTTGGAAACTACATTTGACTACTTGGAAACCACAGCTCTAGCCATTGCAACTAAATTAGAGTCCCTTGAATGGGCAGTGACATCTTTCAAAGTGGTGGATTCTCTGGTTTGCCTGACTCAATCTCTATTCTACCCTTTTTTGATGAAGCATTCACTTGTTGCAAAGAGTAGAACATGAAAAACTGCCTCCCTTAGTTTCTTTTTGATGATTATTGTTCTAGAATTTAGATGACAAAAACTGGCCACATTAGCCATTTTTGGTGTACCATTCAGTATATTGTCTCTCCATCATCGCCATTAGTCATACTCAGAAGTTTTTCATTAGCTCCAAACTTATGACCCTTCAGCAATAACTCCCATTTCCTTCTCCCCACAGTCTCTGGTAACTACTAATGAACTTTTGTCTCTAGGTAACTGAATATTCTAGACATTTCATATAAGTGAAATACTTTTGAGTCTAATTTATTTCACTCAGCACAATATTTTCAAGGTTTGTAGCATGTATCACTGTATTTCTCATCCTTTATGACATTTCTCTTCATGGCTGATTAATGCTCCATTGTATGAATATTTCTTCTTTTGTTTGCCTTTTCGTACTTTGATGGGCACTGCGATTGTTTCTAGCTTTTGGCTAGTGTGAGCAATGGTGAAATGAACATTGATGCACAAGGACCTAGCTGAGTCCCACCTTTCAAGTTTCTGAGGTATACAATCTAGGAGTGGGATTTCTGGGTCATATGAGAATTCTATGTAACATAGAATTTAACATAGAACTGCCAACCTGTGTATATCATTGGACATTCCCACCAACCATGCATAAAGGCTCCAATTTTCCCACATAATTGAGAACCTTTGTTATTTTCTGTTTTTCTGATAATGGCCATTTCAGTGGGTGTGCTGTGGTAGCTCATTGTGGTTTTGATTTGTTATTTCCCTAATGCATAAAGGCAGTGGCACAGTTGTCAAAGCATTTTGCTGCTAACCCAAAGGTGGGAAGTTCAAGCCCTCTAGCTTCACTGTGGGAGAAAGTTGTGGCTGTCTGCTTCCATAAAGACTGCCGCCATGGAAACGCTATGAGGCAATTCTCTCCTGCCCTTTCAGGCCATTATGAGTTGGAGTCAATCGGTAAGGTTAGTTCAAAATGACTCTTAAGTTCAAGATCTTTCATAGCCAATTTGTAGAGCTTTGCAGAAATGTTTCTTCAAGTGCTGTGTCCATTTAAAAACAGTTACCTGTCTTTTAGTATCTCTACCCTCCTTTGCAGCAAGAACTCTGGCTGCATAAAATAGACACATTCCTTTAAGATGGAAAGTTAGAACCAAGACTATCCTCTTGCTCTCCTAGCTTTTATCGTCCCCAGAAGAAGATAAATTAACCCAAAGGGGAGCTGTGAGTTAGTCATTTGTTCCCAGGCACCTACTATAGTGCTTCATATAAAGTAGGTAAGCCACTAGGGCATGTAGCATGGATGAATGAGTAAACAATGGAAGACGAATGATAAACAACAGTACTTAACCCATAGAGAAGCTGATATGGTAGCATGTGTTTGATCATGCAAAATAGTAGGTAGGCAAGTATATGTAAGAGGATAGGACTGGAATGTCAGGAGTTGAGATATGGTCATTTTAGAATCCCAAGAAATATTTCTATATGGCCTAGATCAAATGGTCATTTTTTTTCCTTTTTAGAATTCAGACAGTAAATGTTTTAGAATTTGTGGTCCATAGGTTTCTGCTGCAATGACTGAATTATGCCATTTTGTTGAGAAAACAGGCATACTTACAAGCATGTAATAGATATTGAATGGCCATGGTTGTTCTTGTAAATGTTTATTTATCAATTTTTGAACTTGAGTTTCATATATTTTTAACATCATAAACATTTAAGATTTTTAAACAACTATTAAAAACACACACACAAAGATGTGGAGGGGTGGGTAGGGTAGGAGAGGGAATGAGGGGCAGGGAAAGCAGATGTGGCCCACAGGCTGTTGCCAACTTCTGACTGAGAAGATTAAGAAAAGGTCTGCGTTTACAATGCAGAGTAATGGATTTTGGGGGTAGACCCTGTGTTATGTTTCAATGCCTCCCATGTAAAGTGATGATTATAACCTAGGACTTAAAATAATGAATTCATATAAAAATATTAAGAGTCAAAAGGCTTTGCAACCTGGCCAATAGGCTCTGTCACTGGTAAGCTTATTTACTTTCAGAAATATCATATTATTTTAAGTGTGTGATAGCTAAGTCAGATGGAGAAGCCTGGGTGTTCTAAGAATATGACAAGACTGCTGGCAAGAATTGTGTGGTAAAATACACACTCCCCTTCACTGATGGCATGAAAGATGAAGAGGCACAAATAATATGTGAAAGATGACTATTTCAGTTTTGGACATCAAAAATGGACAAATCACCTTAATTACAGTTTTCAATAAAGTAGATGCCAAAAAATTCTAGGCCCACACATTATGCTTACTTTCATTTTCTGAAGGAAAAACTTCTTGAAGCTTTTCAAAGACTAGTGGAATAAAAGACTTGGGAGAGATCTGTTCCTATCCCCTTCATTCACAGAGGCCAAAGTGTTGGGCACAGAACAATTAAATGATCTGCCCATGACATCAGTGCTGGCAGGCCTGGGGCAGAGCCTGGCGTCTGTAACCCACTGCAGGGTTCTTCCCTCTTTTATCAGGCTTTTAACAACTTTTGCTGCCGTATTTTAATAAAAGTTGCCCAAGATCAAATCCAATCACAGATTTATAGCTAAATTACATGTATCTCCCTGAGTTACAATGGATTTCTGTTATATATAAAACATAGAGATGTAATATAAAAAGTACTGACTTATTTTATTGATACTATGCATCAATCATGGTGCTAGGACAGTGAAATCAAGGGGAGCAGGGCATGACGATTCCTGCGACCTTAGAGACTGGGTAAGAGTAAGGTCAGAAAGAGGGAAACAGACAATGGTGCTTGCCTAATGGGTGAAGTGGCCTTCCTGCTGGGAGACCCAAGAATGACTCCTGGTGAATGTAGCTCCATGCACAGCCACTCCCATCAGCGGTGGATTGTGCGCAGCTATGATGCTCAACCACTTCAGCAGAGCTTCCAGACTGGGACAAAAAAAACCTAGGGGTCTACTTTTGAAAAACAGTCAATGAAAACCTTACGGCTCGAATGGCCCAGTCCTCACCTATCTATTGAGTGTAAAGTTGCCATGTCAGGGACCGAGTCGGCAGCAGCCAACCACACCACCATGAATGGGGGATGCACCACCAGGCTTCCTCCCCTTGCTTTTTTGCTGCTTTGAGAAATGAAAGTATGACTTCTTATGCTTTAAGGAATGTTAACTCTACACTTTGGCCCAAATTTGCCTGAGCTCTACAGAGCATAAGAAAACGGTATTCCCTGTTTTACTGAGGGGCTGTAAAGGTTAGTCTTTACATGTGAAAGTTAACCTGACCATCGCATTTGAAAGGGTAGAGGATTAATCCCATCATCATATTTGAAATTGGAACACCTCTTTATATGCCGAAACTTCACTATCCTGAGCTGTTTCTTCCCCCCGCCACCCCCCCGCAGCATTTATCCCATTTAGCATTGATATGATTTACTCATTTATTATGTTTATTGTCCATTTTCGTTCTCCTCCCAAGTTGAATGTAAGCTCCATGATGATAAGAAATTTTGCTTTGTTCTCTGATGTAAGTGACAAGAATAGAGCCTTTCACAAAGTATGTGCTCAGGAAATAGTTGGTGACTTAATGAATGAATTTGAGAAAATGAAGAATAGGTAATTGGGAATATGGTGAAACATTATCTGGTTAAATATGAAATTGACCTGGAAAAGGTACAATAGCCATAAAAGGAGTTTAAAGGAAAAGAACCAAAGTCAACATTCAGACTTTATACCCTGTTCATTTTTCTTAACACTATCTATTACTCTCACCATTTTACAGTTAATGAAACTGAGGTCAAATAATTTGTCCAATACTTTGCCTCCTCACGAACCAAAGTGCCAGGAGAGTCATCTTGGCACCTGAGTTATATTAGGTTTCTTTTGTGAGAAACTAGCAAATTCATGCTCAAGAGTTTTTGCTTTCTTGAAGGGCAGTCTACAGAAGTATCATATAAAACATGCCTAGTTCCATCAAAGGTAGAAGGTTCTCCTTAATTTTTTTAACCAAAAGGAAATGAACAATTTCTCACATGCCTGCTAATCCTCTGAACCACACAATTTTGAATGTTCAAAGTCTGTCGTGTAGCCTGGAGAATAGATTGGCACTCAGTCCCTTCAGTACTCACTGATTCAACATACTGAGAGAAGTAAGCATCACACTTGTCTCTGTAGTTCACCTGACTTTTTGCCTGCAGAGATTTCTTCTTGGGCGTCATAACCATCTTCCTTTTTCTTTCCTCCTCACACCATGTGGTAATTACATACTCTGTTGTCAATTTGAGACTTAGGAGTGACGGGGTGGAGTTTAGTTTGTCACACAGATCACACCTTGATGATCTCATTTGGCGGCACTAAGGAGATACATAGCTCATTGGAGGCAGGACACATGCTTACTCCCTGTGAGATATTTCTGTTGACAAAACACATGGAGCTACGCTAGAACTCTGGAGCCAGTGTAGTCATCTGGAGACCCCTGCCAGCACTGAGATGCTTACATTGCCCCTGAATCCACAAGATCTTCTACCCACCCACTGACCTGTGATCTTTCTGCATTCGGCGTCATTTTATGTATATCCCGAAGTCTGAAGAGGATTTTAAAGACTGGAATCAGACATGTGGGCTAATATCGACTTATGGACTTGATCTGGACTGGGGTGGAATGTTTTTCAATATTCAATTGCTCTTGAATATAAACCTTTCTTATACACATATGTGTCTCTCTATGAATTTGTTTCTCTAGTTCACCCACACTAACACATACCACAATGGCATGCCTACACATGCATTTCTACTTAATTAAACAGCTGGAACACAGAAAATGTGTTTTACTCTCTTCAGAGCTGTGGTAGTTATATAATCTGTTGTCAATTTGAAACTTACAAGTGAAGGGGTGGAGTTTACCTGTCAGGTCACATCTTGATGACTTTATTTGGAGACAATAGGGAGATAAATAGCTTGCTGGAGGTGGACACTTGCACACTTTCTGCAAGACATTTCTGACAATTAGCCACATAAAACTACCCTGATGCAGCTAGAACCCTGGGAGCTGTAGGAGCCATGTGAGGAGCCCTGTCAGTGCTGAGCTGCTTACAACGTCACTGGATCCACAAGACTTCCCATGCACTGGCTTGTGATTGTCCTGCATTCAGCTTCATTGCATGTGTTCCCTGAGTCTTAAGAGGGCTTTAAAGATTGGTATTGGACAGATGGGCTAACACCATACATATGGACTTGATCTGTACTGGCTGGAATTTTCTCAATATTCTTTCTTATACACATACGAATGTCCACGAATTTGTTTCTCTAGTCTACTCGGACTAACATAAGAGCTAACATATTTCTAGAATGAGCAACACAGAGTTATCACAAGTATATGGTTCATATGAACAAAATGTATCTGGAATAATAATATGGTTCATGTATAACTTTAGCGAGACAGGGGCTGAGAAGAGAAAAACTAGCTGTAATATAAATCCAACCATGGAGAGGTTTGTTAAAACCAGGGGTTCTCATCGATCCCAGTCATAAATTTATTCACTTTTGTGCCAACCCCAGCCTTACCCTTTAAGAACAAGGATCAAGTCACAGTTTAGTTCTTACCACAAGAGCCAGAGAAAGAAAACTGTCTCTGAAGATTAAAAAATATTATTAGTCAGGGATTTGGAAATGCTTACTAAACTGAAAAGAAAAACAAATGAGATTTATGTCTCGTGAAAGTGATAGTGCATGTAACTTTGACATAACTTAGAATTTTAGCAAGCACAGCTGGGCTGAGTCTTTGGACTATGACTTATACATAAGACACTGCAATTTGTATGGCCTGGTGTCTTTAGAGCTCATGGGTAGTATAAAGAGTTAATATGCTCCACTTTGGACTCAAAGATTGGCTGTCCTTGTCTACCCAGAAGCACCTGGGAAGAAAAACTCAGTGCCTGCTTCCCCAAATCTGCCATGAAAACCAGAGCTCAGTTTGACTCTGATGTACATGACATAATCACTAGTTAGAATGAACTAGTTAGAATGGTCAGTCATTCTTACATTTAGAGTTAAAAAAAATACCATGGACAGTAAGTTGATTCCAAGACATAGCAACCTGATAGGACAGAGTGACACTGCCTTATAGGATTTTCAAGACGATGTTGTTCATGAAAGCAGACAGTCACATCTTTCTCCTAGAAGATGGTAGTCTTGAGCTGCCAACCTTCTCGTTAACAGACAAGTAGTGCTTCACCACTGTTTAACCATTATTAGGAACATCTACTCTAAAGAAGGAGCCCTACTAAGGTTCATAAAAATCAGCTGGATTGTGATATTTCTTCATATGCCAAGGCTAGTGTATTCGTCCTGGTAGACCAGAGATCAAATTCACAGACATGCATATGGACATAAGGGAAAGGTTTATATACAAGAGGAATGGAACATTGAGAAAGCATCCCATCCCAGTCCAAGATCATAAGTCTTATATTAGCCCATATGTCTGATCCCAGTCTATAAAGTCTCCTTCTGACTCACGAAGCACGTGTAATGACGCCAGGACAATCGCAGGCAAGAGAGAGCTGAGTCTTGTGTATCCAGTGACAGTAGAAGTGTCCCAGCGCTGACAGGGGTCTCCCCATGGATCCTCATTTCCAGGGCTCAGGGTCCATCAGCAGTATCCATTGGTGGTAGAAGCATCTCAGCACTGGGAGGGGTCTCTCTCTGACTTTTCTGGCTTCAGAGGTCTAGTTCCATCAGAGGTAAGCTCATGTGGCTTCTCCTCTAGTTCCTGCAGTTCCTAGGACTCAGGGTCTATCTTGCCATCTTGTCTTGTCAGTTGAGCTTCTCCCAGGGACTGAGTCTATAGTCCCTCACCTCCACGGGAGGAAATATCTTGAGATTTCCAGAATTCTCAGAGAAAACCATGTCCACACAGAAGTCTCATTGATTATCTCCAAATTGACAGGCTAGACTCCATTCCTACACTCCCAGTGCTGAAATTGACACAGATCAGTGATTCCACAATTCGGAATCCGAATTTTTAAAGAATTTGCCGGGATGATTCTGATGAACCATATTTTTTACAATGTTATAATAGTTCAGGATGTAGATTGCTGAAGATGGCGTGGTGACTTGGAGCTAAAACTGAGTTCTTTTCTCCATTTAATAATAAGAAATTGCCCTTAATTAGAGAGCTAAATGAATGAAGTGAACATATATTATGAAAGTGAACATGTATTATGAAGTCAGTAGTAAACATATATTATGAAATGCTCCAGTGTTATCTAAATAGCTGTGAACATCACAGTTTGAAAAAAGGAAACAGAAGGAGACATTCACTCTTCCCTTCCATTGTAACAATTGTGCCTTCGTATTAAATTTTAGCATTCTTCAATAATCTTCTCCAAAATGCCTCAAAAATTTTAATTATCATCTTGAGTGATGAAATTGTTATTTTTCTCCCAGCACTACGTGTCACTGGGTACTAAACACCGTTCTACATCACAAGCCACACTTAAAATAAGAGCTACTATTTCTTGAGTAAGAGAAACGATTTAATTCTGTTTTAATCTCACAATAACAATTTACCCATGTAATTATAAAAATGAACTGCAAGAACCCCCCTTTCACTATTTAGGAATCTGAGATTAGAGATTAGGCAGGGTTAAGAAGTTTGTCCAGGGCTGAGTCCCACTGGCGTAAGTGGTTGAGTGCAGGACTGTGGCCTGTGGACTTGGCAGTTCAAATCCAGCGGTGGCTCTCAGGAGCAGCACTGGGTAGCGTCCACGACCACCAGGGGCAGTGAAGCCCACAAAAAATAAAAATAAAAAAAAGAAGTTTGTCCAACCTTACACCATGAAAATAGCCATGTCAAACTCTAAATCCAGGTCTCCCTGACTCCAGACATATCAGCTCTTAAGATTTAAGTATTTTTGTCTCCACTGGGAGGAAGCCTTAGTTCATGCATACCTTATGAACATGCACAGATAAAGCAAATATCAATACAAATCACATAGCACAATCCCAGTAGAAACACAGGCCTATTCCATAAGAAATGACATAAAATCAAAATGTAATTATGCCTCTCTAAGATATAAATAAAAACTACAATCTACATCAATATCCAGGGTTTGTCATTCTTGCTAGGCATGCTTTAATTTTGGAAGTAGTCATTCTGGTTGGTAGCACATAAACTTTGAAACTTTCTTATTCAATGTAGCTGCCACCTGGAGTCTCTAGTGTGTAGTACTGCTTGATGGATCTTCTTATAACCAATAATACTTAAATTTTTTCCCGCTGAATACTCTTAACACATTTATCCTTCTACTGAAATTGCTGAGGCACTTGAAATCTCTCCCAATCTCATACCGATGTACACAAGGCTGAGAGATTAAAAGAATAACTTAAAATGTATTGCCATTGAGTCAATTCTGACTGTGGTGCCCCCTATTTGTTACAGAGTAGAAGGCTTTTCTTGGCTGTAATCTTTGTGGAAGTGGGTCACCAGGCCTTTCTTCTGCTGAGCTGCTCGTTAGGTTTGAACCACCAACCTTGAGGTGAGCAGCTGATTGCTAACCACTTGCGCCCCCCACCCTCCTCAAAAGAATGGCCACAAAAATCTTAAACATAACATGTCCTAAACTGGCATTTTTTTCACTTAAGCTCTAAAACCACCTAAGATTTTTTTTTCCAAAAAAAAAAATCATTTTATTGGGGCCTTGTACAACTCTTATCACAACCCACACATCCATCCATTGTGTTAAGCACTTTTACCACCTAAGATTCTAACAGCTTCACTCACCCCTTGACTCCTTCATTCACTCAGTCACTGATATCGAGTAAGCTCTGAATCAAGGGGCCCCTGTAGGACAGAGTGGACTGCCCTGGTGGATGGCTATTTTTTTTTATTGGAAAATATAGCTCCTGCAGAGCAGCGGGTGGTTTTGAACTGCTAACCTTGCAGTTAGCTGTCCAACACATAATCACTATGCCAACAGGGCTCCTAGAGGTCTCACAATTGAGTCTTTTTTCCCTCAGGTGATGAAGGGAAATCTCTTTACTCTAAAACGAGAAAGGCTTTTGCACCCTTAGGTCCTGAGGTGCCCATTTGTTTCTTCAAGTTTAGAGGCCTCCAGCTTTGCATGCTGGCTTGATTTGCTTCCCTCCCTGATGCTGAGGAACATTTTGTACGATGTTGATATTACAAGTCGCTGCTCTTAGACCATACACTCCCGTAGCACAGGAGCCACATCTGTTTGGTGTCTCTTGCACTTAGCACAGTTGCTGGCACAGAGAAAGGACTCAATAAACACTGTTGAAAGACTCCATGACACTTAGTGACTCCTAAAGCTTGCCCTTCTCCCACCTTCCCCAAGCAAATATTACTGGGTCCCTCTTTGTCGCTGGTTTCTTTCTCCACTGGTCACTATGCCCTTGAACTATTCATTACTTTGAGATCACTTCCAAATTAGTAGCTCTCCTTTCTTGAAGGACGAGGGACAACTTCCATCTGTGAATTCCAAATCTGGAAGAGAACCCTGGATGATGTAGGGGTGAGAGGAAGGGCGGCCTGCTTTTCTTCTCTGAAGAGAACAAGTATGGCTTCAGGAGCGAGAAGACCCTACGCCACAGGTAAGGTTTAGAAGTAAGGTCACACATCATTCAAGTCCGGATGGCCAGCAAGCCTTTGTCTTTGTTGTAGCCACTGGCTTGGCTAAGTCTAGAGTGGGTGGGGAATTTAAGGGTGAAGAGACCCCCTAGATCCAGTCTGGTTTGGGTTTCAGCTCTTGTTGAAGAGGCCTCTTTCTTTTCCTAACGCAGAGCTCTCTCCTTAGAGAGAGGTTTCTTCTATAGTTGTTTCCTTCCCCTCCCACTCCCCAAACCCATTGCCTTCATGCCTACCCAAAGAGACCCCATAGGGCACAATAGAGCTGCCCCATAGGGTGTCCAAGGCTGTAACTCAGTATGGAAGTAGACTGGCCCATCTTCCTCCCTTGGAGCAGCTGCGGGGTTGGAATTGCTGAACTTCGGGGTTGAAGTCGAGTACTTAAATCACCGTGTCACCAGGACCCGCTATCCCGACTCAAGTGCTTCTAAATGCCAAGTGAGAG
>PVJH01001012.1:0-241358 GCA_004026705.1 Nesogale talazaci | reverse complement strand
AAAATATTATCTCAGGCTTAGCCTCGGTGGCATAATGGTTGTGTGCGGGACTGTGGCCCACTGGGATGGACATTTAATTCCAGCAGCAGCTCCACAGGAGCAAAGGTGGGCCTCCTACTCCCACCACCAGAGGGCAGTGTTGCCAAAAAAACCCAAAAAACAAAAATATTATCTCTACTCCTATGGTTATAATCAAATTCAGGAATGGATTTCTTATTAAGGATGCATTATTAGTGTTATCTTCAATCAGTCCACTTTGACATGCAATAAAGAACACTTTAAAGAAGCCCATACAAACTGAGGGGAAGATAGGTGCTATCTAATCACCAAAAAGTAGGGCGAAGCTGAATAAAGACAAGAATTTCTCTAGAATGGCCATGTATAAAAGGACATTCTTCTAGAGCTGAAGTCCTGAATTGGACTCCTACCTTCCTAAGGTGTGAGAAAAGCAATTGATTTGTTAAAGCCACTCGTGTGTGTGTGTGTGTGTGTGTGTGTGTGTGTTGCTATACAGCATTAGATAACTAAGACAACATAAAAAGTTTGTAGAAAGAAACAAAAGAAGAGAGAGGAGAAAATGGAATAGAAGTCAGTCAGTCTGGACTTCTGGGAAGAATGAAAGGTACACAGGGTCTGTCGAGTAAGATGATGACTGCCCTTACTTATTGATTTTGTCCTGAGAACATTTTTTTTTCATGTTCAGGATTCTCTTGTACATTACTTCCTTAAGAGAGTTACAACAGAGAGAAGGTTAAATCTTTTTGTTATATGGTACTGAGGTATGTTGAACTTTTTATTATCCTTGAATATACATGTTTGATAAGCAGCAAAAAGCATTGTTTGGAGAGGCATTATGTTTGTCTTCTATGCCAGTGTATCTCCTACTACACAAGCATATTATATATAATATATATATGATGAGTACAATATCACTAAGATAGATTTGCATTATTTTCTGACATCTGAATCAAGGAAATGATGTGTCATTTCCCAAAGTCCTCAAGAATTGATGGCAGTAGCTTGACTTCTGGCAGCAGGGTGAAGATTATGATCATTGGAGAGGAAAGTGGTTGAGTTGTATAATTTTGAGGGTTTGTTTTATAATTTAAGTGATGCAAAGAGATCTTGGACATGTATCAATACAAATGTGAAATGTCTGCTTTCTGTTTCCTAATGCTATGGAAATAAAAAATTAATTATGAGCTTGAATCCCATACAGAGAGGTGGAGGGACAGAAGTTGAACAATTGATGAATACTAGTATCAGTGTAATATAGCAATATGAAAGTTATATGAGGTATTTGTGCTTATTTTTATTTAGTATATAACATAGCCAATATATTTATGAAGTAATTTTTATTACATTATAATAAATGAATATATGCACAGTAAGATATGTACTATATTAAATATAATATTCTTAAATGTTATCAAATCCTAAATAATCTGGAAAAATTATTCATTTATATGATTATGCCATTGATTTTGACTCGGTGGTTGTGAACTGACTTTTGGGTTTTTATCTCACTATCTCTAATTTAGAATATATGCATCTTGTGTTCACTAAAATTAGAATATAGATTTATGAAAGAAAAATGAGTGTGAGTAAAATATTTTGATATTTCTCCTAAATAGAAGTCTCCATGTAATTGTTTGATTTATTTACTGTTAGTCCCTGTACTACCTCTGATTGATAAATCTGTCCAATAAAAGCGTATGGTTCAAAATACATTTTAAATAAGAAGATCTGGTAACATGCACAGACATTTCCCTTTTATTTCCTTTCTTAATTTATTTGAGGTAATTCAACCTGACCCTAATGCTGCTTATATCTTGGGGAGGCAACTGTCAGAAAGCAGTGCTCATGGAAAAAGTCCCTTTACAAGTGAGAAAAACATTTTGGCTTCATGTTACATATACGCCACTCCAAGGTCCGTTGCTACTGTTTTCCAAATTACTCACTGGCTTACTGAATGGCAGTTACAAGTGGCGCTTTTATTGCAAAGTACAGATGTTGATATTTTCCATGATTTTCTTGGAGTAAATGGAGGGCTTTCATATTGAGAGAAAAAAGTCATTTTGGATGTTGTAAAAGAACTTGTATTTCCACTTTTTAAAAGATTTATACATCCACTACAGTTTTATTCTTTTTTTAAAAGTTTATTGGAAGAACCTGTTAATGTTGGCATAAACAGAAAACAGATGTTATCCAAAAGAAAGAAGCTGGGAATTTTAATGAGTAGACATCAAGTTAGAAATAAACAAACAAACAAAATTACTTTCAGGGTCATATGTGGGCTAAAATTTTTGTGTAACATTTCACAAAGTTGTGTGTGTGTGTGTGTGTGTTGAGAGAGAGAGAATGAATATGAAAACAAATAATATGAATGGTGGAACAAACCCAAACCAAACTCACTGCCCTTGAGTTTAGTCTGACTCATAGTGAGCCTACAGGACAGGTTAGAACTGCCCCTGTGGGTGTCCAAGACTGTATGTACACTATGGGCAAAGCAAGCCTTGTCTTCCTCCCTCAGACTACCTGGTAGTTTCCAGCTGCTGGCCTTGTGTTAGCACCCCTCACATAACTACTACACTAACAAAGGAGTTTAAAATAAGTAAATAATGGGGAAAGTATCTCCTGATACAATCCGACTCCAAAAACACATTGGCGTTAAGAGCTATCTTAGGCTGAGTTGCTTACATCTAAGGTTTAACGGTGTGCAAGCCATTGGTCAGATGTTAGGCTGGAGGCACTTTCTGATTTACATAGCTGCCTTGGCCAGTGATCAGCAAGAAGCCAAGGAAGAGGGTGTAATGAGCATGAAGTCAAGGTCTGCAGGGCAGAAGACAGATCTTGGGTCACTTGGAGGATGGGCAGGCAATGTAGCAGACTGGAGCTCAAATCTGAACAACTAGAGGTTGATGAGTCAGGTGCAGGATCCAGACGCAGGAAAAAGCAAGTGAACTTTTACAAAAGGTTCACTTAAAGTAGATGCAGGTCACACCCTCAAAGAAAAAAGCTTTCAATTAATTGCAACCTGACTGTAGCATGAATACGAATTTTGCATTTCCCCCAAATTTCCTCCACCCATTATGGAAACTTAGAACCGACTGTGTACAGTTACATTGTGTTACATCCAGCCAAGGGAAGTTAGTAGGTGTTTGCTGAGAATCTTAGCCTAGCTAAGTTGACACAAAGGCTAACAATCTGAAGACCTAACTCAAAATCACTGTTGTGAAGTTGACTTTGACTAACAGTCACCGTTACAGACCAGAGTGGAACTGCTCCATGGGGTTTCTGGGGATGTAGACCTCTTTGGAAGCACACTGCCCCAGCTTTCCCGGCCAGGCAACTGTTGGGTTGGAAGTGCAAACCTCTCAGCCAGCTTCCACCACTCTACCCACTGTGCTCTCAGAGTGCCATAGCCCATTCCTTGGTACTTCACACAGTCAATTTCATTCACTATGCTACAGCAAAGGTATTATTATCTCAGTGATACAGAAGCTGGTGCTTGATCTATATACATGTATTAAATGCAACCTTTATTAGGGATAGTGAAATTTGATACAAAGAGAGGTATATGGGAGAGTTACTTGACAAAATTTAGATTTATTTACATGTATTTACTTTTTGAATAATTGACTGTGTACAGAAACCTAAAGTGTTTTTGAAGAATTTTTCATGGCATTCTAAACAATTTGACTTTGTAAATCCATAGAATTCTTGCCTTCTTTTTCCTTTTTATACTTAAAAAATAAAACAGAAAACTTTACAGTGAAGAACAAACATATTTATACTTATTCTTTTTTTCCCTGTGAAATGATTTGGTTAATTAAGCCCTTTTTGTAACTATACCATACTGTTGCTTCAACTATTTCCAATGTTAAAAATCTCTATGCAGTAAGAAAAGGGAGCTATTGGATAGGAGATACCTTTAAAGAAATGTTTCAAGGTTTGGGTTATATCTTATTTATAAAATGTAAAAATTAGGGCTGAGCCCCGGTGGCGTAGTGGCTGTGCTCGCAACTGTGGCCCACTGGGATGGAGGTTCGATTCCAGCTCCACGGAGCAAAGACTGGGCCTCCTACTCCCACCACCTGAGGGCAGTGATGCCGCCCCCCCCCCCCCAAAAAAAAAAACCAAAAATGTAAAAATTAACTAGGCATTTTCTCCTCTTAAAACTTTATTTGATAAAATACACACCTCAAAATTTATCATTTTAAGAGTACTATTTAGTAGCATTAATGACATGTATATGTTAGATAACCGAAACTACTATTAAAAAATATTTTTCACTACCTAAACTGGAACACTATATACTAAATAGTCACTCTCCATTCACTTCTTCACCAGCACTGGTAACCTTTACAAATAATCATAATCATAAATCAATACTGACAATGACTTTTTAAAAAGTTTTATTATTATTATTATTAATTACTTTTGCTACTGGTAATGAACAAAGATTATAACTCAATATAAAGAAAATTAAGTTCTTCATAACTGCACCAATAGAAAATATCATGATAAATAAGTAAAGCATTACTGTTGTAAGGGTTTTTATTTTACTTAGATATAGTCAATGTTCATGACTATCAAGCAGCAGTCATGAAATCAAATGATGTATTGCATTGAGTAAATCTTTAAAGTGTTTAAGAGCAAAAATCTCATTTTGAGGACAAATGTGCACCTGGCCCAAGCCATGGTATTTCTAATCACTTCATGTGAATGTGAAAGTTGGACAGTGAATCAGCAAGACTGAAGGATTCGTTCATTTGAACTCTCCTGTTCTCAGAGAAAAGTGAAAGCATCATGGACTATACACGGACTTAGTGTCCTTTAATTTATCCCTCTAGTTTCTATTATCCATTGTAATTGCTACACAAAAACAGACAAAATTCATGATGAAAGGGTCTATTAAAGATGTTAACAAGTCGTATTTCCACTGAGAAATTCTCAGCGTGGTTGTTTACCAGGACATGTTAGAAAGTTTCAGACCTGCTGATTGCCAAAGGGGGGACCCCTCTCTACTATACACCACGACCAGAAGCATTTATCTCAAGCTCCCTGGGCCAGCAAACCTGGCTCTCTTAAGTGCCCAAAGACATCCCACTCCAGTAAACCTCAGCCCAAAGACACTCCGCTCCTCTTCTGTGGATCAGCAAGTCCTACTTCCCCAATTAAGTACCAAGAGGCACCCCCACACCCCGTCGGCAAGCCAGCCACATGCAGAAAACAGTCATTCGATTTGCTCCCTGAGTTGGGAAATCCATCCCTCGTTTCTGTTCTCTGGCTTCTGGCTCTTCTGTCTTCTGGATCCAGCGGTTCTCTGCACAGGAGTCTTAGGTCCAGAGGACTAGCTCCACTCTGGGCTCTTGCTGGCAATGAGATCCCCCCTCTTGCTTCTCAGAGGCTCATTTTATGCATTTCAGAATGGCACTCCAGACATTCTTTCAGACCTTCATACCAGACCCACGCAAGGAAAAGTCGTTTTGTTAGAGTTGGAGGTTTTTGGTTGTTAAGATCTTCTTTAAATAATTCACTCCCCTTGTAGACTGCCAGAACAAATGAATCTGTCTTAGGGGAGGTATGGGGAGAATACTACTCCTTAGCAGTGAGCCTGGTGCAACTTCATCTTCCATACTTGGAAGATGCTGCAGGAGAGACCAATCCCTGGAAAAGGACATCATGCTTAGTAAATGAGGGGTCTGTAAAAAGGAGAAACACATTCAAGAAATATAGCACAACAATAAGTTCAAATGTAACAATTGTAAGGATGACACAACATTGTACAGTGTTTCCTTCTGTTATATACAGAGGATCTTTGAGTCTGAGCCAATTCAAAGGCAACTAACAAGAACAAGAACAACAGCAACAACAAAACAATTCCTTATAAATTTTATCTGTGAATATCTGTAAGAAAACATTGAAGAAAGGACAAGATCAGTTAATTGTACATTGAGAAATTTTATGCAATATAGATTACTAATAATGCAATGCACATATACACAAGCAGTTATAAGTATAGTTTATTGCAAATTTTTTATTTATACTTTATGCATTTCAGGCTTTGTCCCCTTCTTATAATTAGTCCATTGATAAAAGAAGTTTTCGTACTCATTTTGTTTCTGTACAATTTTTATTAACAGCTTTTAGGACTTCTTTCATATTTTATGTAAGCTTTTAGAGTATACTTAAGAGATTTGTTTCAAATCTGTAAACTAGTAAATCTTTTGTTTGGTGTTTCTTTATGAATTGTCTGTTTTACTTTAGTCTGTTCCTTAGACTGATCCACTTTTTAATTTTCCTTATGAGCATGTGGATTTGTATTAAAACTGGAATCTGAAATTTGGGGACTTTGGAAATTGTATTCTTTCTTGTATTTGAGGATCACTTTCTTTTGTTTTTTTAAAGGCATTGCAGTCCATTAGTTTAATTACTTTTTTTTCTGAGGAGTAGTAATCCTTGTTACTTGTGGACACTAAAATCTATGCTATTTTAGTTTATATTTATCCAAATTTTAGATGGAGATTTCCTTAACTCTAAATAACAAAGCAAAAACAAACAAAAAGTCTATTTACTGTCTTTACAGAAATGCTCTGAGTTTAAAGTAGTTGAACTACCCTGAAAGAGGGATCAATCTAAATAAAAGTTTTGCTGCTGTTTTAAGTGCTCTCTTAAACTGGGTTCTCTAGAGAAGCAAAATAAATAATACATATGTGTGTATACAACCCCACTAAATCGCAATGCCATTGAATTGATTCTGACTTATGGTGACACTATATAGTGTTTCTGAGCTTTTAGATTTGTTTCGCAGGAGTAGAAAGTCTCATTTTTCTCTTGACAAACAAATGATGGATTTGAACAAAAATGTTGAGCTTAGATGTCCAACACTTACCTAGCAGAATCCCCAAGCCCATTATATATGTATATACATAGAGAAGTTTATACCAATGAAATGGTTAATACAGTTGTATAAGAGGGCAAATCCTATGTTTGTGGTTCACATGTTATTTTGGAGGCTTCTCCTGACTTAAGTAGCGTAGGGGCTGCCGAAATGAAGATTAGCAAGAAACTATGAGTTTCTGGTTGCAAGGACAAATGATTCTAAGATCAGTAGGTTAAGTCTGTGGCTGAAAAGGCAATTGAATCTGTGGTGGTTACATAATTTCATGTCAACTTGATAGGTAAGTATAGGGGTGAAGTCTGGCCTGTCAATCAGGTCACATTCTGATGATGCCTCCTTAAGGGTGTGGCCTTCTCATGAGGATTCTGGGAACTTCCTCTCTTCCTGAAAGTGGGGCACATACTCTCTGCCTTCACCTTCCTGTTGAAGAGACACTAAAAGTCACTCTGGGAGCCCTGTGGTGCTGCCAATAATAATTGAATCTACAAGATGTTGCACCCACTAGCCTGTGTTCTGTCTGCATTCTGCATTATTATATATGGCCGCATGAGTCTCAAGAGGGAATTATGGACTAGTTATCAGACTAAAGGGCTAAGATAGGTCTTACAGACTTGATCTGGTTTGGCCTGGATATTTTCTTAATATAAAATTACTTTTGGATATAAAACTTTCTTATACATATATTAGTGTATGTGGATTTGTTTCTCTAGTCAACCTGGCCTAACACAGAATCCAAGGTAAGAGATCAGGCTTATAATGACTACCAGAAATGGCAGTTCATATGACATGCTATTGGCTCAAGTCCAAAGAAGCTGAGGTGAACAAACCAGATACAGGACATAAAACCTGTAAAATACAAGATTATTTTGGTAGTAGGCCACACTTTCGAAGAAATCTTCATCATGGGGGAGTACTTGCTTGATTAGCTGGAAAGGTACTGAGAATCTTGACACAAAACCTTAACTGTGAGAGGTGCTGTTGGGTTGGTCCTGACTCCTCACAGTGACCCAGTACACTAAGGGACAAAAAACTTATCTATCCTGTGCCATTCTGACAAGTACTATGTTTTAGGCAATTATACCAATTCTTGTGTCAATCCATAGCACTGAGGACTTTCTTCTATTTTGCTGTTCCTTGACCTTAACAATCATTACGTCCTTTTCCTGGAAGTAGACACTCTTTATCCTTCACATGCCCAAGGTAAGTCAGACAGAGTTCATTATCTTTGCTTCTAAGAATTTTCCTGGCTATATTTTTTCCCAAACAGTTTTATTGTTGTTTTTCACTACCTACCCATGATATATTTAATATCCTTGATAAATGCCATAATTTAAATTAATCCAGATTTTGTAGTCTACCTTATCTATTATCCAGCTGTCACAGGCATATAAGGTAATTGGAAATATCTTTGCTTGGGGTCAATCACACCCAGTCTTCCAAGTGACATCTTTGATTTTAAATGTTTAAAGAAGTATTTTTGTAGCATGTTTTCCCTACCAAATGCATCTTTTGAGTTTTTGACTGATGCCTCCATGGGCACTGATTGTCTATCTAAGTTAAATGAAATCCTTACATCAATCTTTTCTCCATCTTAACAATGTTCACTGAACCAGTTCTGATGAATTTTGTTACTTTGAGGATCTCTGATCTTCATCAGTAAGTGCTTCATAATCTTTTTGTTTTCAACCAGTAAGTTTGGGCCATCTGCATACTATAGGATATTAATGAAGCATCCTCTGAACTGGATCCCCATTTTTCTTCACATGGTGCAGTTTTTTAAAATCTTTTTCAAGATATACAGGTGTACAATGAGTACATATGGTAAACATGTTATGTCTTATATGGTATAAGGCCTGATTTTTGACATTCCATGATATGTATGGAGAATTTAGAAAATTGATCCATATCTCTCACAGAATACCCAAAGAAACTTTCTCCTGTTTTTCCTCCAAAGCCTTATATTTATAGTTTTTCTCATTGTATTCTTATGCCTCAGTTGGCTATGCATTGATCTTTGGCATTATAGGCTTCAAGCAATACCTACCACTTTTCCTACCTCACTAGTTTCCAAACCTATAAAATATGTATCTTACCTCAGCCTTTATATAGGTCCTAGTCAATTTAGGAGAGAGATCTGTGAGATGATAGAACCAGCCACTTACAAGAAAGTCTTCATCACAATCACCTTCACTTGCTGCATAGGCAACTGTTGAATCACAGAGAAGGTCTGGACTGATTCGTGTGTGAGACCCACTGCTGTTGAGTTAATTCTGACGCACAGTGACCCATATGACAAAATATAAGTGCCCGTGAATTCCTGAGACTAAATGTTTACAGGAGTAGAAAGTCTCATTTTTTTCCCCTCTGAGCAGATAATGGACTCAAATTTCAGACCTTGCTGTTAGCATCCCCACTCATAATCCAGGGCTCCTCTAAATCAGAACCACATGCCTGGGGCCTGACTTACCTACACATTCTTCTAGACACAGGAATGGATCTTGTTTGTCACCGGGGGAGTGCCTGGATAGCATAGCATATTTATATATATTTTTTCTTTCACATGCTATTGTTTTTTTACTTCTCAATTTCTTACACCAGGGCCTTGAAAAGAGCAGCCAAAATTTATGCTTGTTTGGTTAATATAATCCTTAAAACTTCAAAGTATCATCAGAATAGGTCTAAATGTCGACAAGCCTTTCTTTCCCACTATTTTTGATATTATATAATCTACAAATATGTGCCGAGCTCTTTCTAAACTCCATCTTGTGCTCCCTGTGTAGTTCTACTCATACAGGGCCTCATCTGGGGTGGGTCACGTGCTCTGGGCAGCCTAAGCCCATCATTATCAGTTGGGGGATGAGTGTGCCACACTGTTTGTAGTTTCACCAAGTTGTTCTATCAGCTTTCTAGAAGGAAATGCAAATAAACGTATTCCAAACCCCTTCAGAGCACACTGTAAACCTTTGTAACTTCACAGCCAAATGGTAAACCGCAGGACCACAGGACTTAATTCCCTTGAGGCAGCCATGTTATTCCTGTCAGACTTTTCTTCCCTCATTCATCAGCGTGAGGCTTTCATCTCCTTTTAAAGTCATGGCCTTTCAAGTGGGGGTGAAATTACACCTGTCAGTAATAAATGCTCCTACCACTCTTTATCATGCTGTCATTTTCACAAAAGAAATTAAAAGGAAGCATAACCTATTCCGCATTTAGTTAAAAAATATTTTTCTTCTTCCTCTCTGTCACTCTTCAATAGCTTCCAGCTATGTGATTGTGGAGAGTCCTTAAAAATATTCACCTTAGTTGAGAGACTATAGAAATGTTGGGCAAATTAACTTCCATGTAAGTCACCTTTATCTTCAGTAGCTGAATTAAACATTTGACAGAAAGATTTAAGTATACACATCATCTACAATGGCAATCCAAATGTGCCCCTTAGCACACTTGTTCTGTTTATTTTTTCTATTTTACACTCTGATAAGTCTGTGATTGCCAGTAACACCACACAGCAGGTGCACCTGTGCAGCCACCATATTATTTACAGAGAGAAGAAAGTTAATGTTTGATCAAATCCAGGCCACACCTGGCCCAGGACATTAGTAGGAAGTAGGGTTAAAATCAAAATTGCAATTTACTTTAACCTGGTATTTGAACTCCACAGAGCAAACTCTCAAGGTCTCTTGAAAATTTGGAGGACTTGAACTCTCACTCCCCATTAACCAAAAAAGAAAAGGAAGCTGGAAGTCTATTAACCAGAGGCTGATTGCTATGTTAAGTCTTGATTGAGCAATGGCAATACAGGAACTATGTTTGTATTTGGCCTGATCTTTCGAAGTATGAGAGAACTTTTTACTTTTTAATCAATATCCTATGCCTGAAATATATCAACAAAGGAATTATTATTATGTGAACCACACAAATCAATAATAACAGTAGTATTTAAATTTTTTATTAGAAACACAGCTAAAATACATAAAACAGCAAAACATCATTTCACTTCTTCCAGGAATCAAAGGGCTTGCATAGGTCCTTTGAGAAGGATAGATTAACTCAGTTTGAAGATTTTATCTTAAAATTACAACAGAGATCGACAAGGAAAGATAAAACAGCACAATTTGTTCAAAAACCCGAGATTGAAATTCACTACCCTTGAATCAATGCCGACTCAGAGCAGTCCTTCACAACAGTGTGGAAGGGCTCCTGTGGCTTTCCAAGATTGAACTCTTAGCCGGAGTGAAAAGCATCCTTTTTCTCTTGGGAGCTCTGGTGCTTTCAAACTGCCGAGCTTGTGGCTCACAAGCCAAAGCCACCAGGGTACCATGATTAGTAATCTAGCCAATGAACATTTTGATTTCTGGAAAGAATTCCATCCATATAAGGAACTTAAAAGGAATGATTTAGTATTATACATTGTGTAATATTAGAATCCATAGACATAATTTGTAAAGTTGAACTTTAGTGTGAAAATCATCTTTACATTAAATAACATTTCATCATGTAATATAAAGTGCTCCAATAGCATTCCAACTCAAATAAAATTTGAATATGACACTTGTGGCCTCAGAATTAAGTGCAAATATGCCTCTCCACATCCAGACCTTCACAGTGTGCACTGGACTCTCCCTGTTTTCTTCCATAGCACACACTGTTAACAAGCTTGCATTTTGGGGTTCACTGTTGGAAGATAAGGACTCTCACACTAAAAGAGTCAACTACTGCATTGGGAAGTGAAGACAGCTTTCAAAACGACAAGGAAAGTTTACGAAGATATACCCGAAATATGTTTGTATCCTTTGCACGTGAATTCTCACATTTGGTCCTGCTAACACTCGTTAGTTGCTATGGAGTGACTCTCACTGATGGAGGAAAGAAAGAAATGCTGCCCGACACTGCGCCAACCCCATGATATGCTGGGGATCATACTGTTGGGACCCCTAAGCTTCCCACTGACCAATTTTCAAACCCTGTTTCTTAGTTAGTTCTTCTATTCAGCTTCACAGCCCTGCACCACAGCTTCTACTAGTAGGTGAGTGGTGACTACTTATGAAGTCAACTGAGCAAGAATCATATCTGATTCTTTGTGGTAACATAATTTCATATCAACTTGATAAAAAGAGTGAAGGGTTGGAATCTAGTCTGTCAATCAGGTCACAGTCTGATTGATCCCTACTTGTAGGTGTGGCCTCCTCATGGCTTATGAGGATTCTGGTAACTTCCTCTTTTTCTCCTGGGAGATGGTGGATACTACTTTCTTTCTGCTTCACATTCCTGTTGACAAGTCACATGAAGCTAGAGATAGCTGTGATCTTTCTGCATTCAGCATCATTTCATGTGTTATGTGAATCTGAAAAGGAATTCATGGACTACTATCAGACTTATGGGCTAATATAGAACTTAGGGACTTGAGGGGAACTGAGCTGGGATGTTTTATTAATGCATAATTATTATTGATATAAAGTTCTAATATATATACACACACACATATATATAGATTTGTTTCTCTAGTCAATCTGGTATAACCCAGTCTCCTTCATATAGAGGAAAGAAGTAGGAGGCAAAGGACATTTATAGAGGTCTAAATATAGGGATGTACATATGTCAATATATTTATATATGATGATGGGGAAAGAGACCTATGTGCATATATTTATAGGCTTAGTATTAAGGTAACAGATGAACGTTGGGCCTCCACTCAAGTCCTCCCTCAATGCTAGAACACTTTTTTCTATTAAATTGGCATTTCATGATGCTCACCTTCCCAACATAATCTCTGAAGACAAATGAGTGCATAAGCAAATGTGGTGAAGAAATTCTATCGTGCCCAGCTATCAAAATATATAGTGTGTGGGGTCTTAAAGGCTGAAGTTAAACTAGTGGACAGCTAGCTCAAAAGCAACAAAGCCCACATGGAAAAGAAGCGCACCAGCCTGTGTGACACAGGTGTTGAAGGGATTAGGTATCAGGCATCAAAGAACAAAAAATAATATAATTGTGAATGAGGGGGAGTGCAGATTGGGGACCCAAAACCCATCTGTAGGCAACCCTTACAGAAGGGTTGCAGGGAGGAGACAAGCCAGTCAGGGTGCTATGTGGCAATGATGAAACATACAATTTTCCTCTACTTCTTAAATGCTTCCCACCCCTCCCTCTTACTATCATGATTCCAATTCTACCTTACAAATCCGGCTTTGCCAGAGGATATACACTGGTACAGAGAAGAGCTGGAAACAGAGAATCCACGACAGATGATCCCTTCAGGACCAGTGGTGAGAATGGCGATACTGAGAGTGGTAGAGGGAAGGTGGGGTACAAAGGGGGAACTGATTATAAGGATCTATATATAATCAATCTTCTCCCTGGGGGATGGACAACAGAATAATGGGTAAAGGGAGACATTGGACAGTGTAAGATATGACAAATAATAATAATTTCTAAATTATCAAGGGTTCATGAGGGAAGGGAGAGCAGGGAGGAAAGGCAAAAATGAAGAACTGAAACCAAGAACTCAACTAGAAAGCAAATATTTTGAGAATGATGAGGACAAAACATGTTTGACATGATTGATGGAAGGATTGTGATGAATTGTATGAGCCCTCAATAAAATGATTTTAAAAAGTTAAAACAAAGAAATACAAACAAAAAAATCAAAATAAAAAACAAAACAAAGCACAGTCTCCACGGAAGGAGAAAATGCTATCACTGGACCACAAATGCTCTCTGCAATCTACATGAGGTATATTACATCTGCTACTAAGTCAGCAGAAGTAAACTAAGGCGAGGGAAAGCTAAGCAGCAACTCTGTGTTCCTGGCCTGTTATATTAACTCAGGCTATATAAGCTCTTGGGCAATGTCCCTAGGGATGGAATAACCTATTGGCATGGATTCAATTCTGTGTATCATAGACCCTAGAGCTAAGAATGTAACTGCCTCAGGGGTGGGAGTGGGGAGTTGGGGAGTGGGTGGTGTTGGGGCCGTAACTCTTTATGGGAGTGGAAAACCTCCTATTTCTACTGAGGGGAACTTGTGAGTTCAAACTGCTGGCTTTCTACTTACTAAGTAACCAACAAATAATCCACTATGTCACCAGTCTAGTGTAAATGTAAAAAAGTTTAAACATTGTGTAGTAAATAATGTTGGAGCAATAAGTGTAGAATTTATTTTAAGTAAATGCAAGAAAAATCAAATTGTACAGTGGTTCATTCTTATCGTGATGGTGTCACATATGTGAACCTCTCTTTCTAATACTTAATTCATTATTTCACTTTAAAAATTCCACATGTTTTTGCTGTTCTTGTTGTCTGAATTTCTGGTGTTTAAATCTAACTAGCATCTATGGCCTCTAAAATAAGTTTAACTTTCTCAATTCAACTTTTAGATAATTTGCCACTGAATTAGGTCTTTTGGGGGTGGGTTTGAGACCCACCGTCATTCAGGCTGATCTCATCATTATTTGTATTTTAAGATGGCATTGCTCTACGATTGACTGTTTCACATGCACCTCAAATGACTAAGGTTCCATCGAATCTCTTTCTACTGGGATGAAAATGATGGGGAAACAAATCTGTATCTTGAGTTTACAAAACTTTGGTGACTGCTAGCATTGTTCTTCTTTATGCCTTTGTCAGAATGGGAAGACATATTTCCTTTATTATTAATCTTATCTAATTTTTTAAAACATATTACTGCTGTTTTCCAATAACTACTGAGTCAGATTCTGTTATTTGATGCTATGGTTTGTAATTTCTGGGCCTTTGACCTATTTATAAACTACTGCAATTTTTTTATTCCATTTGACGTGGCCATGTTAAAAATTACTGATTTTTCCCAATAGAATGGTGAAGTTAATTTGTACCGAAATGACATTACTGTTTTATATTATTTAGAGTTTTTATTAAAATAAATCCTTATTTTGAATATTTAAGTCTCCAAGGAAGGCCCCAAAAGAAATAAAAAGTGTATTCCTCGCATAAAATGTCCTAAGAGGTTTATTTGTATGACTAATAATAGCCTGCTTCCATTTGTTCTATAATTTATTAGACTTTCATCTAATAAACACCAGGAATACTGCAGTTGAAGAAGATGCTTGTGAATGGATCTGAGTCAGGGGGGAAGGGCAGGGATCAGGTACTCAGATGGAAAAGTACTGGTATGTGTTGTGTGTGTTCTTGGAAGTCTGGCTTCACTTGCAAGAAAAATATAGTATCTTTCAATTGACAGAGAAATTAGAAGAGTTAGGAAAATGGTTTTCTCTCTCTCTGTTTTTTTTTACTTGCAAGGTTATGCAAGGTAATGTTATTCCATTTTTTTTCTATGAATTCTTTGAATCCCCCTTAGATACTGGCAATTTCTGGTATGTGACTCTTTGTAAACCTGATTACAAGTCTGGATTTTTCTTTAGTCAGATTGTTTCAATACCATGTGAAAAAGCATTGCTTCCACTTTCTGTTAAAATAATTGAGGTTGAAATGTTTTGGAATGGTATCTAATTAGAAGAGTAAAATGCTATTTTAATATTAAGTGCAGGAGATGCTTTTGGTTGTATTTTAAATAAAACAAATAGGAATCCCACCCCCCCCACCCCGGAATCTCATTTTTAATTGTTGTGCTTAAGTGTATTGCAACCATTTTATTTTTAAAAGCATATTCTATTATGGATTTTCTTGGTGATATAGAGTAGTAATATTTTATTTTCCCCTTAATGGTTTACCGTATTTTAAAATTCCTTTATTGTCACTGCAGTTCTTTCTTGCCCTGTGTATAGCCAATGAATTTTGTCTAATACTTCGAATCAAGGCTGCTACTGCTTCCTAATATGAGCAAGTTAGTGTGCCAGACTTTGGGAATCCAAATATAAGCTTAGGGAACTGCACACAACCAGTGTGCAGAATTTAGCAACCGTTGGCTATCTACTGGCAAACATTGTTCAACGGCTAAGTAAACAGCGGGATTGGAGCAAACTTGTACAAGTGCAAAGCAAATATCACTGTATTTACTTCTCCCAACATTTCCATATAGTTATACCAAGATATTCTAAGTTATTGGAGGTGGAACAACTTTACAAAATAAAGCTCAAGAATGTCTAATCCCAAACTTCTCTTCAATAGAAATCTGAAACTTTTGATCCATCCTAAAGTGGGGATGTATCTTGATTCTTCTTAAAATGTTTGTTAACTGCTGCCACGTTGCCCCAGCAAGTGTAGAATGGAGCACAATGCTGCATGGTCCCATACTATCCCTGTGATTGATTGTAGAATAGACTGTTGTGATCAAGAGAGTTTTCATTAGCTGTGTTTCAGTAGTAAAAAGTTGAGCTTTTCTTCCTAGTCCATATTAGTCTGGCCATTTTATAACAACAACATACAAGCCTGCCCCGGTGGCTGGAGAGTGACTGCACGTGAAGTACACTGCCTTGGAATCAAACCTAGGTCTCCCAAATGGAAGGCAAGAATTGTACCACTGGACCATCATTGTTACCCCATCAATAGTACCTTAGAAGCAATTTGTCTCTTCTTTATTCACTCAGCAAACTCTGTGACATTCTTTAGGAGATCATTGGAAAAAGCCACATTATTGTGGGTGGCCATGGAATAAGATAAATTTAGTTGGGTATTCTGGAGTCAGGCAATAAATGGCAGAATTGTAGGCATAAAGGACAATATTAATTTTAACACACTATAATAAATTTAGTAGCATAACATTTTCTGCAGCAATTAATTATGACCTTGAATGAAACTTTCAGTTCGATTTAGTTCCATATACATTTTATTAGTTTTCAGGAAAAATGCAAGTAAATTTATCTTTGGAGGGATCATTTTGAGGACACAAAGAGCTCAAAGAGAAAGGAAGAGGCTCATTATTCTGCTTGAGCTAATGTATTCAGATCTGATCTGGTATCTATCGGGACTCCGCTGACAAAGCGATTGTGTGGCTCTGTTAGTGGTTGATTCTTCCTCCTTCAACTGTATATTTATTGTTGTGATCTCTCTGTCTGGACTCTGTTCTTCATGCTGCTTCCAGGTAATTTGAATTGCTCTGTCATGTTCTGTGTTCCCAGACGATCATGGCTTCTGTGAATTCACAGGTTTCTTTAATGGCTTCTGAATCCAGGGGCAATTTTAGAGTTTACCTATGTGCCTCATATTCAAATCTCCCATATACAAGTGTCCCCTCCATTAGCTGAGCATTTTTTGTAAAAACACTGTTGGGTCACACACCGTACAGTCTTTCTAACTCTCATGCATTCTTCCTCCTCTCTGGTTTTATCAGTTATGTCAAAGTGGTTATATAAGACATTTTCCTAATCATGGTGGACACCCAAAGTGTAGTAGATACGGATCCAAAATAATGCAGTGCACATACACAGACTATTATACATACAAAGAAAAACATTCTATGTGTTGCATGACCCATATCTTCAAATCTGTGACAATTAAACAACTTGTCTCTTACCCCCACACATCCTTAATCTTTTAAAAAGATGATGTTGATCTGATATAATAAAACACATAAGAGAAGGGAAAAGAAAAGTAGTTAAAAGGTATACATTGTGTTTGTTGAAAGTGAAAGGATGGACCACAAAACAGAGGCAGTCTTTTTTCTTGCTTAGCCCTAAATACCCAGGTGACATTTCTTCTAATTCCCTCATCTAACATGGCTAAAAGATTGAGAAAATGGCACTTTATGAATTCTATAAAATTGTAAAGTAAGCACATATCATTTTAGCCTACTAGTCATATAAAGTAGAGAGATATATAGAATCCTAATTTATTTCTTCATATTGGTATTTGATTTTATGTTAATGTGAGACATAGATTTTAAAATATCTAAAAAAGTTATATGGAAATTATTTATAACATTATAAATACAGCTACTGGTTTCAATATATACTTTAGAACATCTATTACATGGTAGGTACTCAGAGAGCATTTTGCAAAATTCTTTTCCTGTTTTTTTTTTTTAATTCATAAGACTTTCCCCAACTCTATCACTAGCAGTGGAGAAGCACTAAGTTAATCATGAGGAACAAATTAAATTAAAAATAATTTAAAATCTACTTCTATATTTTTGGCCTTTTTTATTTGAAACTAACTTGTATGTCACAGAAATATTCAATTTTTCTCAGTTTGGCTTTTCCTGCTTTAGAACTAAAGCATCAGGAATCCAGACCGATCTTAAGTGGTAATCCTCTTCTTCCTCTTTAATTTCAAACCTTATTTATTGATATCATTTCCTCCTTTTATTTATGGGATATACCACATACAAAGAAAAACATTGTACATAGTTGCACAGGACATTTCATCAAATAAGGGACAGTCTCATTAAACTTCCTTTCACTCTCGACCCGCCCTTGTGTTAGTCTTTTAAGTCCTGTCCTCTGTGTGGAAACTGGTTTGGCTTTAACTTGTTTTCCTTTATAAGAATGGTGTAATAAAATATACATCTCTATGAGAGTGACTAACTTGCCGAATGTAATTTTGTACATGTCTTAAGGTGTTTGCCTCCTCACTTTTTAAAAGAAGGAATAATATTGCATTATGGGAATGTATCATAGTTTAGGGTTTTTCTTGACCTTCTATTGTCAGGTTTTAAAATTGTTTTCATATTATATGTATATATGTTTGTGCCATAAACATAGGTGTACATCTGTCTATTTGTGTTTTATTCTTTGCTTCTTTAGGGTATGCACCAAATAGAGAAATTGCAGGATCAAAATTAATGTTCACATTACTAATGTTCACATTGATATGAAGTGATTGAAAATATCATGGCTTGAGTCAGGTGTCTTTTAGTTGTCAGAGGAACGTCCCGGTTTTTCAACACCTTAATGAGGTCTTGTACAGCAGGCCTCACTACCCAGTGAAGTGCATCCTTAAATCGCTTGACCATTGTCTCCATGAACACTGACTGTAGAGTCAAGCAAGAAGAAATATTTAACAACTTCAATCATAATGTTAACTACAGGTCCAGTTGTGAGGATTTTGGCTTTCTTTACTTTGAGTTCTAATCCATACTGAAGGCTACAATCCTTGGTTTTCATTAACAAGTGCTTTGGATAAGACATTGAATCATGTATGTGAATTTTGGTGTTGTGAAGACTATTAAAAGTACCATGGGTTGACAAAAGGACAAATACATCTATCTTGGAAGAAATACGGCCAGCATGTCCCTTATGGACAAGGATGGCAAGATTTGCCTCATGTACTTAGGACCTGTCAGAAGAGACCAGTTTCTGGAGAAGGTCAAATTTGGTAAAATAGAGGGATAGCAAGAAAAGGAGGTGGTCCTGGACAAGGCTGAAGACACAATGGCTTCAATAATGGGCTCAAAAATAAAAACCATGGCGAGGATGGATAGCACAGGAAAAGACAGTGGTTTGCTCTGTTGTACACAGGGCCCCTATGAGTTGACACTAAAGCAACATAGCTGCTGTTGAGTAGCTGACACATGATGACATCATGTTCAACAAAGGAAAGCGGTTCCTGGTCCTGGGGATTCCTCAAGGTCACTGGCATGTTCAAGAATCTCCTTGTACCTAGTAGCCAATCCATCGTAACAAGAATCTCCTTCACCCTCACTGACTTCTGCTTGACTTAAGATAATGCTTTCCCCCACAGCTAAGCTCTTCTGTGGGAAAAGAAAGTCAGTCTAACGAAGCTCTGTTTTGCTCCTTAAAGTTGTCACTGGCTAATTTTCAGAAATAGTTTGCTAGGTCTTTCTTCCTACTTTTCTGAAACTGAAAGCTCTGTTGAAATGTGCCACCTGGTGATCTTTCTGATATTTGAAATAACAACCAATCCATCACAAAATTACAGATGGTTGGCTTTCAATGTTGAATATGTACATGGAAACTTACATTATCTATCTATCTATCTATCTATCTATCTATCTATCTATCTATCTATCTATCTATCTATCTATCTATCTATCTATCGTCTGTCTATCATCTACCTCTATCTATCTATCTATCTATCTATCTATCTATCTATCTATCTATCTATCTATCTATCTATCATCTATCAATATCTATCTATCTATATCAAACTCTAAACCCAAACTTGCTGCCAGCCATAGAATCAATGCTGATTCATTGAAACCTCTGTGGGTTTCTGAGATTATTACAGTCTATGGGAGTCGAAAGCCCAGTTTTTCTCCCACGAAGCTACCAGTGGTTTAGGACTATGCAGATAACAACCTAGTACATAATCACGACACCATCAGTGCCCCATTTTTCAATGTTGATTGTAGTATATAATATGGTCATTTGAAATTGTATATGCTAGATAGTAATAAATTAACAGCATTACCAAAGATGCAGTCGCAGTTAGATTTATGTTAATTTACTGTGTGAAAATATAGGAGTGAAATCCAATCTATAAATCAGGCCTAATATTGCCTTCTTGAGGATGTAAAGGAAAGGCACTGGGCACTCCTCCTCCTCTTGCCCTATAACGGCATCCTTGTTGGGATTCTGTCTCCCTTCAGGGGTGGTCCCATGTGATCTGCTGACTTTGGGAGACAATCTCCAATCTACAGAGCCTTGTCATGCATTACCTGATCTGGGATCCACACGACTCGGTATCCATAGGCCTGGGATCCCCCTGCATCTTTCTTCATTATTGTGTTTCATGGGCCTGCAGTTATGTGAGTCCGATGACTTCTCCAACTAACATCGGATTCTAGGACTTGAGTTGATGCTTTCTTGATATAGAAAGCGTTCCTTCTTGAACATATGAGTGTTACTAGTTGGTTTCTATAGGCAATGCAGTCTAACATAGCAATACCATATTTCATAATGGCAGCATATCTTGACAATGAATTTTTGAAAAATTAACTATCTACTTCTAAAGAAACTGAATTTCAAATAATTAACTTTTGTTATAGTGATTCATACCTATCCTTGGAACCATCTAGAGACATTTGAATTTTAAGAGTGGATATCTTGATAGTAGTGTTTACTAAATCCCTGTTAAAGGTAGCAAAAGAAAAGAAAGAAAGAAGCCAAGAGAAAATAGCTAGTGAAATTTAACAAGTTGCCAATATCATTTTATTCCCTTAGGGATGGATATTCATCTGGTGGTCAGGACTGTATTCCCAGCATCTGACTTAAAACAATTCCCACTTTAATAATATATAAATGTGGCTTCCTTTTGAAATTATTGAATCAATCCATATTGATAACAAATCCTTGTTTTCAATCACCCTCACGTAATGCACAGGCAGTTTTAAATCATAGTAAATATTTTGAGCCTTTTTTGCACTAAAGTAGACCTAAATAACAGCCATGTGTACCTGATTTAACTCCCCTACAAATGTATTGAAAGCATAGTTAGAATGGATCTCATTTGTAACTTTCTTGTTGCCTATATCTACAGCCTCTGAAAATTTTGCCTAATTAACATTTAGTCAAGTACAATAAGCAAATTTTCTCAAACAAAGTACATAGTACAGAAGGACAACAGAACAGTGAGTGATTTGGTAAAAATTTAATACAATCCCTTCAGGTTTGTGGCCTACAGTGTATTATGGATACAAAGAAGTTGAAGAATCCCAAATATATTGGGATTGCCATAATGCAGAAATTTATAAAAAAATAATTTGAATGTGAATTGATATGAAATGAATAGTAATGAAGTCTTGGAAGGTAAAATAGGAACAATATTCAGAGTCATAGAAAAATGTTTAAAGGAAGTTCCAACAGAGGGGGGGAAGATTTTTCTCTACGGAATCATGCAATCTAATCAGCCACATCAATTCCGATTACTTTAATGTATTTTATTGATAATTAGCTAAAAATACATTAAGTTAACTCCTCCCTTATCCAAATGAGGGTGAAGTGACCAACAACAAAAATAATGTGAATTGTTTTTTACATTTATAGTTGAGTGTAATGAACCTACTGTGACTGTGTTGATTTCACCTCATCACTACTGTATAGGACAGACTAGAGCTGCTCTGTACAGTCCAAGGCTGTTTATCTCTAAGCAAAGTGACAGCCTCCTCATTCTTCCATGTGATTGCTGACAGGCCCAAATTGCACATCTTTTGATTAGTGGGAAAACAGTTTAACCACTCTGCCGCAGGGCTCTTGAGAATACTTGAAAATAAGTGATTAGTTAAAAACAAACAAAAATATTTTATTGTCATCAAGGTGATGCTAATTCATAGTGCCCCTGTAGGACAAGGTAGAACTGTCCCCCATGAGTTTCCCCGTGACTCCAACAGTTTACAGGCATAGAAAGCACCATGTCTTTCTCTCAAGTGATCAATTATTTGGGCCCCAATGCTGTACATCTAAGTAGTAGAAATTAAACAGAAAACATTTTTTATGTGAAGGTTAACATAACAAAACACTATTCTTTCAAAATACTTAGGGAATGTGTGAAATCTATACACAGTTGATTAAATGATTCAGGTTGACCACTACATTTGCAATTTATTCACAAATAATAAAAAAAAACCCTCAGTAGTTGAATTTTTATTTTAGTAAGTAGTGATTGATTATCCTGTCTGAGCAGTAAAAATATGAAGCAAAATATGAAAGGCATTCCCTCTATGGTACTAAAATCCAGTTTGAAACAGTTTACTCCCATGGTCAATGTTTGGGAAAGATTCCCAGTCTAAAGTTCAAACTTGACTCTGATATGTTAGGAATGAATCACCTATCAAGACTCTGAATACTTATGCCACCAGATGGCAGTGACCTGCTCAAGGTGGAGTCCTAGGCCTACCAAGGCCTACCTCTTTGAGTTGGGATATTTCCTTCTCTTATTTTTTATAATTAAGCTTTCTGCTTAATACATATTCAGTATGATTAATACACATAGCATTTAAAACCATTTAATGACTCATTTATATCACTCTCTTTAATTCTAAAAGAGGAAAAACTAAATCAATAAGAGAGGTATATATATATATATATATTCTTTATATACTAGCTACCTAATTAGATTCTTCACATATGATAGTTAGTTTATTTTATGTCAGTTTGAGTGTTTATGAAAGTGTAAAGGTGGAGTCCAACTTGTTAGTCAAGCCACAGCGTCATGATGCCTTCTAGGGGATGTGGCCTTCTTCTAAGTCGGGAACCTGGAAACCTCCCTCTTTCTCTATCCCTTTGCCTTCCTGGTGTTGGAACTCTGCTGCCAACCCTGAGAGATGTTGGTGCCCTCCCATGTTTTCTCTGACTTTGCCTCCTTGAAGCTCTGCCTCTTCAGGCCTGTGGTCTTCCTGCTTCCTGGTTCACCATTCTGCCACAGAGGCCTAACTCTGTAAGCCCAAACATACTTATGGACAAGTCTCAAACCTTTGGACTCAATTGGACTGGACTGAGATGTCTTCTTGATGTATAATTATTTCTTCATATAAAGCTTTCTTTTACAGTTATGAGTTTCACTGGATTGGTTTTTCAACTTGGCCTAACACAATATGTATAAAAGTATTTACTACTGAAAAACCGATACTAGGGGCTTAAGAGAAAAAGTGGATGATTGGAGAACAATAATAGAAGTGGACATGTGAAGGTGCTTGACGAGTATGCTTATTTATATATTGTGAAAAACGATGTATGAGCCCCCAATAAAATGATTGAAAAAAAAGTATTTACTACTATTAAGAGAAAGAATAGTGATTAATTTTTTCTTCATCTGAAAATACAGTGTAGTCAGCAGAGACATATTTACTGAGCATCTGTTAAACTCTTTTATTCTTCATGAAAGGTGATCTTATTTTTCTATGAAGGTATCAATCCACATTTACATTTTATTTTTAGGTATGCCACGTGACTGATATAATAATTTTGTGTTAGCTAGTCTGATATAATAATTTTGTGTTATCTGTTGGTGGACAAAGTTGGGTTTGAGAGAATGTGTTTTGGTACTGACTGTCCATTTTCTGTTATGAACACAATTAAATAATGGCTGAAATTGTTTTATAATTTTTATATATTATAAATAAAAATTCTAGAAATAAGCATTAGAAGAATAATATGGTATACAATTTTAGGAACAAGTTTTAAACGTATAGTATAGAATACAAAGTGGTATTTAGTCATTGTTATTGGTTTTAGATTAAATGATTTTTCAGGGAAAATGTTTCTGAAAAAAAACACCTACATACATAGCAAGGGTGGTCATGGCTGTACAGTGAATTTATGGACGTAGAACCTCAGGAATGGAACACATACATGTTGGTAGTGTAACAAGTAAACATGCAAAGTATAACTCCATCAATGTGTCTTATCAATGTATGATTGCAAAGAGGAATGAAGAGAACAATTTCTTAAATGAGATTTGACTGTTGGAGGTTCCAGGGATGGGCTGGTGATGAAGGAGATGCTTTTGTACTTTCAGGCAAGGATTTTGAAGAGACTTTGTGATCGAGATTCTCTCTTTCTCTTGAGATGGTCATGTAACAGTTTAGAAAGGAATCTTACTTATCTTTCATTGTATCTTGGATTTTGTGTTTGATCTATAATTGGGTGAGCTTAAACTGCGTCCCTGATGTTTTGGAATGATAGCTTCATTTCTGATGTCATAGTGATAAATTCAATTCAGTCTCCTTATCCTTGTCATCATTCTTATCATGAGATTTAATTAGTTCTTTGAGGTCATCTTTAATCAACTTTTCATCGACTGACAGTCTCCATTTCTTTCTTTGTCTTCTTGTATATATGCCCCCTGCAAGGCATCTACAGAGTACTTCAAAAAGCAGCTCTGGGTTCAGATTCTACTGTGGCCCCTATCGTTGATATGGGATGCTTAGCAATTAGCTTCTTGAAATCTCATTTTCCCCCTCTGCCATCTGCTTTTGGGGGTGGGTTTATAATTAAAATTAAGTAATACAAGCAAGTAGCTCACCAGGCATAGAGTGAGTATTTAATAAATGGAAGCTGGCATTTCTCTTACTGCTATGTCTATCTAGAATAGATTCTTCACTTTTCAACAGCTTTATGTACTTCTTCATTAAGACGCATTTAGTAAAGTCATCCATTTACAATAGTCCTGAGTGAATATTTTCAGTGGAGTGTTTCACTTCTTCATAGATTGCCTTAAATATTTGGTGCACATGAATTCAGTTGCGAGTGAAGAGTAGCACTCAGTTTAATGTAGGGCAATTTGAGTAGTGTACTGTGAATGTTATCACTTAGAGAGAACTTTCCCTAAAAGATAGACTGTTGACTATGCCATTGGTAAATAGTTATAATCTGCAAATTTATGAAAATCTGAACATACTATTCTTAAAAACCAGTTTTCAGACTTAATGAGTAAGAGGCTCAATGAATAGAGCAAGCTTACTATCTCATTCAAATATTTTACTATCTTTAAATTGTTTTTGAAAATAGTTTCTCAGATTTCTAAGCTGCCTCCTCATTTTTTAAACATCTTTCCCTTAATCCAAAGTCATTTGTTGATTTACTGAATGAAATATGGGCATGATTTGGAGATGGAATTTTCACAGACATGGACAGAGTATCTGCTATATACCAGGAAGTTTTCCAGACACTGAAGATCTTGAGGTAAATGAGACAATGAACCTCCCTGGAAGGGTTTAGCATTTAAAATGTAAATGGCCCTGTAAGCAATTAATGGAATATAACAAATGCTTCAACTGAAATGTGAACCAATTATTGGAGCATGCAGAAGAATAAGATGTTTAATCTGTCTTTTAAAAAAAGTTCATGCCATTGAAGGGGCAGAGGTTGCTAATAAGAAGAATAAGAAGAAAGCTCCTCTAGTCATGGAAGAGGAGAAACTGGCAGAAAGGGGATGGATTGGGAGACTGTTTCAAGAGTCCAAATGAAAGCATGTGAAGGTAGCTAAGAGAAGGGCAAACAACAGTATAGACAGTTGCACAGCACTCTCTGTATAGTCTGACCTATACATAATGCTGCTCTGTCCACTGACAAATCAGAAAAGAAAGAAGCGATTTTGATATACTGTGGCCCTGTCATCTGGATCATATCACTCTCAGAGGAGTTAGACCAGGGAATACTCATCAGCATGCTATTTTAAATCTCCGTATGCCAAAACGTTTTTTTCTCAAATAAATACACTTAACAGAGGCATATTTCTAAGAGCACTTTGCATTACAGCATATTATATTTATACTAACCAACGCTTTGCATCCAAGTCAATTCTTACTCACTCCAACCCGACACAGTACCATTACAGGAATTGCTCACATGGTAACTGATAGATTTGAACCACTGACCTGGTGGTTAGCAGTCCATAGCAGTCTTTGCTTATCCGAGTGCTCCTATAAATATATTTCTGGTTAAGTTAGCACAATGTGTACATATTTAAAGCACTACATCAAATAACAGTGACCGATAATTTTTTTTAAAACCTCAAAATATACAATGGGGCGCAAAAGCAAGCTCAATACCTACAAAGTTTAAACAGCTCTACTGTTAAAATCTGTAGGATCCAGCTTCCAGGCTACATAATCTAAATAAACTCTATACAATACTGGAAAACCTGGACAATGGGACTATTGCAACTATTCCCAACCTATGGGTTGCATCCCCTTTGGGGGTTGAATGACCCTTGCACAGGGGTCACCCGACTCACAGCAGTAGCAAAATTACAGTTATCAGAAGTAACAATGGAAATAATTTTGTGGTGGTGTGTGGTGGTATTGGGGGGGAGGGGCTACTACAACATGAAGAACTGTGTTAAAGGATCACGGCCTTAGGAAGATTGAGAAGCACTGGACTATTGCTTCACACCTGAGATAGGATGGGGCTTTTTCAACCCAATTCCCCTTAGACCTGATTTAAATATGGTGCCTATGAATGCCAAATGCTTCTTTAGGAAATATGATAGTTGCCCTGGTATAGTGTTGTTAGGTGCTCTTCAATCCATTCTAACTCCTAGCAATCCACTTGTAAAATGGACCTAGGGACAGAGTTTGACTTCCTGCCACTTCACATGTGGGAAAGAGAATCAGAATGATCAGCATCTGTTATCCCAGACATAGACCCTCCCGCCTTCTTTACCGAATTCCCATGGCAGTGTTTCCTCCAACAGTCGTTTACTTCTCAGCTGAGTTTGGTAATAAGTTTATTGCAATGGCTAAAGAGAGCTCATAAGCTAGAATCTCAAGTATGAGTTTATTAGGGAAGTTAGCAGCTATAATTTAGAATCTGAAATGCCCGAATAGAATTGGTTTGAACAAACTGCATCCTATTCCAGGTGGGCTAGATTTAAGGTTATATTTAAGCTCTTGTGGACTTGTTTTAATTTTCTTCATATGATAACTGATGATGGTCTGTTCCACAGTCAGCTTCTGGTCAGGTTCTAGCTGATGATACTGAGTGCTCTTGTATCTCCTCTCACCACCGTAGTCAATTAGATTTCTGTGTGTCTCATCTGGAGATGTCCATGTGTATAGTCACTTTCTGTGTAGTTGAAAAAGAGTATTTGCTATGAACACATCATTTGTTTTGCAAAACTTTATAATGTGATTGTCGACTTTTTCCATCACTAAGACCATATTTTCTAACTATTGTTCCTACCTCTGTGCTTCCAACTTTTGCATTTCAATCACCAGTAATTATTGATGTTATCCTTGATTGTTTGATCAATTTCTGACAGAAGTTGTTGATAGAATTATTTGTTTTCTTCACCACTCACTTATGTAGTTGGTGTATTCATTTGAATAAGAGTTGTACTGTTGGAATTTCCTTGAAGGCAAAAAGATATAATCTCCAGACAGCATTGTATGCCATGAGGGATTTTATATTGTCCTTTTTGACAATGAATGCTAGATGGTGCCTCTGAGTGTCAAATGCTTCTTTGGTAAATATGATAGTTGCCATTTCTTTTGATTGTGTTTTTGCCAGCATAGGAAATAAGATTTTCTGATTCCAAGTGGCTAATATTAGTCCATTTCAGCTTAGTAATGTCTAGAATATCTATGTTCATGCATTCCATTTCATTTTTGATAATTTCCCATTTTTATGCTTTGCAAGTTTAAATTACAATCATTGGCAGCTATTTCTCCTGATCTTGAGTCACTTCCCATCAGCAAACAAAGATCCCGAAGACTCCCCTCCCGTGGCTTTCCCTGACTCACGTCACCATGGACAACTCCACACTAAGAAACCAGCTCCTCCTAAGTCACATTTGGAGTGCCCACCGTCTGACACCAGTTCACACATGCTCTGCTTGCATTCATTAGACCTGCATATCTGACATTGTTTCAAAACTCTTCATAAAGTTTTCTCTAGCTCCTTTCTCTGAAGTGGGGAGCCTATTTCTTCTTCACTGTCTGTTCTTAGTCTGGATGCTCCACTGAAACCTGTTCAACTTGGGTGACTTTGTGACATTTGAAGTACCAGTCACTTGTCTTCCAGCATCACAGCAACACACAACCAGAACTGTATGACAAACCAATAGAGATGTGCTGGCACATTGTATAGATCTAACAAGTAAGCAAATTAAAATAATCTAAAATTTTCAAATGATTAGGACAGTTATTCCAGTCAAGACAGCCTCATTGCTGGTAACAGACGAATCTTGGCTGAAGGAAAATATTAGAAAAATATTTATTTTGTTGACTCCGTAGAGTCATTCTATTGTGTGGATCCTAATAAATTATGAAGAGCAATGTAGATAATCGGACTTCTGCAACACTTCATTGTGGTCAGGTGGAACTTAAATATAGACTAGGAAACAGTTGTTCAAAGAGAACAAGAGGATATTGTGGGATTGAAAATCAGGAGAGATGTGCATCAGTGTTGTATCCTTTCACTGTATACTTATTCAATCTGTTGTTAGGGGTTGAGCAAGAGAGGGAAGCACTGTCAGATTGTGTGCCACCTTTACAACCATTCCTTTTTTGAGATCATTGTTACAGCCACTCTGTCAATCCATCTAACTGAGGGACTTTCTCTTCTCAACTATTCTCAACTTCACCACGCATGCTGTCAATCTCCCATCTCTTTTCTGACAACATGTTCAGAGTATGTGCTTCTATGGCAGTGATGTGCTTATGTTAATTTTATGATTGAAATGTAGGGGTGGAGTCTGACCATTGAGCTAGCCATTGAGTAGCCAATGAGGCTTCTGTGTGGGGATGGCTTTCTCCTGATACCTCTGGGAAATCTCGTGAGTTTCCCTCGTGGGGATGAGAATCTACCTCCCAGTTGTTGGGCATGAGTCTCAGAGACAATGAATCATGGACAAGACAAGATGGCAGCGTCTAAGGAGCCAGAGAAGCCACATGGCTTTGCCCTGATGGAGCCAGACCTCTGAAGCTGGAGAGGCCACGTGGAGACCCCCTGCCAGTGAAGAGTTGCTTCTGCCACCACTGGATGCAGTTGATGAACCCTGAGCCCTGGAAATGAGGAGCCATGGAGAGACCCCTGACAGTGCCGGGATTCTGCACCCACTGACCTGTGATTCCTGAGTCAGAAGCAGACATTATAGACTGATTACGGGCATATGGGCTATTGGGCATATCGGACTTATGACTTTGAACTGGACTGGGTTGGGATGCTTTCTCAGTGTTCCATTCTTTTGTATATAAACCCTTTCCTTATATCCATATGCATGTCTATGCAATTTGTTCTTCTAGTCTACCTGGACTAACACAGCTTCTAAGGAGCATTCTGGTAGTACATTGTGGTGTGTGGTTTTTTTTTTAATTCTCTGTTAGTTCAATGTTCATTCAACATTTTTCTTCAACATCATATTTCAAAAATTCACCAATTTTTCCCTGGTTCTCTTTATTCTTGACCAGTTTTGACCTGCATATAAGGCAATTGAAAATACTATCACTTGTGGTAGTTTTCCTCTTCAATACTTTAAAGAATTCTTGTCCCAGAATTTGCCCATTGCAATCTGTTGCTTGATTTCTTTTCAGCTGTTTGCATGTGACTTAATGAAGGATATAGATAGAAAGAAATCATTAACAACTTCAGTCTTTTCTGTTTATCATGATGTTGCTTGTGGGTCCAACTGGGAAAATTTACACACAGACACACACACACACGTATATATAATCCATTTAGAAGTCTACAGTTGTGGCTCTTCACCAATAAGTGAGTGATGCCCTCTTTGTTTTCAACAAGTAATGTGTTAACTGCTCCTTGGATTTACTTAATGAGTCTTCCTCCAATTCTGAAGCTCTATTTTTCCTCATAGAGTCCAACTTCTCAGATGATCTATTCAGCATACAGATTGAATGACTATGCTGCAAGAACATAATACTGATGCACTCTTTTCCTGAATCTAAACCACTAAAGATGTTAAACCCATTGTTCTTTTTGAATGACTGACTCTTGTTATATACACAGATTCCACATTGTATAGTATTGAAACAAATTAACTTTTAATATTTTTGAAACTTAGAAGTTTTGCTATATTTTGCTTTTTTTCTTTTCTTCAAGAGCATCTCTGTTTATCCCCCTTTCTTGGATCTACTTGTCAAAAGTTTGAAATAGCCTAGGGACCAAAAAAAGGAATTTATAGTGACTTAGACATCATTTCAAGGAAGGATACAGAAATAATGCATATTTAATTATTTAGTACATGGCATTTAAATGATGAATTCACAAAATTAATGATACATCTATTAGTAAGTACTAGATTGACCATAACAGAAAAATGTTTTTCTAAATCCCCCCAAAATTACTTAATAAATGGCAGATTTCCCATGAAACAATTTCCAAGAATAGGTAGACTTGAAAATTACTATTACTTTTTTGCCCATAATTTTACTTAAAAATTATGGCATTTAGTATGTCGCTTTAGTACAAAACTCTTTAAAGATTAATTAGGTTTAAATTGAGAATAGGTTGTCACCAGTTTTGATTAGTGCCAGGAAGATGCCACTTAGACTGTTAAATATTAAAATTAGAAAGCATAAAATAGTATGATCAATTGCAGAATTCTTCATAAATTGAAGTTATTTTATTTTAATATTTTAGAGTGGTCATTTAAATTAAGTGTAAAACAACACTGTGTTTACAAAAATTGGCCCTGTCTCTGATATATTCAGCTGCTATCCTAACTAGTACTCTTTTGATTTTGTTGTATAATATAAATGTTATTATTTTGTTGATGAAAGTAGCCAAATTTGTAAGTAAAGTAATACATTTTGATATATAATTTATATTAAATATTTGTTTACCTATGATCCTGTGATACGTGTCCATTGTTATTTATATCTATGGACATATTACTGACTACTAACCTATGAAACTTGCATAATTTCTCTTACAAACACTTCAAATAGATGATCCATAAAATAGTCAAATACAAATGATAAAGATAAGGAATTAGAACTGATAGTTGATAAAACCAAATATTAAAAGGAAATGCACATGTCATGGAATGCATGGCTATGTACATGTCCTCCCTTTTAAACATGTTCCATTAAACAGGCAGTTTTTCCTCCATTTCTGTATAATAATCAATCTATAAGCTTACATATACATTTCATTTTATAGAATTCAACAATTGTTATAATTCTGTCTGTACAAATATATTCTTTTCTGTTTATAAAGTTACATAAATTTTCTTTAAAATATATTTTTAAATTAATGTCATCATGAATTATGATGATTATAGCATATTAACACTGGTAAAAGTCATGAAAGCCACAAATATTTGAAACAGTTGCTCTATAGTTACTTGTTCTTTTTATTGATTTATGCTATCACAATTTTTGTGATAAAAATTATTTTTATATCAAAAAAATTTTAAACAATGTGATGTTCTCTTCACAAAAGTCAAACATGCTTCACATTTAACTACTTATGTCTATTTTGTCCATATTATTTCATTCACTCAATCAATGAATCTACATTTACAAGGCATTATTATGTGCTAGGCTAGCTTGGGGTGATAAAACTTAGCACAATAAAATAACCCTCTTGACAAAATAGAGATTATTGTCCCATGGAGAAAGTAAAAATAATAACAATGACCATTTCAGGAGGTAGCTTATGGTCAAGAGCTAACATTGATGAAATAAGTCCAAGATGCACTGATGGTATTGACAAAAACCAAGTGCCAGGAATTAACAGAATACAAATTGAGGTTTTAACAAACTGATTCAATACCAGAAGCATCCACTAGTCTATGCTGAGAAATTTGAAAGACAGCTATCTGGGTTGTTTTAAAGAGCTGTAGATTGGCACCAATACCGAAGAAAGGTGATCTAAAAGAATGAAGCAATTATTGAACAAAGTTTTTGTGCTACACTCATGTAAAAGTTGCTGAAAGTAACTTTAAAATGTTTTCAGCAGTGCATTGATAGGTGACTGCCAGAAATTCACACTGGATTCAAAAGAGGACGTGGAACACATGATATCATTTTTGATATCAAATGAATCTTGGCTGGAGGTAGGAAATATTAGAAAGATATCTACTTGGGCTTTATTGACTAGGAAAGACATTCTATTAATGTGGATCATGAAAAACTATTGATAACATTGTGGAGTTTGGAAAATTCTAGAATAATTGTGCTCATCTGGAACTTGTATATAAACTAAAAGACAGTTGTTTCAGCAGAGCCAGAGATACTGTGCAGTTTAAAATCGGAAAGGTGTGCACAAGTGTTTTATCTCTTCGCCATAATTATTCAATATGTTGTCGTCATTAGGTCTGTGAGTGGATTCCAACTCATAGTGAGTGACAACAAAATGAAGTACTCTCAGGTCTTGTCATCATCCTAACTGTTGCTATGCTTGAGCCCGTTAATGCAGTCACTGTGTCAAAACATCTGATCCAGAGTCTTCCTTTCTGTTTGTTTTTTTTTTTCCCAACTGGCCCATTGCTTTACCAAGCATGATGTTCTACTCCAGAGATCATTCTCTCCTGGTGACAAGACCAAAGTAACTAAGACAAAATTCTCACCATCCTTGCTTTTATGGAACATTCTGGATATACTTCTTCCAAGACCTTTAAAAAAATTCTTCTCATATGTTACGGTATATTTCATGTTCTTGCCCAACACTTGCCTAATTCATAGGTCTCAGTTCTTTTGCTCAATCTTCTTTACTGTCCAGCTGTCACTGGTTTATGGATTGATTGAAAAAGCCATGGCTTGGATTAGGGGCACCTTAAACTTTAAAATATTATCTTTGATTTTTAACATATTTAAGAAAAAATTATATCCTAATGTAATGCATCATTTGATTTCATGAACACTGCTTCTGTGGTCATTGATTATGGATCCATATAAAATGAAATCCTTGACCACTTTAATCTCTTCTCCTTTTTTCCTTTGTAAAATTGTTTATTAGTCCTCTTGTGAATACTTTTGTTTTTCCATTTTTTGTGAATACTTTTGTTTTTCCATTTTTTTATTGGCGTTTAATCTATACTGAAGTCTTTAATCCTTTGCTATCATTAGTAAGTACTTCACGATCTCTTCCTTTTCAGCAAGTAAGGTTGGGTCATCTGCTTCTTGCAGTTTGTTAATGAGTCCATCTCTCAACCTTCTTCATATAGTCCAACTCCTTGGATTATTTGATCAGCATACAGATTGAATAGTATGGTGAAAGGATACTACTTGAACACACAGTTTATGACTTTATACTATGACAGATTTCGTCTTTACTTCAACAATTGACTTTTGGGTTGTGTACAGCTTCAATGCCTTTGCATAGTTGATGAAACAGAGGTAAACATATTTTCTGATAGTCTCTGATTTCAGTAAAGACCCATCTACTATCTAATATCAGCAGGGATATCGTTCATCTCATCTAATCATCACAATACAGTGTTAACTTCTGGCAATTTCCTTCTGATGCATGACTGCTAGTGTTTTTAAGGTATAATCAGAAAAAATTACTGTAGTGTACAATTAATGATATTGTTTCATAATTTTTGCTTTCTCTTTTTTATTTTGTTTTTGAATAAGCTCTAATATGAATCTCTTACAATAGGTTGGCAAGATGGTGGCTTTTCTAATTCCTTGGCATGACTGGAATCAGTCTGGGTGCTGAGCAGTTAATCTCAAAAGTTAGTTGGAAATCCAAGTTGTTGTACCTTCTTAAAAAGAACTGAGCATCAGGATTAGAAGAGGACTCATTACCAACCTGCACTATGCAGATGACAGAGCCTTGTCTACTTCAAGTGCCGAGGACAGGAAAGCACTTGCTGATGAAGATCAAAGGCTACAGTTTTCAATATGCATTACACTTTCACATAATAGAGGCAAAAATCCTCACAGCTGATCTAATAAGCAAGATCATGAATATACAGAGATATTCTGAAGATTTAAAATGAATTGAGCACAATACATGTCATGGAATCAGCCATGTAAAAATCAAAAAAATGCATTGCATTGGGTATATACAGTGTAAAAAAAATCTTTAAAAAGTATTAAAATGAGAAAAAGAAGTTACCTAGAGGATTCAGCTGTTCTTGATCCATACCAGGATATTTCAATCGGTTTATATGCATGTGACACCTATACAATGCATAAGGGAGACTGAGAAGAATTGATGCCTTTTAATTATGGTATTGGTAAATAAAACTGAATATATCATGGACTGCCAGAACAATTACCAAATCTCTCTTAGAAAAAGTACAGACAGAATGGTCCTTTCAAGCAAGGATGGTTAGATGTTATGCTTTGGACAGCTTATCAGGAGGGGCTAATACCTGGAGAAGAGAATCAAAGTAGTGAAAAATAAGATCCTCAGGCTGATCCCTGGTGGCGTAAGTGGTTGAGTGAGGGACTGTGGCCCGCGGGCTTGGTGGTTCAAATCCAGTGGCAGCTCTCAGGAGCATCACTGGGTAGCGCCCACAATCACCAGAGGGCAGTGATGCCCCCCCCCCAAAAAAAAATGGAAAGAAAATACTTTGAGTCTTCCTGATTAGTTTTAATTTTGTTGAAGCATAGTCATGATCACTTATTTGCATATGAGGTTTAAATCCAAAAGTATTGCTACAAAGTTATAGAAACATTTCTTCAGTAAAATATTTATTAAATAGAAATATAAAAATGGGAAGCGATTGTATCTAGGTCTGTACACTTCTGAAGGCAGTGTTTCCATCCCTCTTGTCCATCCACAAAGAAGTCTATGCTCTTAAATTAGCTCTAAGTCAAATTTCAGGTTTGTTATGCCCAAGAGACTCAAATCGTGAAGTTTGATGGTGCAAGATCAGGGTTATAGGGTAAATGGGTGAAGGTTTTTCAATAGAATTTACCCAGGACATCCTTTGTTTCCAAGAAGAATGATTTGGCATGATAGAATAAGCAAATCTTCAGTACAATTTTTCTGATCTTTTCTCAGAAATGTAGCTTTCCGTTTTCTAAATGGCTGCATAATAAGCCCCCATGATTCCCATTATGGTCCTGACTTTTGAGAAATAACTATCAATAATGCCACTTTGAAATTAAAAATAGTTGTCACCATAATTTTAAGTTTACTTCTCTGCTTGAAATTTTTGAATTAAACTAGCCCAAGAGTTTTCCTTGGAGACCATTGTTTTGATTGGATTAAAAAAAAATTACCCTGGGCAGTGATGCCAAAAAACAAAAAACAAACAAAAAACAAAAAAAAATTATCCTAAGGAGATGAAGACCAGTATATTACTGAGATAACTTGTCTGCAGCCATTCACTGATCACAGAAATATATTTCAACATGTTCATGGATGAATGGGGGTCCAAATGACAACATGAAAGGACCTCAAAAGTACTTGGAAAAATAGAATTGGAATATAATGGAATTTTTTGGTGAACTTTTGGAAGCTCTGTTATACTTTTTGACCTACTTGTATATTGTTTGTGGTTGTTTTTTGTAGCATAATGGGACATTTAAAAAATTTTGAGTAATGTTTACTCTCTTGGGTCATTGCATAAAACTTTTGCCTACTCTTAAGCTTCAGAATCAAAATTAGAGTGCCTTAATAAAATAATAAAAATTAATTATTTTTAGTTTTCATCAATGATATAACAAAATATACTTTTAAACTGTATCTTTAGACAAAATAAGTATTAGTGGCATTGTGAATGATTAAAGTGGTTTTTATAAATTATTCATTCATTTTCTTCTTCAAAATCAAGAACCTAATACCCGCTGTATTGTGTTTAATAAGGATAGAATGTTGGTAAAGAAAATCTATGAAAGAGTTATTGATACTATTTAAATTTTGCTCCCACACAATAGAGTGAAAATGAGGGGGAAAATAACATTGTCAGCAAGGTGTAATAGATATAAAATAATGTACAGTAAAATGGAGAAGTGATAGACATGCATTTTCTTTCTCATGAAACTCCCTTACTTGGGAAATAAATGGTTGTCAATGCCTTTGCATTTCTTTGACAGATTATACCATGCTGCACAATGGCAGCATTTGTCTTTGGTCTGTGGACCTAAGACATTTAGTATCGATGGGACCTTGTTCAGTACAGGTAATAATAAGGTGGTCAGTCATGCAACTGAAAGATCGAGTTTAAAGTAAAAATCAAAGAGGAATTCCCAGCACTATAACATTTCATTTTATATAAAGCTCTCTACAGGACAGGCTCGTTTACTTGTCAGAGGTCTCCAAATGAGAACACAAGGTTGACATGAAAGATAGAATCAAGTAAGTTAGACTTTATTTCTTAGAAAAGGAGATAGAGGTTTCCAGAAACAGAAACACTAGGACAAACCTATTTAGATAACTTTAAAGAATAGCAAAAAGAATAAGATAACCTCTATCATGCCTTTCTATAAATACTATGTTCAAGGAGTAGTTCACCTAGAGGTCATGAAACCTTTCTTTCTTTCCAATCCTTACTGGAAAAGCCAAGTTTTAAAACTCAATACAATGTTTGTGTTTTTTTTAATGAAACTTAATGGACTATTCTAAAATATTTCATTTATAATGGAATGGTTTCTTTCTATCAAAAGGTTAAAAAAATTTAGGTTAAAAATATAAAGGTTATTATTCGCACTTATTTGTGAAGAAGCGAAAGAGTTTATTGCAGTAAGATTGAAGATTTTAAGGAGAACTACCTAACTCAACCTCTTGGTATTGACAGATAAAGGAAAGTTCACAAAAGCCTGATTACCAGGGTTAGCACTAGAATGGGTTACTAGTCAACCAGAAGCAAGTGACTCTGAGCTCCTGTTGAAATTTGCATGCAGGGCACCTCCTTGATTCCTCTACAACCAAAAAATTCATTCAGTTTAGGTATTTGTGTGAGGAAGGAAATTCAAATGTCTCTGAGTTCTGCAATCTGAAGACATTCTCTTCAACATTTAAAGAATGTCAAGCATTTAACTTGGATGTGTTTTTGTTGTAAGACTTTAAAGTTTCTTTAGCCATCTTCCTCTTGGCTGAGAGAGAGTCCTATTCATTGAATTGTATCTCTCTAAAATATAGGTTGTAAACTTTAATCTCTATGCCTTTGTATAATCCCATTTGGGCATGAGTTGTCTTTGTTATGTGAAAGAGGAAAGTTTAGTGCAAATTGTGTCTTGAATCATTCTTCTCTGAGATAACACTAAAATCATTGTCATTAAGTTAATTCAAACTTATGGTGACTTTATAAGACAAAGCAGAACTGCCATGGCTATAAAGTGTCCAGAATTTACTGTCACATATTTATCTTACAGGGGAGCTGGTAGGTTTGAACCACTGATCTTTCAGTTAGCAATGAAAGACTTAATCACAACATCACCAGAGCTCCTATGTTGAGGTACAAAAGATATGAAAAAGGCATGAGAGCAGAGGAGTGATACAGGAAGAGAGATGGCAGTTCACAGAGAGATTCCCCCAGGAGCAGAAGATCAGAGACAAGAAGTTTCGTACAGTATCAACAGAGAAGGAAAACCATCTCAAGCTGGCATCTTGTCTTCTTACTATGAGAAATTAAGTGTCTTTTCTTAAGACAATCCATTTGTGGCATTTATTTTGCAGCAGCATCAGAGAAAAGATGTGGTAGTAGCACCTGACCTCCTCTGATTGCACAAGAGAGGAGACTCGGCATCAGCTGTGTAAGGCCTCTTCCTGGGTACCGGAGGCCAGTCATGCCACCATCTCCGGATCCTTTACCAGTCTGACACCCACCATCCATCCTACAGCATGCTCTACTTTGCATTTGAATTTCCTAATTCATTGCAATGGCCACCCAGAGGTCCTAAACCATGCTCACAATAGTCAGCTTTATTATAGAAATACTTTACAATTTAACACTAACTTCATGTCAGGACAACCTCTTCTCAGGCACACCTGCAGGTAGGCATCTGTCCCTTCAGCCCTTGGCGTCTCAGCTGCAAGGATAATGTTACAGAGATCTTTTAACACTGTTGTCAAATGGTCAAAGGTCATACCATTCCATCTACTAAGCATTAGCCCAAAGGTGTTTGCCTCTAGTTCCATGGGTCAGCAAACTAAGTCCCCCGATTCAGTGCCTTGAGACACTTTACTGTGCAAGTAACTCTCTTGTCTAAAGGCACTCATCCTAATTTGTTCTGTGGGTCAAGATGTCCATTATTTTGTCTTGTGCTCTGGCTCTTGTTTCTGCTGCTGTCATCTTTCTGCTACTTTTCTGCTATCAACACTCTTCTCCTGAGTCAAGGAGGTTTAGCATACAGGGATCACATAATCCATAAGACATACTCAACTCCAGCCTCTTCCCCTTTTCTGTTTCTGAGATGGCTCATTTTATACACAGCAGAATGGTTAAATTGACCACTTCCCATATTAGAGTTCTGATATTTGACAATGATAATTAAGCATGCTAACAACCACGTGCACCTGAATCCTATCACCACCTTTCTTGGCCTTTTCTTACGCAGAATCACCAGGCAAAAAAATAATGTGGTGGAAGTTACAAAGGCCATGGTTAGATAGCCATATTAAGAAGTATCTTGCACTGCTAGCCACCCTCTGACTTTTCTAGCAATTATTCCTTTCACCTAAGAGATTACCCCTTCAATCATTGTAACTGTAAAGCTTTTAAGTCAGTCACTCAATGACTTTATCTCCTCTCACTCCTTTCACTTCCCAGTTAAGGTATTTAATTTCTAATTTTCATTTTTCTATCAACAAATTAATTGGAGAAGACAAGCATGTTCTTTGATGTGAATAATTTTCCATCTGGTTGGAACGTTGGCCATGTGCAATGGTAAACAAAGTCCAGTACATAGTAAACCATCAAATTGCAGCCATTTACATCAGCTCATGGTGGCAAATATCTTTTTTCTTGTCAGTCAGGTTCTAGTTATTCAGCCCTAGCCACTCAAGCTAGGTCAAATAAATACTCACTGCAAAGTTGGGAATCCCTTACTTCAGATCAGCCTGGCCCCCACCCCCATATCACTAGTCCCTGTGGACTAGGTAATGGCCCATAAGTCTTCACAACTTCCTAACTTGACACCACTCAGTCCTTTCTCTGCTCAATCATCTCTAGCATATTTAAACTATGTCATTGGGTCTCAGTGAACTGTATTCAAGCTCACCCATTTTCTTCAATGCTGCACAATATCAAGAAAATATTAATACCTAAAGAGTGAAGTGTTATTCTAACAGACAATTGAATTGTTTTGGAATTGAGTAATTGGTAAATGCTAGAAGAGTGTTAACATGTTTAAGAGTAAAAGCCTAGATTGCCTTCAAGACACTATTGTTAGGATTATAGACATGACAGGCAATCTTGGGGTTGGATGGGGGCGTCTAGAAGGAATTAAAGAGAACTCGAGAGGAAATCTCCATCTTGTTGGAGAAAATGTATGGCTCCAAGAATAGAGTCTTGCAAGAAATGTAGATGTTAAATTTGCTTATGGTGGCTATTTAAGGGAAAATAGTATGTGATTGGACAATGGAAGACGTGTACCTTTTTATGCAGTGGCAAAGACTGTTTGAATTGACGGTAGAACTTATAAGGAAAAATTTGAATGTAGGCCTAATAAGATTTATAAGCATTATCCTAAAAGTTACATGTGGTTTCTTCTTGCTTCTTCTAGTAAACTTCAAGAGGAAAGAGATTGTTTACAAATAAATGTAAAAAGTAAAAATACTGCTTACACATTTGGAAAATTCTGTTGTGCAAATTAAGGAGATGTGTCCTAGAATGGTCATCAAGTGCATAGCTACACAGTCATTTGCTACCTGATATTTCTAGCCACCTGCCACATTGGATAAAACAATCACCCTAATTTAAAGTAGGGAGTAAAGTTGAGTACACACACATAAAAAAGGAAGTAAAGAAAATGTTCTTGGAGTTCCACAGACAGGAAACAGGTCAAGAGAGGAAGACTTATTGTACTTCAAGAAAAGAGAAGTAAAGGCCCATCCCTGGAACAGTTCAGACATCAGTTGAATCGTTGGAAGGAGCACAGGGATTTCTTGATTTCAATGGGTGGTGCCTTCGTCTTTTGGATCTCATAAGGATAGTGCCATAGATTCCTTAGTTTCAAAGACTTAGATTTTTTGCCAACTCTGCTTTGGATTATAGTGCTGCCATTAAGATATGCAAGGAATATGGGCCCTCTATCCAAAGACGAGTGAGCAGGGATGCACTCTATTCCTTAGGACAGGAGAACAGAGTTATTTGGCCTGGGGAGTGGGGTTGTCATTCACGTGAACTAGGAGAATGGAGTCACTCTACCCCCACCAGGAAAGGTCCTGTCCTCATGGACATGGGATGCGAAGCTGCAGTCTGGGGTCAAGAACCCTACATTCAAATTCCAGAAGCATGGAAAACAACGCAGCATCTGTAAGGCAGGGCCATTGCTTACCTGGTCAGAATGTACTCTCTGGCAGTGTGTTTTGTGTGATACCTGATATATATAACCAACTGCCACATTGGAAAAAGCAATCAACCTAATTTAAAGTAGGGAGTACTGTGGGGTTTGGTTTTGAGAGCTAAAGTGACTTGTTTCATTGGTCTTGGACTTGTTTGATGCCCATTATTTCTTCCTTACCTGGGTGTTCTCTTATTTGTAATGGGAATATTTCTTTGATCTCTTTCAACATTGTATTTTGGAAACAGATAACTAGGGGTCCAAATTGCAAAGGTTTAAAAATGAAGAGGATTTTTGCCTCAGCATGGAATACACCTAAAAGATCACTCATACTTTATTTAGATTAGCTACTTCAGAAAATGAGCTTATGGACATGGAGTTAAAACTTGTGGGATGATATGATGATAATGAATGTGGTAAGGGCAGTAATTTAGGTCAACTAAAGGGCAGAATGACATGGATTCAATGGTGTTTCAATAAAAATATGTGTTGTAAATTCTAACCTCTTTACCAATGACTGTAATCCATTTTGTGAATGGTTGTTCTTTGTAATTTAGTGAAGCAGGTTTGGTGTAGGGTGTATCATGAGAGAAAGTCTTGGACATATAAACAAAATTAAACAAGAATTATAGCAGATATAAGAAATGTGGGAAGGGAGATGCCATTCCATGACACATGAAGATCATTCTGAGCAGAAATGAAGAGACAAGGATCTCAGAGTCTTTTCTTCTGTGGTCTGCCTTATTCGATATCAAATTTTCACATGGATATGATGCAATAGATATGATGCAATAGAGAATACATTGCCTTGAGTCAGGCAATCCTTAGTCCTCAAAGAACCATCCTCATTCTTCAGTGCTCTAAAGAAGTCATGTGTAGCAGATTTACCTAATGCAACTCATCTTACGATCTCATGACGGTTGCTTCTATGAACATTGCTTGTGGATCAAAGTAAGACAAAACCCACGACAACTTCAAACTTCCCTCCATTTATCAAGATGTTATCTATTGGTCCAGTTGTGATGATGTTAGTTTTTCTTATGTTGTTTTGTAATTCATTCTGTGGACTATGCTCCTTGATCATCTTCAGTGCTTCAATTCCTGCTTACCTTCAGCATGCAAGGTAGTGCCACCTGCGTGCCGTAGGTTGCTAATAAGTCTTTTTCTGATGCTGACAGCATATTCTTTTTCATACAATCCAGCTACTCCAATGGTTTGTTCAGTATACAGATTAACCAACTTTGATGCACACCTTTCCTGGTTTTAAACCATGCAGTATACCCTTGTTCTGTTTGCATAGCTGCCTCTTGATCCAAGTACAAGTTCCAGAGGAGCGTCATGCAATGTTCCAGAACGTGCACTTTTCTCAAGGTTGTCTATAGTTGACTATGGTTCACACAGCCTTTGCATAGCCAATGAAGCACATGTAAACATCTTTCTGGTATTGTCTCCTTTGTGACAAGATCCATCTGGCATCAGCAATGACACCCTTTGTTCCATGTTGCCCAATGAATCTGGTGTGAACATTTTGGAAGTTCCTTGTCAATGTGTTGCCGCAACCATTCTTGGATGAGATGAAGCAATATTTTACTTGTGTGCAATACTGATTGTATCTTCTGTTGGCCTATGTCTCTTTGGAATGGGCATCAATAAAGATCTCTTCCATTGAGTTACCCAGATAGATGTCTTCCAAATTTCCTGTCATAGACAAATGATTGCTTCCGGTGTTTTTTTTTTTTTTTCAATTTTCTGAAAAATTTTTATCGGTGTTCTGTCAATTCCTGACGTCTTGTTTTTGCTAATGCATTCTGTGCAGTTTGAAATTCTTCTGTCAGCAGCATTGGTTCTTATTCATATACTACTTTTTGAAATGGTGGAACGTTGAGTAGTTCTTTCTGGTACAGAGTTGGAGCAGTTGGTGGGTTTGAATGCCTGCCTTATACCTACAGTTCGATTTCAGTGCCTGCATACAATCCCTGACCAGAGTTGATGAATCTCCAAAATTATCATGTATCATGACAATAAAAATCATAGTACTGAAAGCCCCAGAACTGAAATCTCAGTTCTGAAAGCTCCAAAATGCCAAAGGTGATCTACTATGGGAATGTGACACCATTGATAGATCAAGTGAAAATTTTAGACTTCTCATTGTGTTTCAGATACTATGCTAGGCAGAAAGAATACCAGGGAAAAAGACAGAGGCATTTACTATAGCAAGGAACAAATAAAAGATATAAAACAGGATCATAATATAATGTGAAGAGGTTTACTAGTAAACAATCTATCCCAACAAAAATCCCATCATCACTGGTTGATTCTGATATAAAGCAATGTCATGGTAGAGTAGAATCGCTCCTTTGGATTTCTGAGACTACAAATATTTATGACTGCAGATATCCTTTTTTTCATGTGGGCCTCACTGCCCTCTGGTGGTCATGGGAGCTACCCAGTGCTGCTCCTGAGAGCCGCCGCTGGATTTGAACTGCCAAGTCTGCGAGCCGCAGTCCTGCACTCAACCACTTACGACACTGGGGCTCAGCCCCTGCAGATGTCCTTTGAGACTCACAGTAGCTTATTGGTTACAACCACCAACCCTATGATTAGCAACCCAACAGTTAACCGACTATGCAACCAGTCCTCCTTCAGTACATGTAAAATCCATTTCCATTGAATCAATTATGACACACAGAGACCCTGTATATTTCTGAGACTGTAAGTCTTTAGAGGTATAGTCATCCTTATATTTCTTTTCTGGAGCAGGTTGTGAATTGAATTTGTACCTTGTAGCAACAGATTAATGCTTATCTTATAATACCACCAGGGCATATATTTGAGTACTCTTTGAATACTATTTGTCCTTCATCTTAGAAAAGAGATGACATGTGAATTAAGAAAAGGGTAGGAGTTGCAATTGATGTGGAAAAGAATTACTAACTAAATAAGAGAACTTGCAGCAGGATTCATGGCATAACTTGTCAGATTTAGTATACACCAAAATTGGTAGGCTCTTCTAGAATCCACCACTTGTTTTTCAGTTCTAGAAATCTTACAAGTTTTAAGACAGCAGCAGCAGAGCAGTAGACTAAGTGGGAGGGCCTTTCTGTGCTTGGGATGCATTGTTTACATGTTTTTCAGTCTGTGAAGTCAGGCCTGCTTTTCAAGAAGCTGGGAATTGACAAACCTTTCGATCTTGCTGAGAAAAAGAGAAAGAAAACGTGTATGATCTTACAAAGGTTGGTATGAGATGACGGAATAATAGACTACAGTCAGATCTCGTAGGCATACACTATGAAGTACCTACCACCAAATTTACCCATCTTTCTTCACAATAGGCTGCCTTCTTCATAGTAAGCCCAGGTTGAATAGTGAGCTACACCCTCAGCTACTAGAATAGATCTGTCGTTTTGAACTCACAATCTCTCCTTGGGATAAAAATATGAGGCTATCTTTTCCTGTAAAGATTTGATGTCCCAGAAAGTCAAAGACATAGCTCTACCCTTTTCTACAGGATCACCGTGAGTCAGAATAATATCAATGGCACTGAGGTTGGTGTTTGTTAGTTTAATTTGAGTGTTGCGTAGTTCTACATCCCTGAAGTAAAATAACCCTGCTTCAAACTCAGAACTTCATTGTGTGGCTACGAAACCAGATGAATATTTCAAGTATTCCCATTGTCAGTAACTGCTTTAGCAGCAACGTTCCTCCCATACAGTTCAAATTTATCATTGAGAATATACTTCAAATTTATCCTTGAGAATATAAAATTTCTCATTAAAATAAACTCAAATAGAGAGATACTAGGTATTACCTAAAGTATCCACTTTACTTGTTTAAATGTAATTTGTTTCGCCTCTCTGTCTCTTTTTTGGTGAAATATTGTTTTCTTCCAGTGTGGATATTTCTTATGTTCTGTACTCTAGAGGATAGTTCAAAATTAATTACTGTCCCGCAGTGTATAAAAAGTGACAACCTCTGTGGTTTATCATTTGAGAATATTAATTATTCTGTTCTATAAAACCCAGAAGAAAATATTTCATATTTCACAATAAATAATAAAGTGATCTGTAAAATATTTGTTATGTCCACTATTTAAATTTGTCTGGACAATTATGTTATTAAAGAAATAAGATTTTAATAACTGTTGAAAATGACATCAGATGAATTACATAATTATAATAGATGCTATCATATAAAATGTAAATTTTTGTGATTGTATAAAATATTAAAGCATATATTTAAGCTGTTTTATAGATATTTTATGTGTGCAGACATTATTACTAAGCACAATTTTGTTTAAATATTTTCAAGTTTTCTGTAAAATCAATATTTTTTAGCATACTTAGCTACATAAAATAATTTCTTTGTTGTTATTTTAAATGGAATTTAGCTATAAATTTCATTACCTTGGGCCTTACTTAAAAATTTAGTTAATAATTTAAAATGGACCATACAAGGGGGAACCTCCCTCTCCCTCCAAAAAATCCCAAATTAAAGGAAAACAGATCTGCAGGGAGGCACTTTTGTGGTGCACATTTTTCTTGCTAGGTGAGCATCCAATAACTAACTTTTTTAATGAACCCAGTGGCATCCCCTGGGAAGGATTGGTCACCGTGAATTTTTACATAAGAACAGTTTGGCTCAAACCTAATTTTTTGTAATGGTCAATCTAAGATAACAACACATGTGGTAATTACACAAATTCAGGTTAACTTGAAAAATAAAAATGAATAGTTGGAGTCTAGCCTGTCAATCAAGTCACAGCCTGGTGATCACTTCTTAAGGGCATGGACTTCCTCTCTCTTCCTATCTGGAGACAGAACACACTCTCTCTGCTTGACATTCCAGTTGACAAGTCATGTGGAGCCACACTGATGGTAACCAGAACTTAGGAGATGTGTCCACTGCCATTGGACCCACAGGACTTTCCATCCAACAGCCAGTGATCTTCCTACATTCAGCCTCAATGCATGTGCTACATGAGTCTGAAGAGAAATTAATGGACTTATATTGGATTTGGGGGCTGAAATAAAATGTACAAACTCGAACTGGACCTGGGTAGGTTGTTTTATTGATGCATAATTACTTCCAGAGATAAAGTTTTCTTTGACATATATATGAATCTGGATTTGTTTCTTTAGTCAACCTGTACTAAAACAGTATGTGATTGTGAAATTTTGTGTCTTGCTCAAAAAAAAAAAAGCTGCAGAAGCTGTTGTGATGTTGGATATAGCTTATAAGGACAGTTCTATGGGAAAAAACTCAAGTATGCAATTGTTTATCTCATTTCTAAAAAGGTAAAATATTGATTGATGACAAAACTAGTCCATTTGGAGTTCATTGCCCCAAGTTGGACTGTTGTTAATCAAGCTTTCTACTGAGAGGTTCTGATATGATTACATTAACAATATGTTACAAAAAGTCCTGATTTTGTGGTAGACCGGGGAGTGTTTTTGCCACCATGACAATATATACCTGCTCTTACAGCCATTTTCAGTGCACCAGTTTTGGCCCCAAATAGGAAGCCTCTTTTTCCCCACACACCATACCTACTTGACCTACCTGATCTTACTCTGTGCGACTAACCATTGGTGATATTTAGTTTATTTTCCTTTTATTTAGTTTTTTGATGTAATATTCATATATTGTACACTTTCATAGTTAACTCACTTTTAAAAAGAGTTGTATAAAACATCACAATCATGTTCACAAGCTAAAATTCATGAGTTGTTGCTTTGTACAGATTGGTTTCTTAATTGATTGGGTCTGTTTACATTAAGTGTTAGTGTTGATGCTAGGAGAAATTTTCATCTCCTATTGTCTGTCAGATTAAAACCTCTCATATGAATGCAAGGAAACATCGAAATACTAAATTTATGGAGGTTCTAAATCCTCTTTCATTGGACCTCCACTAAGCCGAGGGTTCCACCCAAGGTCCAACAAGTCTGCCATTTCCACAATCTTGGAAATGGTGATCCTTTGCTTCCTCTCTCATGAGAGTATTTCAGTTGTAAGCCCAAGAATACACATAGTTTGAGGTAAGGCCCACATCACTCAGGGGGCTTTCATGTTGAATCCTTCTGGTATGGCAATGTTGGGGGGTGCAATATTCTCTCTGCATCCAGTGTCTAAGGCCATTATAATGCTGACTCTTTGGCATGGTTCACCTGGGATCATGTAGAAACATATTCTAAGTGTCTACCCAGGATCACAGAACCAGCTTTATCCTCCCTGTAGATTCCCTACAATTATTGTTTATCTTCCCTTCCCTATGAGAAGTTGGTCTCCACATTTACCCACCATACCCACCAATGCAAATATGGAATGTAGATGTGCCCTTACCCTGACCTTAACTTGATTTTTTTGAGGGGGGGGCATCACTGCCCTCAGGTGGTGGGAGTAGGAGGCCCAGCCTTTGCTCCGTGGAGCTGGAATCGAACCTCCATCCCAGTGGGCCGCAGTCCCGCGCACAACCACTACGCCACCGGGGCTCAGCCCGACCTTAACTTGATTTTGTAGTAGGATTCTCCTCTCATTCCTGTGGAGGACCTGCTGATTTATAGAAGTCTTGTCTCAATGTTGTATAACATCAAATGGATGAAATGAAAGAATAGATGAAATGTTGTTAGTTACCATGCATTTATTCACACCCATAAGGCCTTATGTAAACCAAAAGATATATTGGTTGGGTGTAGACCTTCTTTATGGTCTTGCAAGTTTAAGTCCATCAAATATATGATATATCAATGCTTTTTATGAAGAGTCCCCTCAACTTCACCAAACATTCACTTAAAAACCACGCAGTGCTTTTAAAACAATTGTTTTGTCCTGCTGACATGGCCAAAGTAATGATCTGAAGATGAAGGCTCACTACTGTCATGTGAAATGAATATTTTGGGTGTTTTTTTTTTATTTTAAGACTGATTAGTTTGTTGTTCTAGAGTCCGTAATATTTTCAGTATCTCTAACAACATCATAATTGAATTGCATTGATTCTCCTTCTGACTTTTCTTTTTTAATTGTCTTGCTTCTTCTCACTACGTAGATTACATTGTCCTAATCAAACAGAAGATGATGTGAGCGTCAAAACAGTAGGCATGACTGCTCAGTGAATACCCACATTTATAAAATATTTAAAGTAATTAATAACCTATTCAGCCATTGAGTTCATTTCATTAAGTAGGTTCTTTAGGAAGACATTAGGAGGCTAGTTATAGAACTTAGAATGTGAAGTGTTTATGTTGTGTATCATCTAACTTGTGGGATATCAAGTAGTTCAATAAAAGAAGTTGAAATGTCTTTCAAGTACCCATACTCTTTTGGATTTGGACTCTTGTCATGTGAGCCTCTTTCTCAGAATTGGAATTTTTTCCAAGTATTTCATAATTGGGAAGAACAGGTAATGGTTGTGCTTCACATAAATAATAGCAAATAAAAATAGGCAAAGTTTGTGGAAGATTTCTTTGCACAAATAGATTTCTTTCACTAAAACTAAATGGTCCTTTATCTGGATGATTTCAAACATAGCATGTTCTTTGCTTTGGGTGGACTATACCCACTTGTTAGATTTTAGGACTTAGTTTTAGCACACTAGACACCGAAAAGACAACATAATTCACCCAATGTGGTAGTGTCTTTGAACCACAAGGAAATGAAAATGGATGATTTTGCCTGCCAGACCACAAAAGTGACTCCAAAGTCTGTAATCTCTCTGTGAGCTGGCACAAATGCATGTGTTCTACATCTGTATTAGGGAGTTTAGCCTTGACATTCCTTAGTCTCATGCAATATTTGTTAAATAAGAGAAAAAGAAAGGAGCAGACATGCTTCACCCAGATGTGATATTTAGTTAGCCTGGAAATTCTTTCACCATGGCTTTGCTGTTGTTGAGTAGTACTGTGCTGGCCTCCTGTATTCAATTTGAATTGATGATTGCTGGTGATTTATTATCCTAATTTATAGTCAGTTAATTACACTAAATCTACTGTGCAGAACAAGAATAATGCAATTTATTCTATTACAAGTGCTATCTCAGTTTGTGTTTCAAATTCTATATTTGCGTGATTATCATTGTGTGACACTAATTTTAAGACGCTTTCTTAGACTTGAGGTGATAAAACAATGAGTTAAAATTCATTTTGAAGTTTTATCAGAAAACAAGGTATTGCGTTACCACTGCATTTGATTTACTGTCTTCTCCCAATCCTAGGTGCTGGACAAGATGGAGTCTTCTCCTAAGGGCTTTTGTTCTCCTTTCTGCCTTTCTTTTATACTCTCTTCATTATCTTTCTTTTTTGTTTCTCCTTTCAAACCATAAACCTCACTTAGCCATGATAATGAAGTGTCATGAATCCAGAATGATTTAGCAAATAGGCATGTTTATAAAAAGTTATCCTATGCAATACTATGATTTGGGAGCATATGCACATGTGCAGATTAAAAGGAAACTATATGAAATTAAGTTTGAATTGAATCTTTCAATAGAAAACATTCTTAATTCTGTGCAAACAAAGGGAAAAAATTTACTTTGTTGTTCAAATATATAATTATATTTGAAAAATCCTCCTAAAATGCCATTTTTCAATTAGTAAATATTGTCAAGTACTTCTTTACAAGACATAGTGGCTGACACTTGCACTAAAGATCACTGATCAGCAAACTGTTGATGAATGCTGATAGGATCATAGATGCTCTATTCTTAAAAATGTGACTAAACATCTCATTCATGTCTTGAAACTTTTGTATCTGCCTATTCAGTAAATTATAAGGAGAGACTTATTTATTTTGGGGGTAGATCCATGAAATAACTTTCTCTTTCAATCACAGGTGTGGTTGATCTTCCTCCTACTTTTAAAATATAAAATGTATGGCTTCAGATTTTAACTGCTTATTCTAATTCTTACTTCTTTGGATCTTCCTTTATCTAAAATTATAAAAGAAGTGATTATACTCCTTTCAGAATCATGAGATCTCAATTTATATGTTTCTAATATGGAACTATTTTATCTGTAAATGTACAGTTATACATGTATGTGATTTCTATATATGTACAGATGTAGAAATATGCATAGAAATAGGTTATATATATGAATACATACATGTTTATGAATATGTATTCATGAACAAAATTTTGCACTAACAATCTAGAATAGAAGTTCTATAAGAATATTTATTACTATATCATTGTAAATTTTTGTAACTTCAGTTTGCTCCCAGTATCCTTCATGTGAGATTCAACAAATATATATTAGATTACTTAATGGATGATTCCAGCACACTTGTGTAGAGCTCAATTAAATGTTAATAAAGTCTCAGACTTATGTCTCTTCTTGTCATTGTCACCAGTTGAATAAAATTAAATTAGGTTACAAGAACAATTAGTAAGATGCTACTATAAAGTAATCTCTGAGTGGTATGAATAGTCAAGCACTCAATTACTATCTAAATATTTGGCAGTTGGGGTTCATATAAAGATAGAATGGAAATCAGGTTTGAAGATCTTATTCTGAAAATCTGATGAAAACCCTACTGAGCAAATCTATTCCACACTCATGGGGTTGACTAACAGTAACCATGACTACAGAATGAAACCTTTAGAATATCATTAGTTGTTTAAGTTTGGAAATTCAATTGTTAAATATTTAGTATAATGTTGACTTTCCACTCATCTGTCAGGTTGTTGTACTATGGTGGTTTGTGTGTTGTTGTGGTCCTGGAAAGTATGTCAATGGTTTTTTAAATACCAGCATGATCACCCCAAAATGAACAAATTTCAGTTTAGCTTCCAGACTAAGAAAAGACAACAAAGAAGGTAGCAGAGGATGGGTGCATAGATGTGAGGGCTTGAATTTGGAATGTGGGAACTATGAATCTAGGAAAATTGGAAGTCATAAAAAATGCAATGGGATGCCTAAAAATCTATATCCTATGCATTAGTGAGCTGAAATGGACTAATAATGGCCAAAGTCCTTCCAAGATAGATTTTTTTTTCTTTTGTCAGTCCATGATATTTTCAAAATTATTCATCAGCACCATGGTACTTTCAATATCAATCTTTAGCATCATAATTCAAATACAACAATTCACTTTTGGTCTTTCTTATTCTATGTCTAAATTTCACATGGATTTGAGGCATTGGAAAATACTATAACTTGGGTCATGCATGGTTCTCAATATTTTGAAGTGGCCTTATGTATCTAATGCAACAAGTATTTAAATCAATTGACTTCTGTTTCTATGAGTATTGATTATAGATCCATCCACAACAAAATCCTTAATGCCATTGAGTCATAATCCATATTGAAGGCTATAATTCCTGATCTTCAACAACATGTTCTCTAAGTCCTCCTCACTTTCGGAAAGCAGGGTGTGTCATCTGCCTATCTCAAGATGTTCATAAGTCTTCATACAAACCTGAGGTCCCATTGTTCTTTATAAAATCCAGCTTTTCTGATTATTTGCTGAGCTTAGGAGATTGAAAAAATATAGTGAGGTGTGAAAACCCTGGCTCACACCTTTCCAATTTGAAACCATGCAGTATTCCCTTGTTCTGTTCTCACAAATCTTGATCTATATACAAGTTCCCCATGAGCACAATGAAGTGTTCTGGAATTTCCATTATTCTCATCAGAAGAGACTAGAAGAAGTACATATTTTTCCCTTCTCAAAGAAAGGTAACCTATTAGAATGATGTTCTTGACACAATGGATGTATGGATTGATATAAGAGCTATAAGAACACCCATTAAATGATTAAAATTGTAAAGAATAATCAAGTGAAAAAGCTATTATTGAGGTGCAGCTGTCCATGTAGTTGGGATTGGATCTGGCCCCTCAGACCTCTCTGCTGGTTCCCTGCTTCATGCTGTTATCTTGGAGCACCAGGTTGAAGCAGCCAATGCACAGATAGGACCTTATGGCTGCCTCCACTTTGATATAAGACATCCTCATTGACCTATAGCCCTACTGGGGACAACAATGGAGACATGGTGTGGGAATTGCGCCTCATCTGACCCCACCACCCCGAGGCAGAACACTAAGTGATGCAACAGAACAGCAAGGGGAACAGAGTAAGAAAGTCCCAAGGGAATATCAAAAATAGACTTTGGGCCTCCCCCATCAGGCTCCATCAGAAAACACTCCTAAAGATCAATAAGCAGACCTTGAACTATTTACAGACTTACTTTTCTTTTTTTGTCATTGTATTTTGTGTTGTTTTCTTTTATTGGTGTGTTTTGCTCTGTCATGTTTTTATGTCTATTATTTATCTCTGCAGGTCTATCTAGATAAGATAGTTGGGATAAACCATGTGGAGGAGAAAACAACAAGATAAATGATTCTAGGAAGATATTAGAGAAGAGAAGGTTGGAGAAAGAAAGTGGTGTTAACAAACCCAGGGACAGGGGAACAACAAGTGATTCTAAATAAATAATGAGGAGGGTGTAGGAGGCCTGCTAGGGATTAATCAAGGGCAATGTAACTGAGAGGAATTGCTGAAACCAAATGAAGACTGAACATGATAGTGGGACAAGAGGAAAGTAAAAGGAAATAAAGGAAAGAACTAGGAGACAAAGGACATTTATAGAGGTCTCCATATAAGCATATACATATGTATATATATGTATATATACTGTGTATATATATGAAGATGGGGAGAGAGATCTATGTGCATATATTACAAGGTTTATTATTAAGGTGGTACGTGAACAGTGGGCCTCCACTCAAGTAATCCCTCAATGAACGGACCCTTTGCTCTATTAAACTGGCATTCCTTTATGCTCACCTTCCCAACACAATCACTGAAGACAAAGTGGGAGCAGAAACAAATGTGGTGAAGAAAGTTGATGGTGCCCAGCTCTCAAAAGATATAGCATGTGGGGTTTTAAAGGCTTGAAAATAAATAAGCAGCCATCTAGTTGAGAAGCAACATAGCCCACATAGAAGAAGCACAACAGCCTGTGTGATCATGAGATATCAATGGAATCAGGTGTCAGGCATCAAAGAACAAAAAGCCATATAATTGGGAATGAGGGGAAATGCAGAGTGAGAACCCAAAGCTCATAGGTAGATAACTGGACAACCCCTTACAGAACGATTGCAGAGAGGAGATGACCCAGTCAGGGTGCTGTGTAGCATTGATGAAACATACAACTTTCCTCTTGTTCTTCAGTGCAACCCTTCCCCCCACCCAACTATCATGATCCCAATTCTACGTTACAAATCTGGCTAGACCAGAGAATGGATGTACACTGGTACAGATGGGAACTGGAAACACAGGAAATCTAGAACAGATGAACCCCTCACTACCGGTAAGAGTGGCAATACTGGGAGGGAGGAGGAAAGATGGGGTAGGAAGGAAGAACTGATTATAAGGACATACATATATCTCCCTCTCTGGGAGATGGACAGTAGAAAACTGGGTGAAGGGAGACATTGAATAGTGTAAGGCATGACAAAATAATAATTTATAAATTATCAAGTGTCCATTTGGGTCACTTCTTCATGCAGCTTATTGTACCATCAGGTCCTGCTCTGGTCTGATCTTGTATGTACAACTTCAATTTAACAATGGAGTGTTGCTGTGCACATCCAACTTTATGATTCTGTGAGTCAGACAATACCCAGTTCAGTATGGGTAGTTCAGACCTCATGGTGATTTGGTGGCCCATGGTGAGGTATTCAGTCTCCACCAAGACCCAGTAACAGGCCAAAAGATGTTTTCCAAAGGGGTAGTAGTTGTCTGCAGAGGATGGCAGGACTTTACTCCAAAATCCCAATGGTCTACACTGTGATTCACCAACAGGGGTCTGCTAAAGACTACACCCTACATCTTTATCAACAACTGACACCTCTGGCTCCATTGGGTCAGCTGGATCATATGGTCCCAGCGGCAAAGCAGCTGGCACAGCAGCCTGGACCTGTTGCAGAGCCTTTTCTTGTTCCAGGCCCCACTCAAAATTGGAGGCCTTTTGTGTCACTTGATAAATAGGTCGAAGTCAAACACCCAAGTGAGGGATAGATGTGTTGCCTCCAAAATCCCAAAAGGCCCACTAGGTGTTGTGCCTCCTGTTTCATTGTTGGGGAAGCCTGATACAAAAGCTTATTCTTCATTTTAATAGGAATACCTTGACATGCCCCACACCACTGGACCTGTGGAAATTTTACCAAGGTGGAGGGTGCTTCAATCTTTGTTGGATCAATTTCCCAGCCTCTTGTATGCAGATGTTGTACTATAAAACTAATGTCTTTGATACATCCGCCTTAGTTGGTCCAATCAGTATAATGTCATCAATATAATGGACTAGTGTGACATTTTGTGGAATGGACAGGCGATCAAGGTTCTTTCAGACTAAATTATGGCACAGGGTGGAAGAGTTGATGTACCACTGGGGGAGAGTTGTGAAAATGTACTGTTGCTTCTGCCAGCTGAAGGCAAACTGCTTCTGGTGATCTTTGTGACTGGTATTGAGAAGAAGGCATTGACCAGATCAATAGCTGCATACCAAACCCCAGGAGAAGTATTAATTTACTCAAGCAATGAGACCACATCTGGAACTGCAGCTGCAATTGGAGTCACCACCTGGTTAAGCTTGCGATAATCCACTGTCATTTTCCAGGACCCATCTGTCTTCTTTAGAGGCCAAATAGGTGAGTTAAATGGGGATGTGGTAGGAATCACCACCCCTGCATCTTTCAAGCCTTTGATGGTGGCACTGATCTCTGCAATCCCTCTAGGAATGCGGTATTGCTTTGGGTTTTCTATTTTCTTAGGCAATGGCAAATGTAATGGTGTCCATTTAGCCTTTCCCACCAAAATAGCCCTTATTCCACAATCCAGGGATCCAATATGGGGGTTCTGCCAGTTATTAAGTATGTCTATCCCAATAATGCATTCTGAAATTGGGGAAATAACCACAGGATGTGTTTGGGGACCCACTAGACCTACAGTAAGGCATTCCTGAGCTTAAAACTCCATTGATATCTTGACTTCCATAATCCCCCACTTTGGCAGGCCTTAGAAACACTTTGGGTCTCCTGAAAATAGTGTCAGTTCAGAGTCAGTGTCCAGTAATCCCCGAAAAGTTTGATTATTTCCTTTCCCCCAACTCTTGTGAAAGGCCACAGGTCCCTTTGGTGAAGACTAGCAAAAAGACTAACAGCATAGACCTTTGTTGATGTAGTAGGGTCCTCCTTCCAAAGGGCTCGGCCTTCCCCTCATTCAATGGGTTGTGGGTGTATAAACTATCTCTGGTCTGGGAATGGATTGAGTGATTGTGACTGTCTTTCCTGCTATTCACCTGATCCAGCATTATTCTGCCTGTATAGTTCATGTAAATATTTAGTAGGTTTCCCATGCATTTCACTCCTAGGTACACCGTGACTAAGTAGCCAATGCAGTAAGTCCACACAAGACAGGTTGCTTTGAATACTACAAAGCTTTGTTGTGTATTATAACCATGTTCATCTTATCTCTGTTGATTCATTGCTGACACTGGCCCTCTGTCACCATGGAGTCTAATCAGCCCCATTGTGGGCAAATGCCATAGTTTACTTAGGGTAGTTCCCACTGTTAATCCTGGTGCACATAAAATAGCAATTATAGGAGTCTTCAGAGATAGTGGGGGCACACTTCACAAACTTGTTCCTTACGGTTGTGGTGAAGGGTATGTCCATTCCACAGGATACCCCCTTTTGGGGTCTATGAGAGGATCCTGATAGATCCATTCCACCATTCCACCAATTTCCTGATAGATCCATTCCACCAATTTCTCTCAGCTTTTGGATGCCTTCTTCTATAGTGTACCAAGGTAGGTCAGGCACCTCAAATTGGTCTAATGTAGGCCATCTGGCAGCCTATGCTTCAGTGAACCAACAAAATAAGGAGTTAGATCCTCTCTTAGTCTCTCTTGCTGAGCTATTGAAAGAAGAGTCTGTGCTTAGACTGGTCTCATATTACATTTCTTACACCAGTATCCCACACCCTAAGTAACCATTCCCAGGGATATTCCCCATGCTTCTGCTTGTACATATTTGAAAGTTCGAGCAATTCTTTGTGAGTACAGTACACTTATCCTTAGGTAATCATCTCAACTTCACCTTTATAAATTTTCTTAGCCTTAATTTTAGTTACAGGTCTAAAAGAAATTATCAGTGGTGAGGGTGATTCCTGGGTGGTCTCAGCACTATCTTCTAAGGTATCTCCCTCAGGCAATGGTACAGATGCAGCCCCACCTGGCATTTCACCTTGAATAGTTGGGTTAATCTGCTCAGGTGTGGGTTGTTTTGTTGATAGTGGATTACTATCTTCAGTTTGGAGGGGTGGGGCTGGTTCAATTGTTTCTAGAGGGAGCACAATATCCTCTTCTTCTGGATTATCAGCCCATATATTCCCATTCCTTGTTTCAGGGTCCCATTTTTTCCTATCAGTGCCCTCACTTTGGTATCAGGCATGGCTCTAGATCTGCCATTCAACTGATGCTGTAATTCAGCTACTCATATTATGAAAAACTGGACCTGGTTCTCAGCAATGTTGGCTCTATTACTACAGGCAAGAAGACTTCCCTTTGTAACACAGGCAGAAGCTTTTAAGTCTGTAAGTCTGCACCTGAGGTGCTGCTTCTGAGGCCCTGAGGCCATCCTTCTCCTTAATTACACAGTCCCTTGTAAGAAGGAATAGCCAACCAGCTTCATTATACTTGCCATCTTGACAAAGCTACTAGAAAATATCATACATACGACTTGCCACAACATCTCCTTTAACCAGCACCCTATATACCAATGCTGTTACTTTAGTTATTATCTTTGCTATTTCACACCATGGACTAGTAAGAATGGCACAATTATCCATGGCTTCAGGTGTAGGATTAGTATCATCAGTGCTCTTAAGACTAATCAGATTGGAGAGCCAATCTAAGAAAACCTTATTTATGATTTTATTTCTCTAGAAGCACTCCTGGTACCATTTGTGTTAGACAGGGTTCTCTAGAGAAACAAAACCAGGACACTAATTATTCTCTCTATATATTCATCTAGATAGAAGGATATCTAACATAAGAAATAACGCAGTTAGGGCTGAGCCCCGGTGGCATAAGTGGTTGAATGCAAGACTGCGGCCCACGGGCTTGGCAGTTCAAATCGAGCGGTGGCTCTCAGGAGCAGCACTGGGTAGTGCCCACGACCACCTGAGGCAGTGATGGCCGCCCCCCCCCACCACCACCACCAAAATACGCAGTTAACTAAGCTATAAAGCAGTATGAATTGCTTGGTTCAACTCACTTGCATAAGACAACTAGTACACTGTCAGTCCTTCGAGTCTTGAGGGCCGCCAAGTAGTCCTCCACAGAGCAATTCAGGCTATCCAGCCACAAGCAGGAAAGAGCAAAGCAGGACACCAACAGTCAGCCAGATGACAGAGTCCAACAGTCCCCAGTTTATGAGATGTATATTCCAGGAGCATGGTGAAGCAGGGCTTGAAGGAACCTCAACTCACAGCAACACAGTCCACAGATTAGGTTTCCCATGGGTAGTGTAGCTTGGAGTTCAAGGCACAGGACAAACAAGGTTGCTGGCTGGTCTGAAGATCCAAGAGCAAGAGAACAAGGGTGGAGACTACCAGGCTGTTTATATCTCCACCCTTCAATTGATCTTATTCATTGGCCATGTTGTCACAACAAACCTACCTATCTTTGGCCATATTGGCACAACAAGTCTACCTATACCACAATTGTATTATGTATTCCACATTCATGAACAAATTTCAGAGTCTGTACTTTTATCCATTTACTGATATCTACTTTGTCTTTTTTTCCTTTCATATCTTTTAAAATCACCTTTTTGTTTTCATTATGCATCATACTATCTATGCCAGCCCTCAAATCTTCAGTCATTAAGGCTAATGGGTCAAATCTGTTCTCGAGGCAATCTATTGAGGTGGTATTGTGTCATATAGAACATGTACATAGACCAAAAGGTAACCATAGGAACAGAAAAGTAAATGTTGTATTTTTTAAAGTCAGAAAAAGTATGCATCGATATTGTATTATATCACTACACTTATTCAATCAGTATGATGAGCAAATAGCCTGAGAATTTGCACTAGATGCAGGAGAATGTGGCATCATAGTTGGAGAAAGGCTGATTAAGAACTTGTGATATGCAAATGATACAGTCTTGCTTGCTGAAAGCATGAAGGAAGGACTTGTGAACTTTTTCATGAAAATCAGACTATAGCCTTCAGGATGGATTGCAATTCAATGTAAAGAAAACCAGAAACCTCACCACTGGACCAATAAGCAATATTGATAAATGGAAAAAAAATGAATTTGTCAAGTATTTCCTTTTGTTTGGATCCACAGTCACTGTTCATGGAATTGACATCTCACATAAAAGCAGCTGCTAAATCTGCTGTAAAACCTCTTTAAAGTGTTGATGAGCAATATTGTCACTTTGAAGAATAAGTTGTGCCCCTCCATGGTATTTTTAGTCACCTCATATGCATATTGAAATTTGACAGTGAGTGATCTAAGCCAGAGAAGAATCGATACATTTGAATTGTGATATTGTTAAAGGATTTTGAATGTATTGCATACTGGCAGAAGAACAAACAAATTTGCTTTAAGAGAGGTACAGTAAAAGAAACTTTTTTCAAGTAAGGATGTACAAATTTGTCGAATATACTTTGGATATGTTATCAGGAAAGAAGAGTTCCTGCAAAAGAGAAAGACACTCAACAAGATGGTCTGAGAGTGGCAGCAACAATGGACCCTAACACTATTGGTGACTCTGGTGGTATTAGAAATACTGGTAGCATGTCTTACAGCATCACAGCCACATGCATTCACCAGAGTTCAATAAACTGACAGACAAAGGGTATATTATATTGAATATCTGTGTAATGCTTATGTGAAAAAACTTGCCAAAATATTTCAAAGACTCCTTTTAGAGGGTAGACAAAATGGTTAAGAATTAACTTTGACTTTGAGTAGGAATAGGATTCCATCACATTAACAAAATTGAGATGATCATAAGGAGAGTTTACTTTGCACTGAGTGGGTCAGGGACAGGTCAGCTAAAAAGGGTGGTTAGAATTGAGCTTATAAAATGTGGTAGACAGAAGGAAAGGGAATTGCAGAGAATAAATAAGATCAATTAAAAAATAGGTGGGGGCAGAATTTCACTACTATCAAAAAGTAAAAGCCAGGAAAAATGAACTATGGAATGATATTATGTATATATTAACTTTCAATTAATAATAGATCAAACACACACACAAGAACATCCTTTGGCCCTAGATATCTCAGCATTTTGAACCCTCTCCCTCCATTCAAGGACAGAAAATTGTGATATTATAGACATTGTAGAACAATGACCATAAAGGTGTCAAACTGATAAATAAGTCTGATCAAAATAATAATATTAATAATAACAATAACAAACAATCGCTACCACCAAATTAATCCTAACATATCATTAATATTAGACAATAAAACTGCCCCTGTGAATTGCTGGACTGTGAATCTTTATTGGAGCAGAAATCTCATCTTTCTCTCAAGTAACTCCTCTTGGATTTGAATTGCTGACTTTGCAATCAGCAGCCCATCTAACGACTATTCCACCATTCTCCCCAAATTTTAAAGGGCATGTTTTGTACCATGTGGGAAACAACAAACAATTTGGGAGTAAGGAAAATATCAATTTCCTAAACAAAATTCCCATTGCCTTTAAGTCAATTCCAACTCACAGCAACCTTTGAAGGGAGGGAGAGCTGTTCCCTGTGGATTTCTGACACGAATTCTTTAGGAGGAGAAAGCCCAGCCCTTCTTCCACAGACAGGCTTCCATTTCAAAAATGCTGAACTAGCGGCTCATAGTCTAAATGTAATTCCTCCCCTCAAAGGATCAGTAAGTTTGCTGCACAAGATCTCTTTAGTGTGTTGAAAAACGAAAGTGTTACTTTAAGGACTAGGATGCACCTGATACAAGTCATAGTATTTTTAGTCACCTTGTTTGTATTCATGTAAAAATTGAATATTGTGTAAGGAAGATGGAAGAAGAATTGATGCATCTGCATTGTGGTGCTGGCAAAAATATTGAAAGTATCATGATGGGACAAATGAACAAACATGTATTTTGAAGAAGTACAATAAAAATGCTCTGTAAAAGCTAGGATGGGTTGGTAAGACTTTATGTCATGAACTTTGGATATGTTATCAAGAGAGACCAATGTCTAGAGGAGGAAATCATAGTTGGTAAAGTAGAGGAGATGCTAAAAAGAAGACTTCTTTGATAGATTGACACATTGGTTGCAAAAATGGGCTTAACCATCGTCACAATTGTCAGAATGGTGCATGACCTCGTAATGTTTTGTTCTATTTTACACAGGGTCATTGTATGTTGGAACTAGATAGCAGTACCTAACAAGGATAAGAAACAAAACTCAAGTGAACATCTTTCCAAATGATTGAATGCTTGCAATAGGTTTTTAGATGGATCAAATGTGTAAGTGAGATCTGGAATATCTCAAATATTAGCCAAGAAAAGGATGACAACTTCAATGAAGAAAGAGTATGTTGCTGAGATCCAAACTGTTGGATAGCTATTAAATTGGGACTTTACATAGTTCAACATTTTCAAATCTTCGTGAACTTCTTGACTTTACCTAGCTCACAATCGGTCTTTCCACCAGTCTTCTAAGTAAGATGGCAGCAAGTAAAGGTTTTATAGAATGAAACAAACCAGAAATATGTTTTTGGATTTACAAATTTGATAGAAAGAACAAGAGTCAATCTATAGTGGTTTCTGGGATTATATAGTTCCAACTAAGTTCAATGAAGAGTTATGATGACTATTTTTTATTTTTGAGGAACTGAAAATAGGTAAATTTTCTGAAACTGAAAATTGATAAATTTTCTTGGAGGATGCAAAGGGATCGTGGAGGTTTGGGTAAAATGGAAGAAAATGGAAAACTGCATGTGTTATAAAAGCCTAGGAATTTGCACTGAGGATTTTTTTCCTATGATAGTAAGGCACTATTCATTCTCAGGGGATAGCAAGGGCTCCCCTACAATGCTGGGAAACTTTACCTTATTTAGTCTGCAGATACAATCTTGTTCCTTTAGACTTATTTATATTTCTAAAACTTAAAGAACATTTGCAAGGAATAAAGTGAAAGTCCACTAAGTATGCAAAATATGCTTTTAAAATTTGTCTAACTCCAAAGCACATAACTTTTTTTGTGTGGGAGATTTACAGAGATTAAAACACTTCCTTTAGAAATAAGTATAGTGGGAGGATATTTTGAGAAACAATAGCTTCATATTTTGGTATTTTCACTTAAGAAAAGTTCATATTATTTTAAAGTGATATTTTAAAGTTATACTCATCAAGTGAAAGGAAAACTAAAATGTAATTTTATTTTGCAGGAAAATAAAATATTTGCTCAAATTGTGTTATTACTAAAAGAGCTCTAAAATTGGACTTCAAAAATATTTTTGAAGGATTCTAAATTGTTATCATATGTTTCAGTTTCATGTGCATTTAAGAAAAATACTTTCTTTAGGCATGAACATGTTTCCTTCCATAAATCACTAAAGAATATATCTTTTCTGAAATGTACTTTCAGAATTATATATGATTAACAGAGAAGGAAAATACAATTTACTCTCTTTTCAGGAAGCTATTTATTTCAGTTGGAAAATTAGTCAATATAAACAAAATAAATGCAACATAACTTCCTACCTCATAAATGTCATATAATACACATGGAAAAAGTAGACATAGATATTTATGAAATACTTTTACATGTGGTGAAAAATCACTACATGAAATAGGTTGTAGATTTATTTACATATAAGATCCATAGTTTTTATATATTTGTCTACTAGTTTTCAAATAGCATTTTTCAGTTTATATTTGATAATTAAAAATGAAACATAAATAAACAAAAGACAGCTAAACAAACAAGAAGATACACTTTAGCCTCCCATTTAGAAGTTCCTTTGTATGATATATGATATGTTGTATAAGAAGTTCTAGTAGTGCTAGTGGGTAAGCATTGGACACTAACTGAAAGATCAATAGTTCAAATTCATCAACTGCTTTCTGGGAGAAAGATGAAGCTGTTTGTCCCTTTAAATATTGATAACTTCAGGAAAAAATATAAGGTTGCTATGAATCAGAATTGACTTGCCAATTGAATGCTATAAGTCAGAGTTGAATGAGTCTGATGGTGGTGGGTATATATTAAATATATGTATATTATTCTTTTACATATTTTCATATAAAATGTGCAATCATGTATCAAGATTTTATGTCTGATATTCACTTACCATATCCCTTTAGCATTTATTCAATATTCTATGTAAAATTTTTGGAACATAATGATTATGAAAGTGGTAAAAAAATTTTTTTCCATCACTGCCTCTGGTGGTCGTGGCTGTTACCCAGTGCTGCTCCTGAGAGCTGCTGCTGGATTTGAACCGCCAAGCCCATGGGCCGCAGTCCCGCATTCAACCACTTACGCCACCGGGAACAGCCAATTTTTTTTCAATTTAATGCAAACGTTCTTATTTAAAGTTTTAACTTTAGGAGGATTCAGACTTCTTGAATTTTTTGTTACTATAAAATTAAAGGAAACTTGTTAACTAAAAATATCAAAATTTGAAGCCATTGTTTCTCATCATATCCTCCATCAAGGCCTATCCGCTTTTTAACTTCTTATTGTGAATTGTGGGGAGGTTTACAGCTCAGATCATAAGTTTTACATTCATCATTCATGCGCATTTTGTTCAGTGCAATCTCCTCATTATACCGTCCCGTATTCCACTTCATCCCTGTGAATTCTATTTCCATACCTCCTCCTTCTCTAAGCCTTCGAAACTTGGTCTTTGTGTAAATGTTGTCCCTTTGATTTAAATGGTTGATTATGCCAGGATGTGTGTACTTCACTCATGTTATGATTACCCCCCTCCCCCCATAGATCTCTCTGTATTGTTTGGATGAAAATTGAGCCCCGATGATGAGTTTAGTTGTAGACTTGACAGGCTAAGGACCATATTGACATGGAGGCCATCCGTCACTATTCAGTCAGTAAGATTGGCCTTTTGTGGAGTTGGAGATTTGTCCCACATTTTTGTCCCACTGTGTCTAGGACATTCTAATTCAGTGGTTCTAAATCTGTGGACTGTGAGCCCTTGGGGGGGGGGGGGAGGATCAAACGACCTTTTTACAGGGTCACCGGATTCATAACATTAGCAAAATTACAATTATGAAGTAGCAACAAAAAACAGTTTTATAGTTGGGGGTCACCACAACATGAGGAACCTGTATTAAAGGGTTGCAGCATTAGGATGGTTGAGAACCACTGTTCTACTGTGATCCCTTTCAAAGTACTGTATATACTCATGTATGAGTATGCTGAGTTTTTCAGCACATTTTTTTGTTTTTTAGGCATCACTGCCCACTGGTGGTGGGAGTAGGAGGCCCAGCCTTTGCTCCGTGGAGCTGGAATTGAACCTCCATCCCAGTGGGCCGCAGTCCCACGCACAACCACTACACCACCGGGGCTCAGTCCTTTTCAGCCCATTTTTAATACACTTTTTCTGGTAAAATTAGGGGGGTTGGCTTATACTCGAGTATATAGGGTAGTCTGAAAGTGGTATAATTTTGGTATACCATCATTTATTTAATAAGTCATTTGCAATTGACATTTATATTATTTACCTGTTCTGTTGCAGCAATGGAGCAAACTGCCTAAGTGTTTGTGGCCAGTTTTTAGAAACACTGTATAATATCATGGGCTGTGAAGTTTGAGGTTTTGAGTCACATTATAAATTTGCTATCCAATAGTCTTGGTCTGGACTCAGTAGAGAGGCAAAACAAGTGAAGCTGATATATTTAATATCTATCTATTTATGTATATGTATATATCTCTATATGAAACTTATATATAAAAATGACTCATAGAGTTGTAGAAATATATATGTTCCAAGCATGGGCAAATTCTGTGGGTCAGATATTAGGGTGAAAGCTTGTTTTTACTTGTATAGCTATAGGAGCTGATAAACCCATAATTGGCAGGAAGAAAATAGTCTTGTTACTACAAATGTAATGAATCCAAGATCAGCCAGTCATGTTATATGGACAGAGAAGAATTAATTTTATGTTGTCAGGTAAGTTAGCAGGCCACTGAAGACTCCCAGAATTGATAGGGACTATGGCAGGCCAGTGGTTCAAGCCCAAAGAAGTGAATGCAAGATCTAGGCCCAGTAAAAAGCAAACATGGTTTTCATTGTATCCATTTATATTGAAAGTAAGCCACAAGGAAACTTCTTCATGATTGGCTGCTCATAGTAGTTCTCATTCTGCAAATTGATTACATTGTTTTAGATTTTAATATGTGGGGGTCACTAGGTTTTACCTGCCAAACCAATAAAAAGTCTGGCCCAGTCAAGGTGATGTAATATTTTAATAATTACAATGATGTATGAATAATCTACTTAAAAATAGCCCATCATATTGGGTAATAGTATATCGGTTTTGTTATTGTCATCATTATTTATTTTTGCTCATTGTAGTTTTCACCTAAAAGATAATTTGAGAATATGTATACATCTGTATAGTCTTGAATTATTTAACTATATATATAAAATCTCAAACTTTTCTCAACCACCTTACTCTTACATATTCATCTGCAAATTCCACTTGTCTGTGTGTGTATGTGTATATATATATATGTCTGTGTGTATGTGTATATATATATTTTTTCTATTCCTATATAGAGCTACCGACTTAAAAACTTACAGGTGCAGATTTACCCTGTACTGTGGGGTAATGATGAATTCTATAGATTGGCATTGATTTGATGGCAGTGATTTATATAAATATAATTATTATATAAAATATATATGTATCACACACAGTGTGTATAATTCATTAGGTCAAAGCCATTTATTCATGTAGGATATAATTGAAGAAACTACATAAATATTTCCCATATTTATGAATTCATAGTTGGTTCACTTAAGTCTCAGCGTTGATGCCTTGAGAATGTCCAGTGTAGTCCAGTTTTTATAAAAGTATGGTATTATTTTTAAGGTCAGAAAACAGGCCATACTCTATGTAAAAGCAATGAATTTAGGTGGTTTTAAAAATATGGAAGAGCAGCTTGCCAGGGAGATGAAAAGCTTCATTTATACTAAAAGATAAAAATCAGTACTATGATTAAATCTCTCAAAACACTCAAGACAAATTAGTTGTGATTGTCACAACAAAATTTTTATCTGATGAGAACTTGATGCTGACTACATGGCTGCCAATAAATGTTTCCCATTAGAAAGGAAACTGTAGTTTCGATGATGAAATACTGTTGTTAATGGATGTAGAACTTCAGATATGCCAAAAATATTTCATCAAGTGGATTCTCTGCATGAGGTGAAATCTCACCAAGTATAAAGGTTTTATGAATAATATGTTATAAAATATGTATTTATGTATTTGGCAACAGTATAGAGGAAACTGAAAATTAAAAAACTAATTTCAAAATAGTAGTTACATTTGGGATAAGAGAAAATATGCAATCAGGAAAATGTACATGGAAGTTTTCAAAAAATAGGGATTCTTTTTTTTTTAATTTGGTGCTAGTACTCAGGTATTTTAAAATTATTCCTAACACTTTTTATACATTATAATAATCATTATTTGAATGGAGCATTTAAAATAATTTAATGACTAATTTAAGAAATTACAAAATATTTTAAATTACTATGGTGTGGGACTTATTGAATATATCTTGTGTGTGTTCATTCCTCTGAAATGTTCACAGTCCATATGGACATCTTACCCTCTGATGTCTTCCTCTGCTTCAGGGTTTTTCTACCTGGTTTCTGGCATTAACTCCTTTTACTTCGGTCCAGAGTTCTTATATGTGGCAATTCCCTATGCAGTTTTCCCCAGACAAAATGAATAGGAGTTTGATTTTCCCAATCTGAATGACTTCCAATTTAGTATTTATTTCTCTGTACTTATTGTCCCCAATCTGCCCCCCCCACTGTTTGGTACATAAATAAAATAATCAATGAAAATTGTAAATATTAAAACAAAATCCTCTTCTTTTGACTGTCTCCATGTTACCAATGGTCTTAAGATGCAATCAGCCCAGTTTTTATTGTCCATTAAATTTGGGAGATTTTGTTTAGTAATGTTTTCAGACTTTTCCCAATCTTTCTCTTGCATAGTCATCTACAAGTTCCACTTGCATATAAAATACATACAATTCAGGACATCATTCTTCACACACTTCATATCCTCTGTTTCTAGACTCAGGTCTTCAGATATGGTATTATTGCTCAGAGGTACAAATCATATGCCTTGGCATCATCTTAAAGATATCTCCTCTAGTCTCTCCTTTCTACTTTGCTATCTCTATCCTTTCCTCCAACTCAGTCATTACTAGACTGAGACCTTTATTTTTCACTCAGAAAAAGAGTGGTAGCAAATAGTAATTAGAATTTTTTTATTTCTAGTACTATTCTGGGCAACATATCTTCTGCATACACAGCATGCCTTCTGGCACATTCATCCTTGATGTCAATTCTTATTTAAAAACTGTGATGTTTCTTCATTGTCAGAAGCAGTTGTCTCCAAAGTGCATGCCCCAGAAAATGGGCTAGATGAGCTAGGGGACGCATGAAAAAAATAGGGGGTAGGGACCTTCAATCTATATTTTCCTTGAATCTAAAATATAAGAAACACATTTACTACATTGTGTAATTTACTACATTTAGTACATTTACAAATGTACATTTAGTACATTTACTAAAAAGTGGTGTACAAAGCAAGAAAGAATTTTCCCTAAAGAGAGGCAGGTTTAGAAATACTAGAACAGGAGCTGGACGCTAAATCCCTGCTTTTACTGGCACTAAAATGAAGATGGAACAAATCTGTTTGACAAAAAAGAACTGAAATGTAAATCAACAACATGTGAAAAATATAGGAACATATAAAAACAACTTCTGTAGGCCTTCACGATATGCAAAAACAGCACTTGCATTGTTTGTGTAGAAATGTTGTTGGTGTTGCTGTGAGGTGCCATGAGTTGGTTCTGACCCATAACAACTCTGTGTACAATGGAAAGAAACACCGCCCGACTCTGCACCCCCCTCACAATTGTTTCTCTGCTTGAGCCCACTGATGTAGCCAATGTATCGATCCATCTCATTGAAGGCCTTCCTGGTCTTCGTGACCCCTCCACTTTACAATCACGATGTCCTTCTTTAGGGACTGGTCTCTGGTGACAACATATCCAAAGAATGTATGATGGAAGTGCCGTCCTTGCCTCTAAGGCTCTCTCTGGCAGTACTTCTTCCAAGACAAATCAGTTTGTCCCTTTAGCAATCAATGGTGCTGTCAATAATCTCCTGCAGCAACATAGTTCAAATGCATCAATTCTTCTTTAGTCTTTATTATTGTTAAATATGAATTGACATTTTTCTCCTTATCTTTCAGTTTATGAGTAGTAAGACAATACATTGAGGAAAGAGTGAGAATTGAACACTGTGAACCTTTGGCAGTAGTGCCCTTATTTGGTTGCTTTATTTCAACGTACATTGATGTACTATGCTTTATGTATCAGATTCAATAGATGTATCAGTTATAATTTCTAATTATATCTAAAACATTCTTCAGACAAAGTCAAATGGCTAAAATATTTCTACGAAATGAAAGAAAGCAAGAAACAGGGGGAGGAAGGAAAAATGGAAAGGAGGGAGGAACCAAGGAAGAAAGCTACTTGGATGAGTACTTATAATAAGCAAGGTAAAAGAGAAGAGAGAGAACAATAGAGTCTGGCAATGGAGAACGATACTAAGGATTAATCAAAAGGTCCATCAGCGGTACCAGTGCTCTTTATATTTCTTACACAAACTCACCATCAAATTTATTTAGAAAAAAACTGGGAAGAACATTTTAGAAGTGATAAGAAGTTGATTGAATTAAGAAAATATAACATTAACATTAAGAAAACATATAGCATAAAACATATAACATTAAGAAAATAAGGAACATCAATGAAAATAATAATGAAATCTCTCCTAAATATAAGTTCAACCTTCAGATATTAGTAATGAAAGAGTGAAATTCTAGTGATCCAAAAATATTTATAAGCAAACATCGCGAATATACAAACATCTTTAATTTTTTCATAGTTTTGTTGACATGTAATTCACATCATACAAAAGTTCAATTACAAGAAGTGTACAATCAACTCCACAATCAGTTTTAGGACTTTTTATTCATTCTTATGCTCATCATTATTAGTTATCCTGCAGTACCTGCAATGAGACTTTAAACCAATTACTGCACTATGGATTCATCTATCCTGCATTTAAGATACAGAAAAAAAAAACCCAAACAAGTAAAAATAGCAAGAATACTTCCTGGGCCTTACACTGGGAATTTTTGTATAAGCAAATGTGGTGAAAAAAGCTGGTGGCGCCTAGCTATCAAAAGATACAGTGTCTGGGGTCTTAAAGGCTTGAAGGTAAACAAGTGGACATCTAGCTCAGAAGAACAAAGCCACTGGAAGGAGCACACCAGCCTGTGTGACCACAAGGTGTTGAAGGATCAGGTATCAGGCATCAAAGAACTAAAAATTATATCATTGTAAATGAGGGAGAGTACAGGTTGGGGACTGAAAGCCCATCTGTAGGTAAGGGAACTCCGCTTACAGAAAGGTTGCAGCTAGGAGACAGACCAGTCAGGGAGCAGTGTAGCAATGATGAAACATACAACTTTCCTCTAGTTCTTCAATGCTTCCTCCTTTCCACCAACCTGATACCAATTCTACCTTACTAACCCGGCTGTCCAAGAGGCTGTACACTGGTACAGATAGGAACTGGAAACATAGGGAATCCAAGACAGATGATCCCTTCAGAACCAGTGGTGAGAGTGGCGATACTAGGAGGATAGAGAGAAGGTGAGATAGAAAGGGGGAAATGATTATAAGGATCTACACAAACCTCTTCCCTGGGGTACAGACAATGGGGAAGTGGGTGAAGGGAGACATTGGAAAGTGTAAGATATGACAAAGTAATAAAAATTTTTAAATTATCAATGGTTTATGAGGAATGGGGGACTTGGGAGGAGGGGAGGAGAAAAATCAAGGAGCTGATTCCAAGCACTTAAATAAAAAGCAAATGTTTTGAGAATGATGAGGGCAACAGATGTGCAAATGTGCTTCACATACAATGGATGGATGTATGGATTGTGATAAGAGTTGTATGAGCCCCCAATAAAATGTTTTAAAAGAATAACAGAATAATAAAGGAAGACAAAAAAAAGCAGAGACTATTAAAAAGTAGAACTCATTTAAATGAATCACATGGGAAACAAAAAATGATATATTGTACCATTTTAACCTAATCACGTCTGTAGAACCCACTTTCCAATGCATTCTGCATGAGTCATAGAATTATTTTTGTTAGGTGTTAGCCAGTTAATTCCAAATCATGGTTACTCTATGTTCAAAAGAGCAAAACACTGCGTGCTCCTCACTGTACTCATAAGCATTCCTGTGTTTGAGCTCATTGGATTAACCGTTGGTCAATTAGTACTCTTTAAGAGTTTTCCTCTTTTTCATTGACCTTTTGCTTTACCAAGTATGATGTAGTTTGTACAGCCTTCACGGTTTGGTCCATCTGGATAACTAATCCAAAGTGAAATATTTCCCCATTCTTTACTCCAAGAATCATTCTCCTTTACTTCTTTCTACACAGATATCTTCCTATATAGTATATGATACTGACTTTATACTATGTATAACCTATATCTTTTTCTTAGTCTGTTTATAATATGGAAGCTCTTCTGAAGCTCTTCTACTATTTGAAATACCAGTGGCATAGCATTCAGCAATACAGAACACCCAAGTCACCACAATCAGACAAACTGACATATGGAAGTCATGCACAATTTTAATGCAGTCTACATCAAAAGTCCAGTAATGTCTGTAGTTTCCAATTTAGAAATTCTGGTTCTGAAAAAAATATATATGTTTATAAAAGGTCACAAATAGTCAAACAAGTTGAAAAAGAAGAAGAGAATAAAAGGAATATTGATTTCTAATCTCAAAACATATTGTAAAGCCATAGTATCCAAAACAGTCTGGTTTTAATAAAATCATAGAAAAACAGACCTATATAGCAGATTTAAGTATTCAGAGTTAAACCTATGCTTCGATTATGATCAACTAATCTTTGATAAGAGTGTTACATTTAGTGGATTCTGACTCATTGTGATACTATAGGACTCAGTAGAGCTTCCCCTTTGGTTTCGGAGAGTATAAATCTTTACAGGAATAGATAGCTTCTTCATCTTTCTCTGGAAGAGCACTGTTGAGTTTGAACTGCTGATTGTACATTTAGCAGCCCAACTGGTAAACCACTTACACTGGAAGTAACTGTGTGGGGTTTAGAAAGGAAATGACAGGAACTCTATTTTCTTCCTTGTTTGCCTGCAAACTTAAAATACTCTAAAAAAGGGAGAAATAACATTCTCTTTAACAAATAATGGATATCTACACACAAAAGACCGGAGTTAGGTAGATTCTTTACATCACACTAAACTGAACTCCCAATTGATTAAAGACCTAAATATATAACCTAGAACCAGCGTTTTAAAGTACTATCTCACAAAGATTGGGGATTTAGAGTATAAAATATGTTTACTTTCAAAATGTTCTGTATTCCTTTCTAACACACTATATTTTTGCTGATTTAATAACACCTAACAACAATGGCATTATATTGTTACATATCAACAAGAAACATATATAGTTAATATAAATTAAATATATATGTTTATGGAAGCTATTAAAATAATAGACAGTTGTGGTGATACAGTGGTTATCATTGGGCTGTGATTTGCAATTACTGCAGTTTGAAACCACCAGGCCCTCTGTGGGAGAAGATGGTGTTTTGTATTTCCATAAAGAGTCTCAGAGGTGAGCCCCGGTGGCGTAGTGGTTGTGTGAGGGACTGCGGCCCAGTGGGATAGAGGTTCAATTCCAGCTCACAGGAGCAAAGACTGAGCCTCCTATTCCCACCACCAGAGGGCAGTGATGCCTAAAACAAAAAGACTCTGAGAGACTCACGTGGGCAGTTCTGTCCTGTCCAGTAGAATCACCAAGAGTCTATGAACTTGCATGGACTTGATGGCAGTGTATTAAAAAATAAATATATAGTAATATATAAACAATTATCAAAGATAATTGCTTACTTTATTTTTATTATGTTTTATTAGTAAAAAAAAAACCCAAAACACTGCCATTGAATTAATGGTAGCTTACAGCAACCCCCTTTGGGTTTCAGAAACTGTAACTTCACAGGAATAGCAAGCCCAGTCTTTCTCCTGCTTATTGGTATAGAATGCTTTTTTCATTTTATTATTGGAAGATATTGAGACTACAACACTTACACATTCAACATCTCACTTATGCAACTCAGTTACATCAACTTCAAATAAAGCAAAATGACTGAGGATGTTGATTGACAGATAAAATTAAAAGTCACTCATAATTCGGCCATCTATAGTACATGGTAAGTTTCACTGTCTGCTAGTCGATTATGAAGGAAATATTTGTGAGATATTAAACTCTGATGAGATATTGGTTAGTTTGAGAGCAGGAAATAACTAGAAACACTTTCTTCCTAGTCTTTCTTATTTGGGCTGTCTGTTGAAGTCTTCTGTCTTGAGTGACCTTGTGTATATTTGAAATGCCACAGATTTCAGCATCATGGCAACATGAAAGTCACCATAGTAAGACTGAAGAGTCACTGGTGGGATGGGTGTTTACTGGGTTTTATTTTTATCTTTTCATCTTTTCTTGTTCTTACATGTCTTTGGGCTTATTGCAACTCATAATGACCCTATTTAGTTGAGAAGAACTACATGCTAGGGTTTCTCAGGCTATAAACCCTTTACAGGAGCATATTGCCTGGTAAATTTTTCTCATGTTGTTGCTGATGGATTTGAACTGTTGACCTTTGGGTTAGCAGCTCAGTGCTTATGCAGTGTGTGCCAAGGTCGTCTTTGTTCAAATTTTAGATCACTATAGTTCTTCAGATTTGATCAGTCCACTGAGAAGGGTTCTAGTGTAAATGATTTATCAGGAGATAAGTAATCAGTTGAAAATGAAAGTAGTCATGCGACTATAAGGGTGTTCACAAATATGTTGCTTATTCTTCAGAGTTATTAATTTGTACAATTTAACATTAGCTTTATTATCCCACTATTGTTTGTAAAGAACAAAAAGGAGTTAAATTTATGTAAATAAAAAAGATTCAGACACTCCTGTTTCCTAGTTCCTTTAGGCAGATATCCAGAAGATAACCATTTTATAAACAATATTTAGAATAAATTCTAAGGCCGAGCCCCAGTGGCGTAGTGGTTGTGTGCAGGACTGTGGCCCACAGAGTTGACAGTTCAAATCCAGCAGCAGCTCTCCAGGAGCAAGGCTGGGCCTCCTACTCCCACCAAGACAGTGATGCACACACACACACACACACACAAAACAATAAATTCTAGGGTGGCACCCACTACCTAAAGATATTAGTTAGTTACTTTTATTTTAAATGACCCATGAGTATTGTAGTTTATACATGACTAATAAAGATAATCAATATTTTCAAATAAATTGATTTCATTATGTTGGTTTTGCTTATAAGCAATTGGCATTGTATTCATTACTCATTGATCATTTCCAAATATCTGATTTTTTTTACTAAATACTCTCTAGTGCTTACCACATAAAATAAAGCAAGCAATGTTCAATTCATGCTTGATATAATGTTCCTAGATTGCTTATTTTGAAAATGAATGTATTCAAGTCATAATGGAAGTATATTTCATTTGTCTACATTTGAATCTATAAAAGATAAAGGCTTTGGAAAGACAGAATTGGTATGGTAAATAGGTTCTACAGCTGTGTAGACTTTACAAATGCTGAGGATGTATTAGTCTTTATGAGGGAAAAAATCAACAGTGAGAATGTGCGATCCCTTAATCTTTCAACATGAATATTTTTGCCCGTTTAAATAATGAGCCCCACTTTCTTTTCTTGAAAGGTTTGAAACAGTCAGTAGACACTTCAACATGAAGACACAGCTGTTCGGATGATCAGGCACAAAAGAAGCTCAACAATATTCTCAAAGTGAAATTGTAATTATGTAAATGTTAGCTACTGGAATTGTAAACACGGTCCCCAAGAGGAACACTGGAAAGCTGCCATGTGCACTTTATAAAAACATTCACATATATTACAAAGTAGCTAACATTTTACCAGCCGCTCCTATTATTGGCATGTAAGCCAACTTGGTACCACTTTCTTCTTCTGGAGGTGAAAGTCAGGTGGCTGGAAGTTGTCTTAATGATTTCCTTTCATCTGCCTATAAAGAACAGCTGCACCAAAGTCTGTAACATCATCTTGAATATGCATACATCACTGTTCAAGTGAGATTTAAACAAAAGTATAATTTCATCTTTTCCACTACCTCAGTGTTTCTTTGGAACATTTTGTTTTGTTTTTGCTCTTTGTAAAGTTTATTTTCAACATTTATCAGAAGACAAACATATTGTTCTTTTAGGAAGAAGTAACGATACTGATTATATCTGGCTTTAATGATACTTTGTTTTTCTTTAAAAGAAATCAGGAGTCTATTTTTTAGAGTATTTTAGGTTTGCAGGCAAACAAGGAAGAAAATAGAGTTCCTGTCATTTCCTTCCTAAACCCCACACAGTTACTTCCAATGTAAGTGGTTTACCAGTTGGGCTGCTAAATGTACAATCAGCAGTTCAAACTCAACAGTGCTCTTCCAGAGAAAGATGAAGAAGCTATCTATTCCTGTAAAGATTTATGCTCTCTGAAACCAAAGGGGAAGCTCTACTGAGTCCTATAGTATCCCAATGAGTCAGAATCCACTAAATGTCTAAAGTTTGTTTTTGTTTTCCATGTTTCTAGGTTGCCTTAATGTGTCACATTAGTTACAAAGGATGAGCAAACATTGATCCATAATTAGTTACTAGTTGACATTAAGGTTCACCTTTTGCTTTCTACAGCTTGTTAAACAGGATTTTGACAGGTGAGTAATGTTTTGTATCCGCCACAGCAGTATCATACAGAAGTTCACTTCACAAACATTCACTGAATTCCACCTATTTTTAGTTGGCTATGCTTATGCATCTATTTAGAAGCCCTTTATTCTGTTGCATAGATGGATTTAATTTTTGTGTGTCAATGAGGCAGAAAAAATTATTGTAGTTTGATAGTGATCAAAACATATGGCCATTATTGTGGGCTTTCAAAATATATTTGAAGTTACTGCTTCATGTCTACTTTGACTAGTTCTAGCTACATCTGACCAAAGTTTGGATCAGGTTTGGTTCTATAAAGATGCAAAGCTACTGATGCATATACATTTTTAATACAGGAAAATGTATATGAAGAAGGGGGTTTGCCTAGTTGTACAATCAGGTAAAGCCAGTCTGATTTGATTCCAACATCTCCTGCCTCAGGGAAACTGAGGGACAAAGGGTGATGAAGCAGAGGCAGCAAGAGGAGCAGATTGGTCAATGTAGAGGGCTGAAAGCAGCCAAATGAATCCAGGTGCAGATTATGATTCTGGTGCAGAATATCGAAAGTACCATGGATTGCCAAAGAATGAAAAGATCTGTCTTGGAAAAAGAACCAACAGAACGTTCCTTAGAAGCAAAGATGGGGAGACTTCATGTCACATAGTTTGTATATGTTATCATGAGAGACAAGTACCTGGAGAAGGACATCATGCCTTGTAAAGTAGAGGGGCAGCAGAAAAGAGCAAGCCTCTTGGCAAGATGAATTAACACCGTGGCTGCAACAATGAGCTCAATCATAACAGTTGTGAGGATGGTGCATGACGTGCATACGGTTCAAGCAGTCAGAACCAACACTAGCTGGATAGCATATAACAACAGATAACAAGGACCTAATCTCACCCTCATTTTATCCCACAAATACACCAAGAGCACAGGTATCATCAATAGCCCCTATTTTCCTGCTCACTGTATCTCTCATCATCTCTTCATCAAGACTTATCCAATTTAACTTTTCAATGACTGGGGCGTGTTTATGCTGAAATGAAAAGTGACACAGTAGAAATGGATAGTTGATGTCCATTCTAGTATCCTTCAGTTTTGCCATTCAGCATTCTATCAGCTAGAAAGGGATAAAGTTATATTTTTTCCAGCTCCCTTGCTGCTAGGTTTCTGTCTGTGTCCTTGATATTACCAAACAGATGGACTTAGGGAAGACGTAAGCAGCATTAAGCAGCATCCACATTCACATATCACTTCTTCTGGAAAGTATCAATGTCAGCCATGTCTCTGATTTATGCTGAGCAGCAGAGGCAGAGCCCACAGCATCATTGTTTTCAAGTTGTTGAACTTGATTGAACAATTGTCCCAACTTGATTGCCTCTGCCAGTTTTGCTTTTGTTTGTTTTTTTTAAGTTTCTGAGCTATGTAATATCCAAAATTGTCATTCTTGCCCTCCTAAGCATTTTCCATATGCTTTATTGACCTTTATTGTATCCCTTCTGTTTAAACTCTCTTAGAGTAGATTATGTTGTCTTCAGCCCTAGGTCCTGATGAATTCAATGTGCCTCAGAGCTACACTTTTTCATCTTTTTTGTGGATGTTCTTTTTATTTGCATCATGAGAGCAGGGCTATACCTGTAATATTTTCTACTGTGCCACTTGCTGTTAATTTCAGTCCTAAGAATATTGTATTAATATTTATAAGTATGTGTATAGTAATATCTGTTTTTCCCTGAATAATTAGATCTATGTGCAGTACGTTTATGTGACCAACAAAAATTTAGTTTGTTTTTATTTTTCAGGGATACAACAAAGTCATTTCTCAATTACTTTCTCAGTATCTCAAAACAAATATATTCTTTTCATCCAAAATTGTAAGTCATTTTACTAACTCCAAGTAGTGGCATTAATAACTGAATCAAGGTCACTTCTAACTCAAGATAACCCCACAGAACAGAGAAGAACCACTCCTGCAGGTTTCCAAGATGGTAGCACTCTATGGGGGTAGAAACACTCTTGTTCTTTGCTTTTTTTTTTTTGCCTTCCAGGGAGTAGCAAATGCTCCCCGTCACCAACTGTCGACCTAGAATTTAGCACCTGAATTCTATGCCACCAGTGCTTTTGTGCAATTAATAGAATTCACTATGCCCCCAGGGCTTTTGTACAATTAATAGAAAATATGAAAATAAAATCATATTCTCCATAAGATACACAAGGATATAAGACGAGATACACACCATTTTCCCCACTTCAATTGTTATTTTCTAACACATGCTGAATGTACATTGTGTGCTCGCAGATATGAGGTAGTTGTTCTGAGTTTTAGGAGTTCTAGTGGCATACTGGTTATAGGCTGGGCTGCTAATATCCACGTCAGTTGTTCAAAACCAGCAAGCAGCTCCCTGAGAGAAAGTAGAGGCTTTCTACTCCTGCTTCCCTACAGATCTAAAGTCTCAGCGATCCACAGGGGGCAGCTCGAAACTGTCCTTCAGCCCCATGGAGAGCCAAAGTGGCCTCGGTGGACCTGAGATTGGAGTCTCACAAGCTTCGACTAGTACCAGGGTCAGCAAACTCTTGAGACCGAAGAGCCAATTCTGTCCTTCTAACAATTTAAAAAATCACTCAACAGCTTTAAAAATGTTTTTCCAAACCAATGAAATCACCATGATCTGAAATCAGAACCTTCAAGTGTTTCCAATGCGACTTCAGAGCCACAGTTCACGCTGAGAGAGTGGCATATGGCTCGAGAGCCGCAGTTTGCCGACTGACCATGGACTAGTGCAAAGACTTTGTTTAGAAAAAAAGGTGATTTCATTTTTAAACCTAAATTCTAGCCAAATATCTGTTCAAAGTATACAATTATAGGGTGCTGCTAGAAATCCACGTAGGAAGTTCTTTTTGTTCCTTTCTGCCCTTGCTGTTGGAAAATCTCCATTTTGGTAAATAGTCACTGAATTAAGGATTCGTTATTTCTCATTTCACATTTTTGCCATCCGCCTAGTTTAATTCTATTAATGAATTTGGCAATTTTAACTTTCAATGATCTATTTTCAGATTTTGACTTTCAGTGATTCCTTTACAAAATTGTTTTTAATACCTGTGTTTCAAGTATATTTTCTTAAAAAACCTAGTTAGCTTGCTTTTTATCCTAAGAAGATACTTACACTTCAGCTCAAGCATTAGGCTACTGCTTTGCTTTTTCTCTCTATTGACAAAGAAATCCACATTTAAATCCACTTTTATTTCCCTCCCCCACTCTTTCATTTCTTATGAAATAGAACTTCTAATCTCAGCATGATACAGCAGTCATTTTCTCAATCCCTAATTGGCTTACTAGTTACTTCTCAAAGTGATTCTATTTGATGAATTCTCTCTCTGGGTTACAAATGATGCTATGCGTTAGATGCACCCACGACTAGCCAGGCAATTCTGACTCACTGTGACCTCACAGGACAGAGTCCAAAGGCTGTAACTACCTGATCGTTCTCTGGCATGATTTATAGACATTATCTCATCGAATCCCAATGACTACCTTGTGAGATAAGAGCTGCCATCACTTTTATTTTGCCAGTGAAACACATGAGACACATAAAATATGGTTAACACCTATATCACATCATGAATGGCTAAGTTAAAATTGAAATCTTACTGCTGACACCGTTCTGCAACAGGACCTTTCTCTTAATGGTGTTTTATTTATTAAATCTGACAACATTTGAAAAAAAAAAACCTGAAATAGAATTCACAGTTCAGCCATCCATTTTAAATGTAAAAGTTAATAGCTTTGTTAGTCTGGGTAGGCTAGAGAAACAAATTTATAAGCATGCAAATGCATATAAGGAAGAGGTTTATTTTTAAGAGGAATGGAACATTGAGAAAGTATCCCCACCCAATCCAGTCCAAGTCCATAAATTCGATATTTGCCCATATGTACGACACCAGTCTATAAAGTCTTCTTCAGATTCATGAGGCACATAAAATGACACCAGGACAATCACAGGCTTATGGGTGCAGAGTCTTGTGTATTCAGTGGTGGTAGAAATATTTCAGTGCTGGCAGGGGTCTCCCCATTGTTCCTCCAGTTTCCAGGGCTCGGGGTCTCTCAGCTTGCTGCAATGTCTCCCAGGGAGTCACCTTGTGTCTCATAAGTAGAGCGTCTCCAAGGGACTGAGTCATAAATCTTTGACCTCCAATGAATAAAAATAGCTGGATTTCCCAGAATTCTTAGGAGAAAGCCATGCCCACACAGAGGTCTCATTAGTTATCTCCAAATTGACAGGCTAGACTTCACCCCTACACTCCCAATCTTCAAACTGACACGATTACGTGACTGCCACAATGGCTTTTAGTATATCCACATATGTATGGAACCATTACCCTAGTCAGTTTTAGAATATTTTTATCACTTAGAAACAAGCACCATAATTTCCAGCTATCAACCACATATTTCCTCTTACTCTCCAGCCCTAATACTGATTTATTGTTTGTCTCTATAGATTTGTCATTCGGGATATTTCCTAGAAGTTGAATTCTATAATATGTGGCTGTCAGTGACTGGCTTCTTTTGCTTAGCATCATGCTTTCAAGGTTCATTCACAATGTAGCATTTATCCATACTGCACTATTTTTTGTGTACCAAATTATGGAATTCTATAGTTATACCACATTTCTCTTATCTGTCATTCATTTGATGACTACTGAGGTTGTTTCCACCTTTTGATTATTATAAATAATGACATCAAAATATTAGTGTACTAGTTTTTATGGACATATTTTCAAAGAGGGATTTATGGAACGACATTAGCATTTTATATGGTAACAATATGCTTAAGCTTTTGAGAAACTGGCAGAATGTTTTCCAAAGTGTCAGTACCATTTTATATTCTCACTATCTGTATATGAGGGCTTAGAGTTCTTCACATCATATTTGTGGTTTTTAATTCTTCTAGATATCCTTCTGGGTAAAAAAAGGGCATATACTCTTGTGAAACTTGTCATTTTATAATTGGTTTTTATCTAACATTTTAAGAACTTTGAAGAACTTATAGACTAAGTTATCGTTAGATGGTATCAAGTTGGTACTGATTCATAGTGACCCTATGTACAACAGCACCAGACACTGCTGGATACGGTACCATTCTAATTTTTGTGTTTGCACCTATTGTTACAACCACTGTGTCGTTACATCTTCTCAAAGGTCCTCCTATATTTCACTGCCCCTATACTTTACCAAGCATGATTTTCTTCTCCTGGGACTTGTGTTAATGATGTCATGCCCAAATTATACGAGAATTCTTCTCCCATACTTTGGACATGCTGTCAGTAAGGAACATCTAAGAAGCATTGTTGCTGTACTTCTTTCAGGACAACGTTTTTCTTTGGCAGCTATGGCGGTCATGTACTTATGTTAATTTCATGATTGGAATGTAGGGGTGAAGTCTAGCCTGTTAATCTGGAGATAGCCGTTGAGTAGCCAATGAGGCCTCTATGTAGGCATGGCTTTCTCCTGTGACCTCTGGGAAATCTCACGATATTTCCCTCATGAAGATGAGAAGCTATCTTCCTCAGTTGTTGGGAGTTAGTCTCAGAGACGATGAATCATGGCAGGACAAGGTGGCACATCTGAGAAGCTGGAGGAGCCAGCAGAGAGACTACATGGCTTTGCCCTGATAGAGCCAGACCTCTGAAGCTGGGGCGGTCACATGGAGACCTCTGCCAGTGATGAGTTACTTCTGCTGTTGATGAACCCTGAGCCCTGGAAGTGAGGAGCTGTGGAGAGACCCCTGCCAGCGGGGGACTCTGCACCCACTGACCTGTGACTTCATGATTCGGAAGGAGATTTTATAGGCTGATTTCGGGCATATGGGTTAATATCAGACTTTCGACTTTGAATTGGACTGGGCTTGGATGTTTACTCAATGGCCTGTTCCTCTTGTATATAAACCTTTTCCTTTTATCAATATGCATGTCTATGAAATTTGTTCCTCTAGTCTACCCGTACTAACACAGCAGCCTGTGATACTTTAAATATTCTTCTTCAGCATTAGAAGTCAAATGCATTGATTCTTCTCCTGTCTTTCTTCTTCATTGTTCAACATCCTCATGCATATGAGATGGTTGAAAATACCATGGCTTGAGTCAAGCCCAACTTAGTCCTGGCAGTAACATCCTCACACTTTAATACTCTAAAGGAGTTTTTGCAGCAGATTTACCCAATGGAGGATGTCATTTGATCTCTTGGTTGCTGCTTTCATGGAAATTAGTTGTGGATCCAGGAAAGAAAATATCCTTCAGAACTTCAATCTTTTCCCATTAATCATGATGTTGCCTACTGATCCAATCAGAATTTCTGTACATTAAGTAATTTCTTTACATCAAACAATTGTTTTGTTTTTTTAATTAATTTTTTATTTATTTATTTTTTTTTGGGGGGGAGCATCACTGCTCTCCGGCGGTGGGAGTAGGAGGCCCAGCCCCACTGCTGGAAATGAACCTCCGTCCCAGTGGGCCGCAGTCCCGCGCACAACCACTACGCCACCATGGCTCAGCCCTTACATCAAACAATTGTAATCCATAGTGAAGGCTTGATCTTTATCAGCAAGTAACTTAGGTCCTTCTCATTTGCCCCAAGCAAGGTTATGTCATTTGCATATCCTTAATAAGCCTTCCTTCAATCATGATGTCACATTCTTAGTCATATACTCCAGCTTCTCTGATTATTCAGTCCGTGTACATATTGAACCCGTAGGGTGTGAGGATACAACCCTTATGTATGTATGTCCTGATATTAGACGAAGCAGTTGTCCTTTTTTCTGTTCACACAGCTGCCATGTACAGGGCCAATCTAAGCACAATGTAGTGTTCTGGAATTCCCATTCTTCTCTAGGATATCCCTAGTTTGTTGTGATCCACACAGTTGGTTGCCTTGACATAGTAAAAATGTCAAGTAAACTTGAAAAATAAAACTTATAGTCCCTTGCACATTTCACTAAGCTTTCTTCAATAGAAACATCTCATATAATTGTATAACCATATTAAAATCAGGAAATTAAATTTGTACCACATCCTTACATCCAAACTATGAGATCATACATTGCTTAGTAATATGAAAATATGAAAATATTGTGCATGTATGTATGGTTCTATGTCATTTTATATCCTGCATAAATTTGTGAAATCAACACTATAATCAAAGGATTGTCCTTTTTCATCATCACAAAAGAATTCTCTTTTGAAATTCATCCCCACTTATATTTATATTTGCTACACATTCATCCCAATTTCTTTCTTGTTGCTGTGGTTGGTAGCTAATGTTTAATTGGTGACACTTCATAGTCATTCTCTGTACATCAGAACTAAAACTGCCCAATACTGAGACATCCTTATAATCAATCCTTTATTGAAGCTATTTTTGGCCACAGTGTTGATTTAACTCCTTATGGGTCTTCTTTGGCACTGACACTGTACCAATCATAATGCCGTTCTCCAGGGATGTGTTCCTTCTCATAACATGTTTCATGTCAGCCAACTCTAACCTCACTTCTCTGGAGTCAATTCCAACCCAGAGGAGCCCCACAGATGAGGGTAGAATTGTCCTTGGGGATTTCAGACACTGAAACTTTTTATGGGACTAGCAAGTCTCATGTTTCGAACTGCTCACTTTCTGGTTAGGAGCTGAACACAACACCCACTGTGACACCAAGGCTACTGATGGAGTAAAGTAGGAGACATACAATCTTGCTATCCTGGCTTCTGAGGAACAGCCTTGCAGTGTGTACTTCTTCCACTTGATTTGTCCATTTTTCTGAAACTCCATGGTATAAATAATAATCTTTGCAACACTATAATCCAAAGGGATCAATGCTTCACTAATCTTTCTTATTCATACAAATGAAATGATTGAAAATATAAAGGCTTGGATCAGTTGCACCTTAGGGTTTAAAGTGACATGTTTCATTTTTTTCACATGTTGTATCTTTTATTTATTTATTTTTACATCACTTTATTGGGGGCTCATACATCTTTTTTCACAATACATAAATACATATATTGTGCCACACACATATTCATATGCCTACTGCCATCATCATTCTCCAAACATCCACTTTTCCACTTGAGCCCTTGACATCAGCTTCTCCTTTCCCCTTCATCCTTGTTTCCCCTCCCCCACCAACCCTCAATAATTTATAAATTATTATTGTTTTGTCACAACTTGCACAGCCCAATGTCTCCCCTTACCCACTCCTCCAATGTCTGTTCTCCCGGTAGGAGGTTATGTGTAGATCCTTATAGTTGACTCCCACTCTCTACCCCACCTTCCCTCCACCCATCCAGGAGCTCCACTCTTACTACTTACCACAAGGGGTTCATTGGTCCTGGTTCCCTGTATTTCCATTTTCCATCTCTACCAGTGTACTTCCTCCAGTCCAGCTGGATTTGTAAGGTAGTATTGGGACCATGATAGTTGTGGGGAGGAAATTAGAAGAAGGTTGTATGCTTCACTGCTACCTCACTACACCTTAACTGGCCTGTCTCCTCCCCACGACTCCCCTGTAAGAGGGTCCAGTTACCCACAGGTGGGCCTTGGATCCTCACTGTGCTCTCCCTCTCATTTGTAGTGATGTGATTCTTGTTCTTTGGTGCTTGATATCTGCTCCCTTTGGACTCCCGTGATCATACAGGCTTGTGTGCTTCTTCCCTGTGGACTTTGCTGATTCTGGGCTAGATGGCCACTGAGTCACCTTCAAGCCTTCATGATCCCAGATACTTTATCGTTTGGTTGCTGGGCACCATTGAATTTCTCCCCTCTGTCTGCATCTGCTCCCTTTTGTCTGCAACGATCATGTTGGGAGGGTGGCCACATAATGATATGATTTTTGTTCTTTGGTGCCTGATAGCTGGTTCTTTCCACACCTCATGGTCACGCAGATTGGTGTGCTTCTTCTGTGGTGGGTTTTGTTGTTCCTGGGTCATATGCCCATTTGTTCACCCTCAAGCTTTATGTCCTCAGATGTTATATCTTTTGATATCATCAGCTCTCTTCATCACTCTTGCTCATGCCCTCACATGTCCTCAGTGATCGTCTCAGGAGGAAGCGCCTACAGTGATGTGATTTTTTTCCTGTTTGATGCATGAGGCCTGGTCCTTTTGACACTTCATAGCCACTTCTACCCTGTGGACTTGGATACTTCTCAGTTTGATGGCAATTTGTTTATCTTCAGGCTTTGAGACCTCAGACTCTATATTCTTTGGTAGCTGGACACCATTGGTTTTCTTCACCACATTTGCTAATGGACTTATTTGACTTAAGTGATCGGATTGGGTCAGTGAGCATCATGAACTATCAGGTTAATAGAAAAAAAGTGTTCCTGCCTTGAGGGAGTGCCTGGATGGGGGGCTCAAAAGTGATTTTTTTGTAATAGAAGGGTTCAATGCAGTGCCACATTATTTTATTTCTGAAGTACTTTTTCCCTAACTATTCATTATGGATACAAATAAGCTGAAGTATTTGAAAACTCTTAGTCTTTTACCCAGTTATTATGACGTCATTCTTCCAGTATTGAAAATTTTAGAGTATTTAAAAATACTTAGGTGCAATCCATAACTATACATGTATGTTTATTGATAAGTGCTTTAAATCCCTTTTATGATCAGAGAGCAACACTTCCTTAAATCCTAGTTTCTCAGATTTCTTGTTCAACATCCAAACTTAATAACTCTAGTGAAAAGTTACAATTCTGATGTACACATTTCCTGATTTTAAATCAGGAAGCATCTTTTTTCTGTTCTATAGATTGCTTCTTAACCTGTGTACATGAGCCTAGTTATGTGTTCTGGAATTTCCATATTTCAGACTGTTTTCTATAATTTCTTTTGATGCACGCAGCCATTGCATAAAAAAAGGTAAAGCCTCCTCCAATATTCTGATCCTGTTCTTTCAACCAATATTCCCCTGACATCAGCAAAGATATTCTTCCTTCCAACTCTTTTTCGGAATCTGCTAGAATTTGTGGCTGTTCACTGTACAATTGTATAGCTGAAGCGGTTCTTTAATTATCTTCAACAAAAATTAACATGCATGAGATAGTAATGAATTGTTTATAAGTGTCATCATTCATGTTAGTGGGCAGCAAGATGGAAACATTCCATTTATTTGGCCACGTGTTCTAGAGATAGCTCTTGACATAAGTGAGTGGGCACCACCAATGCTGCCCTGTTGTTAGATGCCAATGGGTCAGTTCCAATCCATCGCAACCCTATGCACAACGGAAGGCACACTGCCCAGTCTTGTGCCAGCTCAGTCCTGGTGTTTGAACCCATCGATGTGATACAGCCACTGTGTCAGTCCATCTTGTGGACAAGCTTCCTCATTTCCTCCCTGCCCTGCTACTTAACTAAGCGCCATCTTTTCCAGGAACTGTTCTCTTCTGTAGGGCCAAAGTATGTGAGCTGAACTCTTTCTGCCCTTGCATCGTTGTTCTTTTGTCAGTCCATATACTTTCAATAGTTTTCACTAACACCATAATTGAAAGGTATTGATTTCAGTTTTCAACATTCAAAATCCAACTTTCACAGTCTTAGGAGATGATTGAAAATACCATGGTTTGGGTCAGGTCTATCTTAGTCTTCAAACTGACATGTTTGCTTTTCCACCTTTTATCACGTCACGTTGCAGATGTACCAAATGCAGCACATCCTTTGCTCTCTTGGCTGCTGCTTCCGTGAGGATTGATTGTGGACTCAAATGAATGCAGTGCTTGGTACTGTCAATTTTTCATCCATTTATCATGATCTTACCTCTTGGCTCCTTTGTGAGGATACTGACTTTATTCACATTGAGCTGTAATTCATACTGAAGGCTATGTTCTTGATTTTTCTCAGCAAGTACTTTGAGTTCTCCTTATTTTCAGCAAACAAGATTGGGTCATATGCATGGGTCATATGATTAGCAAAAAGTGTGAATAAGCCTTCCTCCAATTCTGATGGTGTATTCTTCTTCATATAAACCAACTTCTCTGATTATTTGCTTAGCAGCATTTTGGTGAGAGGCTAGAGACCTGATACACCCGTTCCTGCTTTTAAACCAGGCAGTATACTTACCCTTGTTCTCTTCATACAACTGCTTCTTGATCTATGAACAGGTTACCCATGAATACAGTGAGGTGTCTTGAAATTCTCATTCTCCTGAAGGCGTTCCTTAGTATGTTCTGACACACAAGTCAATAAAACATAGTTAATAACGCACAAATAGACATGTTTTTTTAGAATTCTTTGTATGTAGTGAAGATCCACCTATCAGCAGTGATATTTTTTGTTTTACAACGTCTTCTGACACTATCCTGAATTTCTGCCAGATCCCTGTCAATATATCACTGCAACAGTTTTGGGGTGATCATCAGCAAATTTTATTTGCATGTGATATCACTGATCTGTTCTGTAGTTTTATCATTCTATCAAGTCACTGTTCTTTGGAATATATACACATATGGATCTCTTCCCATCAGTTGTCAAATAGCTATCTTCCATATTTTCTGGCATAGCCGAGTGTGAACTTCCAATGTTACATCAGCTTGTAGAAATATTACAATCCAACTTCCCATAATTATAAATGCACCTTGATTGCATTTTTAATCAATGTCTGACAGGTGTAGAATTCTTCAATTTATGCATTACTAGCATTCATGGTTGATATATAAATTTGTATTGATAGTATTTTCTTTGAGACAGATGTTTTTAATCCCACCACAGGCAGCATTATACTTTAAGATAAATCTTGAAATGTCCTTTTTGATAATGAATTCAATGCCAGTCTCGTAATTTTTCTTCCACAGCATAGAAAGCTATCTGATCATATTCAAAATGACTAAGAGCAATCCATTCCAGCTCACCAATAATGCCTAGCATATTGTTCTTCATATGTTCCATTTCAATATTGGTGAGTTCTAATTTTGCTAAATTCATACTTTGACCCTTCCAACTTCCAATTATTAGTAGATATTTGTAGCAGTCTCTTTGAGTGTATTCGAGTTGTGTCCCATCAGCAAATGATTCTGAACGCTCTACGTACACAGGCTTTCCTCCACTCATGGCACAATGATGGAAACTATTTGGCGAAAGCAGCTCTCCTTCAGCCACATTTCCAGTGCTTTGTGACCCAACTGCTTTAGCTCCATCTCCAACAATGTTCTTCTACCATCATTAGGCCTTCAATATCTGCAAATGATTTTATCCTATGCATATGATTTCAGCACTATTTCCTCCAAAGTTGGCAGCACATTTCTTCAAAGTCTGTTTATAGTCTGTAAGCTCCCCTGAAACTTGTACGCACTGGCTGACACTTCTGTTATTTGAAATATGGCATTTGACATAGCTTCCAACAAACCACAGCAGTACAACAAATTGATAGATAATTGGTGGTTTTGCTTAAGGATTACTGAGATATTAATATAATTACTATCATCTTTTTAAACCCACCCCTGTTCAACTTAGCTATATTGAAGTCCTAAAAATAATAGTTACTATCCCTCCAGCAATAACAAAGGGAATATAGCCCCTTTTTATACTAATAAGAACGGAGCCATTTAGAAAACAGAGATAGGCAGTTTTGTGTAATAGCAACAACTCTAGAATCCCATTGTGAATACTCTGGTTCTAACTCCTAACAAACTGTGTGGTCATCTTCAAGTTATGTAATCCCTCTGGGCCTCAGTTTCCTCATCCTTTTAATGAAGGCATTAACTGGATTATTGCTAAGATGCTTTCCAACTTTGATATATAATATTTGGAAACTCAGATGATAATGTTTTGTTTTCTTCCCTTAGCTACTCATAAAAATTGCTACAATTATGAAAATAGTCCCCTATACTATTGAAAGTGTAATGTGTATATCCTTTCCTGTGGCAGAAAGAAATCCCTCTTTTGAATTCTGTTTATGCATATGCTTGTTAATATTCCATCAATTAGGAGATTATTGAGGAGGAAATTTTACAAAGGATGAAAGATAAGTTGTACCCAGGTGTGCTTAAGGAGTGTGTCAGGAAATGAGAGAAATAGCAAGGAATTAGTTAACACCAGTGTCAAGATATTGAGAGAGACTTGTGAAGAAGAGGAACTAGAAACACTGATGAATTATAAACTTCTGTACTGAAATTCTGAAAATTAGTGCCATAGAAGTCATTTTTACTCAGGCTTCAGAACCAGAACTGTTCTAAACTTTACTGGTTGCTTAGAAAGCCTGAATATATCACTGTCATCCACCCTGTTCTGAATCTCAATGACCTTATAGGGCAGCATAAAGCTATAAAACTCTACTACTACCGACACTATAAAAGCAGACTACTTTGTCATTCTTCTTCCCTGGAACAGCTGATGGTTTTGAACTTTTGACCTGATCATTTGTAGTCTGACACTTACACAATTCTGTCACCCTGCCAGTGCTGAATACCACTTACAATACCACTGGATCCACAATACCACTGGATCCACAAGACTTCCCACCCATTGGTCTATAATTTTCCTGAATTAGCGTCATTGCGTGTATTTTATTTGTCTGAAGAGGACTTTTTAGATCAGTATTGGACATATGAGATAATGTCAGTCTTATGGACTTGATCTGGACTGGCTGAGATGTTTTCTCAATATTCAACTGCTCTTGTATATAAAGCTCATTCTTATACACACACATCAATGTCTATGAATTTGTTTCTCTAGTCTACTTGGACTAACACATCCATCCTATAGTGTCTTGACACATGATACAATGTCTGATTGACCTCTTCCCAGACACAGTTAAAAAACAAGCAAACATAAACTGTTAAATATATATATGATACTAGCCAATTTACTAGGTATATGTAACCTTCTTCTTAAAAAGGTATAGAATTATAAATTATAACTAGATACAATGATTGAAAGTATACAGAGTACTTAGAGTGATATAAGGAATGTCCGTGATATTATTGTCTAGTATTATCCTTGTGCTTCCCTCAGTAAGCAGTCTTTGTGCATGGGGCAGGAAAGGGGACAGTCTGAAAGCCTTCCCCATTGCTCACATTTGACTCTAATGGTTTTCAACTTTACAAATGGTGAGCTGGCCACTACAGGCCAGTTTCTCCTGGTTATACTTTCATATGCCTTTCCAGCTAGTTACTTACTGTTACAAGAAAATTAAAGAAGAAAAAGTTCCCTTTATTCTTACAAAGTCTTCTCAGTTTGTCTTTAAAGTAATTACGTAGTCTTCTCTTTAATCAAGAGAAGAGAGGGAATTTGATTGAGGAAGGAAGAAATTTTCTGCCTACACAGTAAATCCTACTTCCTTTTTGAGGCAACACTTGTCAACTGTTATCTTTAGTTTTGCACTTTTCACCAAAGTTCTGAGGCACTAAATGTTCCATTTTATTTAATAGCATATTTAGGGGGAAATTTTTCAGATCTGAGATCTGTGATGCTCATCTTCCCAACATGATCACTGAAGACAAATTGGGTACATAAACAAATGTGAAGAAAGCTGATGGTGCCCGGCTTTCAAAGGATAAAGAATCTAGGGTCTTAAAGACTTTAAAGTAAACAAGTGGCCATCTAGCTGAGAAGCAACAAAGCCCACATGGAAGAAACACACAAGCCTGTGTGACCATGAGGTAGCAAAAGTATCAGGTATCAAGCATCAAAGAAGTAATAACAATTTGTACATTATTAAGAGTTCATAGGGGAGGAAAAGGGGAAAGGGGAAATATGAGGAGTTGGAATTAAAAAAAATAACTAGAGAAAAGAGGGAAAGAGGAGTGCATGCTGGAGGGGTTCAAGTAGAAAATGTTTGTAGATGAACGTGGTAACGTGTACAAGTATGCTTAATACGAATAATGTATTGAATGATATAAGAACTGTAAGAGCCCCCAATAAAAACTATATTCAGAAAAATAGACAATGGCATTTTTAAAGTTTGTTTTCTCCCATTTCTACATGCACCTTGACAAAGTGTAAGGAGAATTGGGCAGAATGAGCGTTGTCATTTCTAAAGTTTAAATTTCAAGGTTCTTGAAACATGCCCACGTTTCATTGCTGCAGTGTTATTCTGTTTTTATTTATTGGTTTTAGAAGTGAGTATTCTAAATTGCCTTTCAAAAGTCAGTGGTTTTGATTAACTTCGGTTAATATGTTTAGGCATTTTGGTCTATAAAACATGTAGTTGTAGAGGTGAATGATTTCTGGGGAAAGGCACAGATAGCCTCCGCTGAAAGATTCACCTCTTTGCCTTAAGATGTGAATTCTTGATAAAAGAAAATATGTAGGAGGAGATGAAAGAAACAATCTTATCAGATGTTCACAACTTAACAAGTATAGCAGGCTGTTTCAAATAGCTGGTGAAGAAAGAAGCTAAGAGACAAAGGCAAATCCTTGGTGTCTTGAAAAGGTTGGCAGAAAGGAAGTCTGGGAAAGGCTGAATTCTAGAGAAGGGCTTCTTTCCAGGTTCCTCAAAGCAATCCTTAGATAAATAAGCATTTAATAAGTTTCCATTTAAAATTTCTGGTACAATAAGTGGAACAAATACAATCCTTAAGAGCAAGTTAGACATGCTTTAAGTTGGGACCAATTTCTGGTGAAGGACTTAGTCGAGAGGGGGAAAGAAGGCCCTCAACAAGATGAACGGACACTGTGGCTACAACAATGGGTGCAAAGATAGCAATTGTGAGGACGATGCAGGTTTGGGCAACAGTTTTTTTTTCCTGCTACAGATATGGTTGCTGTGCGTCAGAGTGGACTGAGCAGTGTCCAAACACAAATATACCAAATACAGGAATTAGCATAAATATGTTCTTAACCAATAATAGGTGCCAGCAATATTAAGATGATTAAACTGATTTAAAATCTTTGGGATTTTGACTAAGGATATCTGACTAGGGTATGCTCTCTAAAATATTTAGAGGATTTATAAAACTTAGCAACAATCCAATCCAATTTAGAAATGGGGAAAGTACATAAACAGACACATCACCAAAAAGGACATTCAAGACTCTGTCACAAAAGTTGCTCATTATCATTAGTCCTTAGAGAGACACAGAACAAAACCACATTATATATCACAAAGAGAGTCAAATACAAAGACTACAATGAGAAACCAACTCATTCCTGAAAAAACTTCCCTGATCAAAAGACAGGAAACACATGGCAGTCAGTAACTCTGTAGGGCGATTTGATTTTTATCTGTTGTTTCTCTTGGTAGGATTCTTAAATTATATAAGTATTATGGAAAATAGTGTGGTGTTTACCCACAAAGCCAGAAATAGAAATATCTCACAATCCAGCAGTCCCACTCCTTGGTGTATAGCCTAAATATACAAAAGCAGTGACAGGAGTAAACCTAGACACCCCTACATGCATTTTATAGTATTCACAAAAGCAAAAAATGGAGACAATAAAGTGTCTAGTAATGATTAAATGTATAAATAAAAGGACATCTCTATGTGCAATATACATGACATATTCTGTGTACATATAGTAAAATACTATGCCACTATTCAAATAATGATAGGTTATCAACATGTCATATGGATATATCTGGAGGACATTATGCTGAATGAAACAAATCAATCAAAAAGGATAAATATATGCTTATACATTTACAAGAAGAAAAGAATAAATATACTTTGGTTGTTGCATTTGATTCTTTAAAATTGTTCTCTAAATAAAGATAATCATTTTTCAAGGTGGGGAAGGCAATGCCAAATGTGGGCGATATGTGAACTACTTGATGAAGGTAAATGATGACATTAAGAAGTATAGGAAAATAATGGAAGGTTTTGGTAAATGCTAAACATGTACAATTGTGTAATAGCAATGATAACAACCAAGAAATATGTGTGTAGTAACATAGGTCAAGATGTGGGCATAGGAAAATAGATGTATGTAAATATGTGGATGTTTTTGTACTGCATATTTATTTACTTATATAAAAAAGCATAGGGGGAATTATGGATACTTCCAACACATAACCAAACACCATATGGGATTGATTTACTAGATTTGAAGAATGAAGACTCTTGTCTCTAGGGGCAACTTAGTCACTTGTCACAATATAGGTCATAAACTTTATGCTGTACATAACTTCTTTTGGTAAGAAGTTTATCAGTCCTTGAAGGTTGTGAACAACCATCTAAGGTGCAATTATTTTTCTTTACTCTTCTGTAACAATATACAATGACATTTGCAGGCAGTTCATGGACAGTGAACTATCAACAAGTGATTCAGGCCTGATTCAGAAGACCTGTAACAAGTAAAATCATTGCTAATTTCAGGTGGACCTTTACTGAAAGCAAAGAATACCAGAAAACTGTCTACTTGTGTTTTATTGATGATCCTGAGGCATTCAACTATGTGGATTATAACAGACTATGGACAGCCTTGGGAAGCATGGGAATTCCAGAACTCTTCATTGGGCTTAAGGGGAACCTGTATATTGATCAAGAGGCAATCAGAATAAGGACATACTACATAGTTTAAAATATGAAAAGGTGAGCATTAAGGTTGTGTCCTCTTGCTATATTTTTTCTATCTGTATATTGAGCAAATAACCAGAGAAACAGGCTTATATGAAGAAGAACATGACATGGGATTGGAGGAAGAGTATTAACAACTCACAATCTGCAGATGACACAAACTTGCTTGCTGAAAATGAGGACAACTTGAAGCACTTGCTGAGAAAATCATGAAATTACAGCATTCAGTATAGATTGCAACTCAGTGTCAAGAAGACCAAGACCTCACAACTGGACTAATAGGCAACATCATGATAATTTGAGAAAAGTTTGAATAGCTCCAGGATTTTGTCTTGTTTGAATCCATAATCTGTGCACATGGAAGCAGCCACCAAGAGTATAAACAATGCATTCCTTACATTAGGAAAAACTGGAACACAAGACATCTTTAAAATATTGAAAAGCAAGGATATTAATTTGAGGTCAAAGGTGAACTCAACTCAAGCTAGGATACTTTCAATTGCCTTACATGCATGTAAAATTTTTACATTGAATATAGAAGATTGAAGAAGAATCTATGCATTTGAATTATGGTGCTGGAGAAGAATATTGAAAGTTTCATGAATTGCTAAAAGAATAAACAAGTTTGTATTGGAAGAAGGCCAGAGTGATCATTACAGGCAAGGATGGCAGGCCTATGCTGTCCTGAGAGACTGGTCCCTGGTGAAGGATATCATGCTTCATAAAGTGGCTGGTCATCTCAGAAGAGGACAATCCTCATGGAGATGGGTTGACATGTTGGCGGCAGCAATGCTCTCAAGCGTAGGAACTATTGTGTGATGGCACGGAGCAGGGTAGTGGTTTGTTCAGACATGCATAGGATTCCTATAGATGGACACAGATTTAATGACACTTCAGATAACAAGATTCAGCAACATTAGCCTATTAGACTATTGTAGGGTTACAATAGTCACAGCTTTATCTATCCTGATCTCAGAAGAACTAAATGATACCTAGCTAGCACTACTGACCATACTTATGTACAGTCTTTTAAAACAAAGTTTGAACTTACTGAATCAGAAGAAACTAAAGAAACCTCCAGGACATTAAACTTTGTGAAATCACACTCAGAGTTTGCATCATCATTATCGAGTTAGTTTTGTGTGCAAAATAAACAATATCACTCACCAGCAATGTTTTTCTTTAAAAATACCATCTAAGTGATGACAAATGATTAACACTTATTCTAAACTTTAGCTTTAGAGTCTAAAGCAAAGAAGAACAGTGGGAGGAGAGAAGCTAGATTAATGGTAATGAAAAATAATGGAAAAATGAAAATGTTGAAACAGTATGAAAAATATAATTAATACCAACCAATGATATATTATAAAAATTGTTAAATGGGAACCTAATCTACTGTGTAAACTTTTGGCAATTGCATAATAAAGTATTATAATAAGAAAAGATGAGTGTCACTTTGGCAGCACTCATACAAAAATTGATACAATACAGAAAAGATGGACATGGCTCCTGTGTAAGGATGGCACACAAATTCATATAGTGTTCCATATTTTTGGAGAATATTTTAGTGTATACTGTTTTGCCACAATTAGAAAAAATAATAATTACATGAATAACAATGAGTACAAGGAAGAGGACTATGTTCTAGAATTGAGTGTCATGATAATTGTGTAACATTCCTTGATATGATTAAATTACTGAATTGTATGACATGTGAATGAGGTACTCATAAAATTGTTATAAAAAAGATGAGTAAAATGTGAAATTGATTCACAGTAAAATGTGATCAACTCATTCAGTAAGCTTAAAGTACAGGAATGTCATTTTAATTATATATCAGAAGTGCTTGTCAATCTGGAGATAGCCAATGAAACCTCTGTTTGGGCTTGGCCTTCTCCTGAGAATTCTGGGAAATCTGGTATTCCTTCATGGACGTGGGAGACACTATCTATCTCTCCTTTACAAGGCTGATTCCCTGTGAGACATCCCTGCGGAGAAGCCACATGGACCTATCCTGATGCAAAACTATGTGGTGGTCACATAGAAACCACCACTGGATCCAAAGACTTTCTGCCCACTGACCTGTGGTCATCCTGCATTCAGCATCATTGAATGCATTTCATAAGTCTGAAGAGGACTTTAAAGATTGATATCAGACATATGGGCTATTATTGGACTTAACAGGCTTGGATTGGACTGAGTTGGAAAGCTTCCCTAATGTCCAATTACCTTTTATTTAAAACTCTCTCTTATTCACATATGAGTTTCTATGGATTTGTTTCTCTAATTTACCCAGACTAACACAGTCGCTTAGTCAATGGCACTTAATGAGAAAAACATGAGTCAGAAATGACTCAATGGGAACCACCACAATCAACAAATCCAATTTCAGTGATTAGAAGAGAAACAGTGTGCTCTACTCACAGCACATAGTATTTGTGCTCACGTTTTACTTGATAATTTGTTATGAAATTAAAATAAATGGTTCAGTCAATTTCAAATAGTCTCTAAATTTTTTATTAAATTTATTTCCTTGTTACATGATAGGCACCAACCACTCTGTGGGAGAAAGGCAGGGCTTTTTTTTCCCCCTTAAAGAGGTACAATGCCAGAAACTCACAACTATACTTCTTCTCTGTCCTTATAGGTCATCTTGAGTTGACATTGATTCCATGGCAGTGATAGGGAGAGATAAGTACTGTGTATTCTCTTTTACCATAACAAATTTATCCTTTATGCCATTCTTACCATTACCTTCATCACCCAAACCAGAGAACTGTGCTTCATCAGGCCAATTCCTTTTCCCAATAGTCACCTTTTCACTGATTTTAGGCTAAACCTTCTCACTGTTGAAGCAGTGAAAAGCAGCATTTTATGCTTATCACTTTTACATTTCTTTCTTTTCCTTTTTTCAATTTCAGTTTATCATTCTGGCCTATTGGGATTTTTCCAATTTCATTTCTGTCATCCCACAAAAGTCCTTGCCAGCTCTTGAAGCATGTTATTGGATAAGACCTTCAATGTTATCATCCGAATTGCTGATAGGAATGGGAATGTTGAACAGATAAATGCCAAAGACTGAGCCCCACAGTGCTCCTCTAGAGACCTTCTCCAACATTGGAACAATTAGTCATTCAACATTCTGTGAGCGTTACTGATTTACAGGTTGTGAATTATCTCTCTTTCAGCTTATCTTTTTTCTGCATCTGGCCCACAGACTTTATGAAACGATTCTCTCATCTTTTCTAGAGAATCTCAACTGCAAAGATAATATGAGATTGCGTTTTCTGTTCTCAGACTGATGTGTGGTGATGATGATGGAGAGGGGAAAGCTGTGTAAATGTAATCTCATAGTGAAATCCCAGTAAATTTGGATTTATAGATTCACAGGCTGGAAAAGAATTCACAGATTTAGTTCTGTATCTTTTCTTAAATAAATTCATAATCATGTAATTCAAATGTTAAATCGTGACATCCTCATGCCTTTTGATAACACAAGCTAGTCTGGCAGCTAAAAGTTCAAAGCATCAAGTACTATAGATTCCCCCTTGATTATTCATCTAGAATTTGCATATTCTGTCATTTCAAAGAATAATGAGTAGAGTGTTTGATATTTATTCAATAATATAGGAATTACAGCTATCTCTGTGGAATCTCTGCTTTCTTTCACATACTTATTGTAGATCTATCAACATTTAGTTTAATCAAACATATCTTGAACATATTTATATTTTTGTCTAAATTTAAAAGTTAATGAGTTCCATATGTTTACTACTTAACTGCTTAAAGTAAGTGTTTGAGAATATTTTTATAATGTTGGTTTTGGAAAATAGGAATAGCACCTGCCTTGGCAACTAGCAAAATTATATCATGTTTTAACGTGTGTATGTTTTTGTATTTCTTCAGTTTTGATTAGATTTGAGGTAAAACAAAATCTATATGATATTTACAGAGTATTATTTACACAGTGACTTGCCAATAGCAGATGTTCAATAAACATTTATTTTAAAAGCTTGTATGTTTTCCTGGAATTTGGATCATTTTCTGTTCTGTTGTAAAACATTTCAAGGAGTTTATATTACTTCTGCTATCTTAATATTAGGCAAATGTTTAATCTCAACTTTTCCTAACTTATGGATTTTTAATAAATGCAAAGCTATCTCGTTCAAAATTTCATTTTCTAACCTGATGACCAAGCCGTTCCAAATAGTATCTACTTCGAGACACATACTATCCTTGCTTACTGAAATTGTCCATTTGGGGATCTTTTACAAATCTTACACAAATTATTTATACCTTTTCTACAGCTGTTGATTCAGCTTCCATGTGCAGGACATTGCAAAACATTTCTGTTATTTACTAGGAGATGGTTTAAAAAAAAAAAGAAAAACATTTTGTCTGTTGCATGCCAGTTTAATTATTTAGAACAAAGAAGTCACCAATAGCCAAAGTCGTGCTTTCCTTGATAGTTGAAAGTCATATATTTGTTCTTGCTCTTACTAAAGGAATAAGATTAAGCAACTGTGTAATATTTCCTCACAATATTGAAAACTACTACACCCATCAGCATATTTCTATTGACCTGAGTTTCTCATTCCATTGAAATCTAGGCCGATCAAACATATTAATACATTGTGTTTGCTTCAATATAAAAGGCGGCAAAAAGTAATAAAACATTTAGACGTTTAAAACAGGAATGCATATTTAAACAGTATATTGCATTGGTATGCATCATTTGTTAAGAAAAAAAATAGGGTGTGAATTGGATATTGCTATGTCAATGCCCCAAACATAATTCCACGCTCTCTGTGATATTATCATCCTTCACTATCTTCAGATAAAAGACATTTGGACTGGTACCACACATTCACCTAATATTTTTCTGAAGCCTTCATCATTTATTCCAATAAACTCTCATCCAGCACAAAACGTTTTAGACTGTTATTACATTTACTAGTTTCAGATTTGGTTTGAGACCTCTGAGGAAAAACATCCAGGGCTTTCACATTAGCTACCCAATTCATAATGTCTGCTCTAAAAACAATGAGCAAGGAAATGTGACCCCATGCTTGGGAATTGAAACCTTGCCAATTGCACTGAAGTGTTACATTCATTATGTCATACCACACACATCTGATAAGGGGAGATAAAATGCTGTTGGATAGGTTCTTGTGTACAAGAACTCCATAGGTCAAGTAAAGAGCTGTTTTTCATTTAATAAGTGAACTATGCAGGTGCTAATTTGGACCATATGGAGGACAATGCAGAAATATGCTCCTCCACGGTGGAATGGGAGCTTATATATGAGTGGGTATTAAGGAGCACTCTTTGATTAATTATGGTTACTCTGCTCTGGTTATTTTAAACCCCAGAAATCAATTGTCATTATTTTGTTAAAATGGAGTTTTTCAAAAACTGTCACAATGCTGAAAATTTTCCTGTTCCTTCTCTTCACACACCCTGACTTTTTGAAGCTCCCCGTGGATCAGTTCATTTGAAAAAAAAAAAAACACATTGGACACTGGGAAAGGCCAAATTAGACTTGAGGCAGCAATTGACTCCCTCATTAAATATGCCTGCCATGGGATCTACATAGTATATCTGGCACAAGTAATACTGAATGATTCAGGTTCTTAATATTTTCATCTTCTTGTGGGAATGCAGTTAGTAAAAGGACCCCAGAGGTAGCAGGCTAAGAACCATTTTCCCAATTTAATTGCAAATTTGCACTAACCAACCCAGTAGAGACGATGTGTGAGGATTAAGTAAGTCCATGGGAATTTTGGTGAAAATTTTTATTTCAATATTATTAGGATCAAGCCTTAAGAGTACATGTTAGATTTTTTGGCCCTATCTAGTGACGTGCAGATTTCACAAACTCCTCCCTTCTGGTTACCTATGTCTATCCACCTTTGGCTATGTTTCATGGTTGTTGTTGTTGTTGTTTGTTGTTTTTGAAGGCTGTGATATAGAACTGATTTAATTTGTGTTGCACATATTGTTATCTTTATTCACAAGAAACTTAAATAAACCACTGAGTCAAGTTGACATGACCCATACTACCCCTGTCGGACAGAGGGAACCCCAGGCAGTTTTTAAGACTGCCAAATCGTGAACACTGATTTCAAGTCTTTGTCCTGAAGAATGAGTGTTGGGCTTGCTCTCCTGGCCTGTTGATAAGTAGCCAACTGCTTTTTACCATGTCATCACCAGGGTATCTAGAAACAACTTTCATGCTACAATAGACATGCATATTTATGAGATTATAAACTGACAAGTAGATTTGAAGAATAATGCTTGCCATTTTATTGGACAAAGAATGTGTTCCCAATGGTTGCTCACTGGCAATTTTGACTGAAATAGAGGAGCAACAGGTTGTTCAAGGGGAACAAGATCACTTTTATAGAATACTGTGTTTGTAGAAGCACTGGTGGTACTGTTTGCTAAGCCTGAGCCCGTTCACTGCAGTGTTCAAACCCACCAGCTGCTCATGAAGAGAGGGTTTCTGCTCCCCTAGAGAATCACAATCTCAGAAATCCTATTAAGAGTTACCGTGAGTTAGAATTGACTGGATGACAGTGGGGTTTTAAAAAATTGTCGTAGTTATTCATCATATCATAGGCAATTACCCAGTAGGCAGGCTTTTCCTGACAGTGGGGTTTTAAAAAATTGTCGTAGTTATTGCTCATATCATTGGCAATTACCCCATAGGCAGGCTTTTTCCTTAGCCCAAATACCTAAACTTATAGATGAGGCATACCACCTATGAAATTGATTTTAGGTATAAAGTATAGCATATCTTCTGTTTGAAAATAAGATATTGACAATTTTCCTCCGCCATCACCCTGATAAAAAACAGTTGTGTAAGTTGAGCAAACCAAGAAGGGAACATAGCTCAGTATTGGGAACAAGGAAAAGCCACAAACCTCCTGAGGAGCCCCCAAAATAGGCTTCAAGTGAGAAGGGGCAGTTCTCAGGACCATTGGGGAACTAGTCATAAAAGTCAGTGGACAGACTTGGAATTAGGCATGCTTTTTCATTTTTATTTGTAGTTTTTTTTCCTTTTTATTCTTTTTTGCTTTTTCTCTTTTTTATTCATTCTTTTATTTTCTTTTTGCTTTCTGTCTGTTATTGTTGTTTTGCCTACCAATATAAGATAGGCATGGGAAGCAAATCCAAGAAGAAAGCAATGGGACTGAAGATTCCAAAGGGAACTGGCAGGGGAGGAGGTACCGAAAGGAGCAGTGACCAAAGAACACCATCAACAGGGGAACAACTAGGGAATTAAAAGTAACAAGATCCTGGGGTATTGGAGAAAGAGTAATCTAGCTGAGAGAAATAACTAAGAAACAGAAGAAGGGTAAGCTTGATGGTTGGGCAGGAGGAAGGTAAAAGGAAACAAAGGAAAGATCTAGGAAACAATGCTATGGATCGAGGTATAAACAATGTTGCGTACTTATGTGAGTATATTCATTAAAAGAGGTGTTACACATGTACATATATAGTATGGCAATTTAATGAGGAAGTGGACAGACTTTGGACCTCTGCTCAAGCCCTCCCTCAAGGCAAGAGTACTTTGTTTTAACAACCTGGCATTCTGTGATGCTTTCCATCCCTATGTGATTGCTGGAGACAATTGGGTGCATAAGCAAATGTGGCAAGGAAAGCTGATGGTAACTGGCTATCTACAGATTTAGCACCAGTAGTCTTTAAGGCATGAAGTTATACAAGCAGCCATCTAGCAGAGAAGCAAGAAACCTCATGGAGGAAGCACACCAGCCTGTGCAATCATGAGATGTTGACATGGTTAGGTATCAGGCAACAGAAGGCCCCTAAGAAACCCCAAACAAAACATGTTGTTGAGAATGAGGAGAGTCAGAGCAGAGACCCCAAGTTCATCTGTAGACAATAAGACATCGCCTCACATAAGAATCACAAGAAAGGGCAGCTATCCAGGAGCAAGGCTGGACTTCCTACTCCCACTAGGGCAGTAATGTCCCTCCACCCCACCCCCCCACAAAATAAAAAGAATCACAAGAAAGGGATGAATAAAGCAGGGCACAGTATAGCACCAATGAAGCACACACTATTCCTCTGGTTCTTTGAGGCTTCCTCGCTCTTCAGTATCAATGACCCCAGTTTTGCCTTTCAGTTGTGGCTAGAACAGAGCTTCTACACTGATACAGATAAGAGCTCCCTGCAAATGGAAGTCCAGGTCAGATAAACCCCTCAGGAACAGAAATGGGAGTGGTGATACCAAGGGTACCAATAGGAAGGATTCATGCACACATCCCACTCCAAGGGGGCAATAAACAATAGAAACATGGGTGAGGGGAGACTGTGGTGAGGTGTAAGATATGAAGACAATAATAATTTGATCATGAAGGTTGGAAGTGATAGGAAGGAAAAATGGAGGAGCTGATACCAAGGGCTCAAATAGAAAGTAAATATTTAGAAAATGATGGTGGCAACATATGCAAAAATATGCTTGATACAATTGATGTATGGAATGTTATAAGAGCTGTAAGAGCCGCCACTATATTGATTTTAAAAAATCAATTAGCCATGCTAACTGATTCCATGTTGCAGTTCAAGTGTTCAGCAAGTACATGCTAAACCTTTAGAGCCTTACCTGAAAGCACCTGAATGAAGCATCCTATCTATCCATTCCTATCTCCATCAGGCTTTTCCCTACACAAGTGTATATTGGTCTCCCAGTCTCAATGAAGCACACTTTGAAAAATGTGTGATAACCTTGACTCTCCTAAATGGAGAGTCATTTTATAATCTCCTCAACCTCTTACCTAACACTGTCTCCCTCTAAGAACTCTAGTAGAGTAGTGGCCTGTGGGGTGGGTGAACAGCAGGATCAGCATTTTGAAACCACCAACAGCTCTGTGGGAGAAAGTCTCGGCTTTCTACTCCCGTAAACAGTCACAGTTTCAGAAACCTGTAGAGCGACACTCTGCGTCAGCATTGGTTCAATGACAGTGTGTGTGTGTGTGTGTGTGTGTGTGTGTGTGTGTAAGCCATTGCCTTCTCATGTGAGTCTGGAACCAAATTCATTCTCTCACGAGAACAAACCTCAGAACTTTTTCTTAAAAAAAGCAAAAACAAAACAAAACCCAAACACCTAAGAGGAACTTTGTAAATCATCTCTTTTACTATCTTCCCTTTATACATTTATAAAAACCCAGATCCATAGACACTAAAATTGCTAGTTTTATTAGTGCAGAAAGATTCACGTACCATGATTCCAGTTGCAGGAGTTCAATGCACAAAAAGAACAAAACACTATCCAGTCCCACTGCTTTCTCTTATTTGATCGTAAGTTTGTGTTCATCTTTGTCAGAACTGTGTCAAACCATCCCTTGAGGGTTTTCCTCTTTTCCTTGGGCCCTCTAGTTCATTAAGCATGATGTTTTTCTCCAGGGCCTGGTCCTTTCTGATAACAAGCCTAAAGTAGGAGACAAAGTCTAAAATTCTGACTGTACTTCTTTAAGACAGATTTGTTCATTTTTTGGAGGAAGACCATGATATATCCAGTATTATTTGCCCTCATCATAATACAAATCTATCAATTCTTCTTCAGTCTTCCTTATTCATTTCTGTGCTTACACAAGCATATGAGGGGATTGGAAATGCTTATTTCAGGTTTTAAAGTTACACCTTTGTCTTTTCATACTTACTTTGAAAAGGTCTTTTGCAACAGATTTGTGTAAAGCAATAGGACATTTTAGTTCTTGACAGCTGCCTATATGGATATTGGTTGTGGACCGATGTAAAATTAAGTTTTTATAACATATTTGCTTGATGTATATTTTATAACATACAACTTGATGTTGCTTATCAATCATGTCAGAAGAAGTTTTGTTTTCTTTCTGTTGAGAAGTAGTCCTTACTGAAGGCTGTATCATTTGATTTTTTTCAGTAAATGCTTCGTGTCCTCTTCAATTACCGCAAGCAATATTGTATCATCTGTATATTGTAATTGTAAATGAATCTTTTTTCAATGCTGGATCCTCATTCTGTTTCCGACTCCCCAGATTCTCCTTTCATTTGGCAGGATGTGAATCGCATAAATATAGTGGGGAAAAAGACATAGTCCTGAAACACATCTTCGCTGATTTTCAGATAAGCAGTTTCCCTTTGTTCTGTCTGATAGACTGCCTCTTGGTCTAGGAACAGCTTCTTCATGAACATGAATAAATGTTCAGCAATCGTTTTCATTCACAATGTTATCCATAATTTGTTGTAATCCACAAGTTATAGCATGTCTTGTTGAATGATTTATTTGGTCAATAAATCACAGCTAAGCATCTTACTATTACTCCTTTAACGAGCTCTCTTGGACAGTATTGATGGCCCTTATTCTACATACTTTTCTAAATCCAACATGAATTTATCACAAGCTCTCGGTCAATGCTTTGCTGCAAACATTCTAAAATTATCTTTAGAAAAAAATTGTGTGTGTGATATTGTTAGATAGTTTTTACATTGTGTTGAGCTCTCATTCTTTTGAATGGGCACATGCAGATGTCCAGGTAGCAGTCCTTCAAATTTCTGATCAGAGATAAATTAACACTTCTAGAATTGCACCAGTTTATTGAAACATCTCAGTTGGTATTCCGTTAATTTTTAGATCTTTGCCTTTCACTAGTTCATTCTGTGCATCTTAGACAGTACTAGTAAATATATGTAGCAGATGCTTTTTTAACAGTTTGCTGATGACATCCTGATAATAAATAATATCACTGTGAATTGTGATTATTATTTATACTCATATGAAGGATGTTTAAAGCTTTGGATATTGGTTTCAAGCATTAGAAACTTTGAAATAAGCATTATTTGTAAAATAAATTCTTTCAACTCAATAGGGCAGTGTGTGTGTGTGTGTGTGTGAGAGAGAGAGAGAGAGAGAGAGAGAGAGAGAGAGAGAGAGAGAGAGAGAGAGAGAGAGAGAGAGAAGGAAAAATATTTTTCTTTGAAAATTACTTTGAACAAAATTTTATTGTCCTAAAACTTTGACTCACCACTTAACATTTAAAATACAACCAACAATGAGTTCTCCAACTCACACATAGAATATATTCTTTCCACTCTATTGTTTGATTTATGCAGAACAATATACAAACCTTTGTAAGATACTTATTTTTAATCCAAAAAAATAGTGTCATGCATGTCACCCTTTGAGGACCAAACTTATATTTTGAAACATGGCATTCTTCAGTTCTTTTATTGCTGATTTAAACAAAATGCCAAAAAACTCTGGAGTCCAAAATCCATAGCCACATTTTGGGAGAAAGATACGATTTTCTATTCCTGTAAAGAGTTACAGTCTCAAGAAACCCAGAGTGCAGTTCTACCCTGTCCTCGGGGTTGCTATTAGTTTACCTTATAAGGATTTGATGGAAGTGAGGTATGAGTCAGTGCAGATTGTTGTAATTGATTAAAATATGAATTCCATTGGCATCTTTACCAAGTAAAATCAAGTGGTTATGTGTGACTTTCTTTTATTCATTTTTGTTCTGCTTTGAATTTGTTATGTAGTCTGTCACATTCCCATTTAGCTTTTGCTAAGTAGATTATTCCTTAGACAGCTGTCTTACATTCTGATGTTCATTTGCCATCCTCAGTACACAGTCCCAAGATCCAGATGGGACAAAGCTGTGGCCTATCCATTTATAGGATCATTTTTTTGAATGAGAGTGTGGCCCAAATGAGTGTGAGCATCTGTGTGCTGTTTGTATTCTTCGTTAACACAGCACCCCAATCATCTCCTTCGTATCGCACAGCTGACTTCATCAGCAATTAACCAATTCAGATCACACATGCATTTCAAGAGTCAACAACATCGCTGAGTCTGATTGTGATCATTTTAAAGACTATGCAAACTTAGTCATAAATTTAAAACAATCTTCTTGTATGTAAATTTTTTTTAAATCACAAAGAAAAATCATATCTACCGTGTCAATATGGAGATAGCATACTGGTTGTCAATCTCGTTAGTCAAAAGGGTCTGGTTCAATTTATCTGCCTCTGAATCCATCAGCTATGTTCTTCTTGTTCAATCTTCCTGCTTCCTGTCCTTTAACACCAGCAGCTGCTTGAGTTCAGAATAGCCTCAAGCTTACCATCTCACATTAGATTTGAACAGACTGAAGTTTTCCATTTCTACAACTATGAGAATGACTTCCTTGATATAAATATAAAGTAAAAATATTGCACATACACAAATAGAAATACATCACTAGTTTTTCTTCTGTAGAGAACTTAGCTTAACACACTTTACCCATTTTCTCCTGGTGTTACCCATTTCCATTTGTTCTGTCTAGTCTCTTCCTGACTTTGGGGCTTTGGTTTTGGATAATGATATCTCTTTTGTGTCATTGCACTAAGGAATACATTCCTTGCTATTATTCTTAACTGTATAGGACGCTTTCTATTTGGGCTGAAAGTTCATTCCTGGGAATGCATTTGGTTCCAAGTTTGAAGGGTACCTAAAAGCCATAGTCTTAGGGTTTTCACCAATCTCTATGAGTTTAGTCTACTATTAAGTTTAATCTTTCTCTTGATTTAAATCTTTTGTCAACATTTTCTTTGTTCACACTTTATCCAAGACTTTGTATTATGATCCCATGAGAGTGATTTGTAGTGGTAGCCAGGAACCATCTAGTTCTTCTGGTCTCAGAGTAGAGGACGTTGTGGTTCACCTGGTTCTTGAGACTTTGATGTTCTGTATTCTTCTTCATTTTAGATAAGGAGACACCAATAGCATCATTTTAGAAGCCAGTTCCTAATTTTTCAAGACTCCAATTGTTATTCATCAAAATATGATGTATTCTCCTTATAGATTAGGTTGTGACAATTGTTCTAGAATACCTTTGACTCTGTGGTTCTATGTTCCTAAGCCTAGTGACTCATTTTATGAAAATGTTTGGTTATGGCTAAGAAGGCTTCATAATTTCATATCCTATATGTTTGAAAATACATATGAAGAACATGCAAATACACATGCACAAATATCCATTGCCCAACCAATATGTGGGAAGAAAAGGGGCTTTCTCCACCCAGAAAGAGTTACAGTCTTGGAAACACACCAAGGAAGTTTTCTACTGCTCTGTAGTTTCACTTTGAGATGGAATTGACTTCATGGCAGTGAGTTGTATCTCTTTTTTTTTTAGCCTATATCTACTTATGAATGTACTCATATCTATTCAGCTTGCACATTTAATTGCATATCTTCTCTCAATATTGCCTGTTATTATGAAGATTACAGGATTATATGTATAACAGGACTTATCTTTGTTGCCTGTTGCTATTAAGCACCTCCTAATGATTTGCTTTGTCATTGATCATATTGTATTACCTTTCCCTTTAATAAATCTTGCTTTTCCCATTATTCACATTAGTTAATATATGTCTCCTCTCTCACATTCCTAATAGTCATCAAGTAATATTTCTTTCTCCATATAGCATTTTTCTAGATTTTTATAATCCCTCATAAAATATTTGATGTCTTGTGATTGATTTCTTTTACTCAGTATAGTGCCCTTCAGGTTTATTTTTGCTATGAGATGATGAACAAATCCTTCATTTTTCATTGATGTTTCATAGGATTGTATTTGTGTGTATGTACCATGATTTATAGGTTTATCCAATAATAGATACATAAGATTGTTCTATTTTTTCCTATTGTGAAATAATGCTATGATGAGCATGTGTGTGTGTTCATGTCACAGATTTTACTTCTCTAGGATATATATCTACTGGTGGTGTTTCTAGGTCCACATGGTATTTGATGTGTTACAGAAGCAGTCCTGGTAGTACATTAGTTAAGCCCTTTTCTTCTAACCAGATAGTTTGAATCCAGCAGCAGTTGAAAAATACTTCAATTTCTGCTCCCATCAAAATTCCAAGCTAAGAAACCGTCAGAGACCCTTTGTCTCTATTCCAATGTGTAAGAATTTATTATCAATGCTGCAAGTTTGCTGTGAAAATTGAGGATATAGACAGTGAATAAAGTAGATAAAGGTCTTCTTTCCATGAAACAGCTTTTTCAAGGAAAGGCACATAGTAAAAATATAGGAAAATTAGGCTGAGCCCCGGTGGCGTAGTGGTTGTGCTCGGGACTGCGGCTCACTGGGATGAAGGTTCAATTCCAGCTCCACAGGAGCAAAGACTGGGCCTCCTACTCCCACCACCAGAGGGCAGTGATGCCAAAAAATTTAAAAAAGAAAAAGAAACATAGGAAAATTAATCTTGATAATTTTATGTAAGAAAAAAATCAAGCACAAAAAACCCTTACTGCCATTGAGTTAATCACAAAGAAAGAGTAGAACTGCCCCTGTGGGTTTCTGACATTGTTATTTTTATATGCAAATTCAGTATAATAGAGTGAACGGAAACTCACAAAAGGTTACTATGAAAATGTCCTCTAAGATAGTGGCTTTTTAGGTGCTGTCTAAATGGTTGAAAGAATAATAGGAAGGATTAAAGAACTTTCTTGGCAGAAGGAACAGTAAGTATAAATCTTCTAAGCACAAATGAGATAAATTAGTGCAAAAAGCAAGGTACTTAAACCATGATAAGTGTTGAGAAAAATAATATGGGCTGAGGTTAGCCTGGGGAAATTCATGCATGACTTTTATACATAGGTCACCAACTTAGCAACTATTCTATTGTGCCACGGGAAAATCTCAAGCAATATTCATTACACTTGGGCCTTATGAAAACCAAATCAAGCCAAAGTCTGTACAGATTCAATTTCTACTCACAGTGGCCCTTTAGGATATTGTAGAACTGACTCAGGGTTTACAAAGCTGATTCTATATATATGGATCCTTGATGGAAATATGGTTAAGTACACAGCTGCTAACCGAGAGATTGGTGGTTCAAGTGCATCAGCTGCTCCATGGAAGAGAAGTGATAATTCTATAAAGATTTGAAATCCTATAAATCCCATGAGATATTTTCCTGCTGCCTCATAGGTTTATGATTTTCAATGTGCTTCAGTGGCTTTGACGTCAGTGAATGTGAGTCAATCAACTTTCGTTCAGTTAATAATTGCACATTTTAATTATTTTTATCATCCAGGGATTAAATTTAAATTTAGGCACTGCCACTTCTTAGCTGAATGGTTTGACAAATATCTTTAAACCCTCAAGGTCTCATTTCATCATTATTTTTTCAGAATTAAATGAGATAATTTCCTTAAAGACACTTTACATAGAGTCATCCCTATAGAAAATACCTCAAATCACTGCCATTATCATTGAGGTCCTTCAAGGCAAGGATTCTTTTTGTCACATCATTACCTTACCAAACTGGAACCCAGTGACCATCGGGCCAGAGCTATTTCTGAGTCAATTAGAGAATGATAAACAAGGAAATAATTTTCCTATATTTGGTTCTATTTTTTAAGTGAAATTAATTTGATCTCTTTCCTCCTTTACTTTCAGCTAATTGGTTGCAATAAATACTTTTAGGTACCTACCATCGTTCATGTTAGATGATAACTGCAAACCAAAAGTTCACACCACATGTGAGGAATAAATTTCAATATAAGTAAGAAGTATCTCAGTAATCAGGTTACATGACTATGACAACTATCCAAGTATTTACTACCTGTAACTTAATTAAAATGTCATCAAACCCCAATAATAATCTCAAATATTTATATAACAATACCAAAATTCTGGTACTTCCTCCTTTTTTGTAATAGGTGTTTGGGGCCCCCAGATTACCCAGGTGAAACATTGTATGGCAGACCAGTTATAGATGAAATAACCAACTAGTGTCTCAAAAATGGTTTCTAAACTTTGGACTCTGCTGCAAATGAGTTCTGTATTTTCTTAGCTGGGCATGCCAGGCTGCTTGTCTAGAGCCTGGTTCACTTGGCAACATTTCAATCTTTCAAGATAGGTTAAAAGTAATATTACAAAAACTTTTGTTCAACAGAAACATGAAACTATAAATTCCCCTTTTAGGTCTCTCTATTTCTGAAGGTAGTGTTCTCATCTTTGTAGTCTTTCTCCAAAGAACTCTGTTCATGTTGCTTTACAGCATACCAACATGGCCGTTTTGTCATCCTCAAAGGACACGGATCATGTGCCCTTGAAATATCTTTTGCATTTGGAAGCAAAAGTACGTCTGAGGGGGCAAGATCAGAGCTATAGCATAAATGGGTAAGGGTTTCCAAGGAAATCCTCAGGTGGAAGCTCTTGCTACCCTTGAAAGGATGAGTAGGTACATTGTCCTGATGGGGGAAAAAAATTCTTGCAGCAATTTTCCTAGACTTTTCCTCACCAATACTGTTTTCAATTTCCTTAAAACATCTTCAGTCCCAATGGTTGCCCTGTGTCCTTTAATATATATATATATATATATATATACATATATATATATATATATCAAGATTAGCCCTTGGGGATCTCATGAATAAAACTCTATAATCTTCTGTGATAAATATTCTCCCTCATAAATTATCTCAGGAATCATTGTTTTCATTGTACTTTTAAAAAATGCACCTGGATGAATCTAACATAAGTATATTACTGAAGGAACTTTTTAACATATATCTATCAATTGCAGATGGATTTAAACAAGTTTTGTTTGAGATAAGCCAGGTAGAACATTAGTAGTAATACTTTTTGATTTACCCTTGTGTACTATTTAATTTGGTAGTCAAACAAACACCATGTTATCTATGGCTGTTTTTCCAGATTCCACCACTACCCACTAACTGAATTATTATTTTCAGATGCAGACAGTGCAATTACTATTCCAATAGACAGGTATCTCATCAGATCCTAAATACTCAGTGTTTAAAATGACCATCAGCTATTTGAAGCACTCCACTTGGTAGTCCATTAATTTCTAGAGTCTTATTTTAGTAACTTCAATTTAGATGGGATTTCTTCCTTCAGTGCCCTTGGTTCTTGTTCATATGCTATCTCCTGAAATGATTACATGTTGGTAGTTCTTTTTGTTACAGTGACACTATATATTGTCTTCATCTTCTTTTGATACTTTATGATTCATTCAATATTTTGCTCATAGCATTTTCCAATATTTCAGGTCTAAGGGTGATTTTTTTCTTGAGTTCTTTCAGATTGAGGTGTGCTGAGAGCTTTTCTTGTTTTCTAACTCTAGGCCCTTGAACATTTCATTGTACATTTTACTTTGTCTTGTGAAGCTGCCCTTTGAAATCTTCTCTTAACGTCTTTGACATCATCATTTTTCCATTTGCCTTAGCTACTCTATGATCATAACAAACTTTGGATCATCTTGAGAAGAGTGAGGATTTTAAAACATCTCATCATGCCCATGGGTAACATGTACATGCATCAAGAGGCAGTTGTGTAAACAGAACAACGGACTACTACTTGGTTTAAAATCAGGAAAGGTATGAGATAGAATTAAATCCTCTCACCATATGTATTCAATCTGTATAGTGAACAAATTATCATATTATCTGGATTATAGGAGGAAGAATAGCATCAGAACTAGAATAAGACAATCTGCAACATGTAGCTGACACAACTTTGCTGTGTAATGACATTTATATATTTTTATTAAACTCACTGAAAACCAATTAAACAAGAAATACTTCATGAGAATCGAATGTTTGATAGATTGTTTTGACAGGAAAATGAGTGTTTTCTTTCTAGAAAAAAAGGTATGTATAGTAAAACTTGCAAATTAAAAAGAAAATCAAAATCCTCACAACATTTTGATAAACAGAGAAAAGATAGAAGTGTCCTTTTCTTTTTGTGGCTTCACAATCAATTCTCAAGTAAGCATGGGTCAAGAAGCCCAAGGACACACTGCATTGGGTAAAATTGCTGCAACAGGGTTCTTTAAATACTTGAAAAGTGAGGATATTATTGTAGACACTAAGGTGCATGCAACACAATCTATAGTATTTTCAATGGCCTCATGTGAGTATGAAAGCTGAATTTTGAATGAGGCATGCTAAAGAAGAACTTCATCTACATTTTGGTGCCGAGAAAGAATATTGAAAGAAGTGCCAAAATGACCCACAAATCTGTCTTGAAAAAAATAGAGCCAGGATGCAGTTTAGAAGCAAGGATGGCAAGACTTCATTTCCCCTTCTTGAGAGAGACCAGACCCTGGAAAATCACATCATGCTCGGTAAAGTAGAAGGGCTGTGGAAAAGAGGAAGACCTTGATAAGATGGACTGATACAGTGGCTGCAAGAGGAAACTCACACATAATAATGTGAACAGTGCTAGATTGGGCAGTGCTTTGTTTTGTTGTATTTAGGTTCACTTTGAGTCAGACTTTAAATGGCAATAACTCATAACAAGGCTGGCGGATTATGTAGATGCCACTTTATTTAGGAATAAATGGAGTGACAAGATGGTGAAAAGTGTAAAGCTTATTTTTTAGATGAGAGTGAAAATTCCTATGGCAAGAATCAGAGTTACTGGGTCAAAGGTAAACTTTTAGAAAATTAATATGGGTTGAATATTATATAGTTATAGATTGAGTGTATAAAACCACAAGTAGTCAAAGAAAGGAAATACTTAACAGAAATGATAATGAAAACTAATATTACTGAGTACAAATATTAAGTATTTCTTAGTAAAAGGCTCACAACTGCATCAAATACACAATAGTGTGATAGGTAAAGAAGAATGCTTGTTATTCTTAGAAGCCATCAAGTTAACTCTAAGGCATGTGACCTACCTCACTGTTGTCATTAGGTTTGAAGTCAGCTTTTCAGCCACTCTGTCAGTGTATTTGATCATGGCTCTTCCTCCTCTTTTTGGACATTCCGAACTCATGGATATTTGCAGCTCGTTCTTTTCATTTGGAGTTGTATTCCATCTGAGAGGAGCTTCTGAAAGTTTTGCTCCCTCTAGGTCATTACCTTGAGAAGGCAGCCCTACCCCAGCCGTATTTTGAGCACCCTTCAACTTGAGAAGGATCCCTGGCGGCATAATGGACTAGGCATTGGGCTGCTAATCACAAGGCCACCAGCCATTCTGTGGGAGAAAGATGAGGTTTTCTGCTCTCAGGCTCAGAAATGCACAGAGGAAGGTTTATTTTGTCCTAAAGGGTGGAATCAATCTCGTAACAATGAGGTTGTTTTTCTTTGGGTTTTTTGTGGTGAGGGGATCCACTTCTGGTATATATTTGACAGTGTTCTACTGCTGTTAATGAAGTTTCATTGACTAATTTTCAGGATTGACAACCTCTTCCATTTTCCCTATTTTTAATTCAGAAGCTCTATTAACACCCACTCACCACAGGTACTTAAATACCAGTGGCAGAACTTCCGGAATCACAGCAACACATAAACCACCATAGGGTGGCAAGCTGACTCTTGAGTGGAGGGAGAAGAAATAGATGTTATTAATGATTTCAGCCTACTTAGATCACAAATCCATGTTCCTGGAAGAAATGTCCATGGAAAAATTTAAGGCAAAAGAGCTTCACATTTTTTAATTGTTATTTTTTTAATTAAAAATCATTTTATTGGGGGCTTGTACATCATTTTTCCAATACATAAATAAACATACTGTGACTAGAACCCATGCACAACCGCTGCAGTCATCATTCTCCAAACATCCGCCCTTTCCCCCAGCCCCTGGTGTCGGTTCCTCCAATCTGTCCCCTGTCCCCTGCTCTCTCTCCCATCAACCCTCAATACTTTATAAATTATTATTATTCTGTCATATGTTACCCTGCCCAACAGTTCTCTCAGCCCACTCCCCCATGCCTGTCCTCCAGATAGGTCTTATGTAGATCCTTGCAGTTGGTTCCGGCTCTATCCCATCTTCTCTCCACCCATCCAGTAGTTCCATTCTAACCACCGGCCCAAGGAGGCTCATCCATCCTGATTTCCCCATATCTCCAGCCCCCCTCTCCACTACAGTACCTTCTCCAGTCCATCTGGATGTGCAAGGTAGAGTTGGGATCATGATGGTTGGGGGGTAAGGAGACCTCAGGAACTAGAGGAAACTTGTATGCATCATTACTGCCTGGCTGCATTCTGACTAGTCTGTCTCCTTCCTGTGGCTCCCCTGTAAGGGGGTGGCCAATTACCCACCAGTGGGCCTTAGGTCCCCACCCTGCCCCTCCCCTCACTCATAATGAAGTGATTCCTATTCTTTCATGCTCGATATCTGCTCCCTTTGGGCCCTTTTGATCACACTTGATGATGTGCTTCTTCCCTGTCGACTTTGCTGTCTCCATGCTGAATGGCAACTCAGTTATCTTCAAGTCTTTGAGACTCTAGACATTCAGTCATTTGGTAGCTGGCCACCATCTTTTTGTTTCCCTCTGTATCCATTTGTCTTCAGCGATATCAGGAGTTAATTGGCCCATTGATTTTGATTTTTGTTCTTTGATGCCTGTTGCCTGATAGTTTCAGCACCTCATGATCGCACAGGCAAGTGAGCTTCTTTTATGGTGGGTTTTGTTGCTCCTGAGCTAGATGGCTGCTTGTTTATGCTCAAGCCTTTAAGACCCCAGATGCTATATCTTTTGATAGCTGGGCACCATCAGCTTTCTTCACCACTCTTGCTCCCACATGTCCTCAGTGGGCACCTTGGGGGTTTGTGAACACATTGATATGTGTTTCCCTCCCCTCCATTTGATGTCTATGGCCTAGACCTTTCACCACCATGTGACCACGCTGGCTGTTGTGCTTCTTCTGTGTGGGTGTGGTCTCTTCTCAAGTGGATGGTCTATTGTTTATCTTTAGGCTTTTAAGACTCCAGGCGATATATCCTTTGATGCCTGAGCACCATCGTCTTTCTTCACAACATTTGCTTATGCACCCATTTTACTTCAGTGATCATGTTGGGCCACTGAGCCTCGAGGAATACCAGATTCATAGAACAAAGTGTTCTTGCATTGAGGGAGCACCAGGGTGAGGGCCCAAGGTCCACCTGCTTCCCTAATATTTGCTCTATAGATATATTCTTAAAGTTATTTCCACCTTATAACAGATAGTTGTATTTATGTATGGACATACCCATATTAGATCTCTGCAAGTGCCCTTTGCTTTCTAGCTCTTTCCTCTATTTCCTTCCTTCTAGCTCTTTCCTCTATTTCCTTCCGTCTCCCTCCTGTCCCACCATCTTGTTACACCTTCATTGGTGTTTCATTGTTTCCTCATAGATTCTTTGTCCTTGCTTAATCCCGACCAGGCCTCCCACACCCTCCTTTCCATTGAATCCAGACCATTTGTTGCTCCCCCTCCCCAATCCATGGGTTTGTCCATACCCCCCTCTCCTTCCCTCTCTGATGCTTCCAGGAACCATTGTTTTCTCAGTCCTTTCTGTGGCTCATAGCATCTCCAGAGGGATATAGTCCTCTGAGCATCATGTGTCGGCGTGGAGCTTGGACCAGCTCTCTTCCTCTTCCTCCCTTCTTGTCTTTATCCCTGTGGGTGTGGGATGCTGGCCCCTCCCCCAACCTGTCCTCTGCCATGCCCACTTCTAGAAAAGGAGTCCATGTGACTCTGGTTGCCAGCTCTGTAGCTCTCTCTTTTCTTGCATCCTTCCATACATCCATGCTGTCCTACTGGTTGGGTGCTTTGTGGTAGGAACTCCTTGTCCACTCCGGTTTCTGTGGAGACAAGACCAGTACTCCCCCCCACCCTGGGTAGATTAGTGCCCTGTTCCCTCTGTTATCCTTTCCTTTTTGAACTCCCTTTTATCTCCCTATCCCCTCTACCCTCTCATCTTTCGCCCCTTACTGTGTTGCATCCAACATGTACCTCCCTGGGTTTGGTCCTCCCTCCTCCCCAGATGTCACTTTATGTAAAAGAAGCACCTGACCTAAGCCATGGTCTTTCCAGCTACCTCATAGGCATTTGAAAGCTGAACTTTGAAATAGGAAGAAAGGGAAGAATTGATGCATTCAAATTGTGGCATTGGCAAAAGAAGATTGAATACACCTTGGATGCCAAAAGAACAAACAAATCAGTCTGTAAAATGGCATGGCTCAAGTATCTGATCACCTCTAACTTTATAAGGTTGAGGGAAAAATCAAGATGAACAGCCCAGAATCTCTTCTCTCCAATCTTTTTTTTTGTGACATTTCTGATAACTCCCCTCTCCATGTACCCTCTACTTTACTAATAATTCATAGTAATATCCACATGAACTCACAGACCATATCTAAGTTTGTGAGGTTTACTAGAGAAGTATTATTGCTAGGTGCTAGCTATATGACTCCAACTCACACACAGCCTATGTACGAGCAAATGAAACACTGCCCAGCCGTGGCCATCCTTACTGTCACTTCTGTGTGTGAGTCCATTGATTTTTGCCACTGTGTCAATCCATCTCATGGAGAAATGTGTTTCTCTTGAGTTCCTCTGACCCTGTCCTCCTTCAAGCACCATGTCTTGCTCCACAGTTCTTCCCTGAAGTCGTGTCCAAAGTGTGTGATATGAGCCTCCTCGTCATTGCATCTTAGGGGCCCTCTACTTGTACTTCCTTGGTCCTTCTGAGGGGCCTGGTGTGTTTAATGTTCTTTGGTAAGCCATTCAGAAGCATCCATTCATCTTCTGTTGTCCTTATTCATTATCCAGCTTCTACATGCCTATATGATGGCTGAAAACATCATGATATTTTCTTTTTTAAAAATTTAAATAATTTTATTGGGGGCTCTTCCAGGTATTATCACATTGAGTACATCATTTGTATCAAAGATATTTGCACACATGTTGCCACATTCATTTCCAAACATTTTCCACTTGAGCCCTTGGTATAAGCTCCTCTTACAAGAAAAAAAAAACCCTCCTCTTTCCCCTCCCCCCCAGTTTTTAAGATGAATCATTTTATTGGGTACTCATACACTTCCCCTCACATGATCCATACATACATCAATTGTATGCAGACCTCATTTGCACACTTGTGGCCATCATCACTCTCAAAGCATCCTCCCTCCACTTAGGCCCTCAGTTTCACCTCCCCATATTTCCCTCCCCCCCATGAACCTTAATAATTTACAAATTATTATTTATATTGTATACTGTCCAATGTGTCCCTTCACTCACTTCTCTGTTGGCCATGCCACAGAGAGGATGTTATATGTAGATCCCTGAAATTGGTTCCCCCTTTCTACTCCACCATCCCTCCACCCTCCCAGTATCACTACTCCAATCACTCGTCCTGAGGGAATATCTATCCTAAATTCCCTACATCCCCTGTTCTAGTCAGACTTGTCTGGTAGAACTGGGAGCATCATAGTTGGTGGGAGGAAACATTTGAGAACTAGAGGAAATCATATTTCATTGTTACTATACTGTACTTTAACTGACTCATCTTCTCCCTGCAACCCTTCTGTAAGAGGATGTTGCTTCACCTATTGATTGTCTTTGGGTCACCAGTCTGTACTCCCTCCTATTTATAATGATATAATTTTAGTTCTTTGATGCCTAACATCAGATCCCTTCAATACCTCATGGTCACAAAGGCTGGTGTGCTTCTTCCATGTGGGCTTTGTTGCTTCTGAGCTGGATGGCTGCTTGTTTACTCAAGCCTTTAAGACCCCAGTTGCTACATCTTTTGATAGCCAGGCATCATCAGCCTTCTTCACCACCATTGCTTATGCACACATTTGTCTTCAATGATCGGGTAGGGAAGGTGAACATCATGGAATGCCAATTTAGTCGAACAAAGTGTTCTTGCATTTAGGAAGTACTTGAGTGGAGGTCCAATGCCCATCTGCTGTTCTACTACAAAGCCTATATGGATGTTTGTTGATCTATTTCCCCCATTGTCACATATAAAAAAATGCACCTATGTACCTTCCTGTGTTTAAACCTTTATAAATGCTCTTTACCCCCAGTTCTTTCTGCTATTTCCTTTTACTTTCCTCTTGTCCCACTATTATGCTCAGCCTCCATTGGATTTCAGTATTTTCTCTCTGTTACATTACCCTTGATCAATCCCTACTGGACTTCTCTCATCCACCTTGTCTCTAATTTTGGATCAATTGATATGTCCTTATCCCTGGGATGGTCAGCACCATCTACCCTTCTCCCATGGCCCACATCCCGGAACCATCGGTCCCATCGTTTTTGCCTCCAGACTGTTCATTCAGCTTATCTTATTTAGATAGACCTACAAAGGTAACAATATGTACCCAAAATAGGCTTCCTAAAATGAAGCAACCAAAGAAAATAAAGCAATGATAACCAAAAAAAAAAAAAAAACCCAAAACTCAATGTCATATATATATATATATATATATATACCTTTAAATAGTTCAAGGTCTGTTCATTGACCTCCAGGAGTGTCCCCTGGTTGAGTCAGATAGGGTGCCACTCCCTGGTCCCAAGGTTTATCATGGTCATTCCATCTGGAGCTCCATGCTCTGTTGCACACCCTTAGTGTTTTTCCCTGGTGTGGTTGTGTCAGACAGGGTATAATCCTGACCCTGTTTCTCCGTTGTTGACCCCAAAAGGCCTTGGGTCAGCGATGGTAGCTGTATTTCATAGTGGCGTTGGCCTTATGATCCTCTTTGTGCCTCGGCTGTTCTGAGTGAGAAAGAATATCGTCCTGAAGGATCAGTGGACCAAGATGCACTCCTTTCTCTCTTCCTCCCTCTTCATTTGTTCTCATGTGTTCTGGTCAGGCATGTCTCACTCCCCAAGCTACCACTTCAAGTGCTGACCTTCAAGGCAAACTCGTCTGGTGGAGAGGTGGCTGCCCCTGTAGTTGGGATTGGGGTTGTGCTCAGACTCCTTAGTTGGTTCCCCACTTCATGCCACCACATTGCATTCTCATCCTGGATCACTGGATTTAAGTTTGGTCCCTCATTCGTGGTGAAGATATAAACAATACAGACCTCTTGGGTAGATTAGTACCCTATTCCCTCTCTACACATCACCATTTCCCCCACGGCTCACCCCCATCCCCCCATTCCAATTGGCTACCATATATAGCCCTGAATTTGGTCTGGCCCCTGCTATACTACCTGGGTCTCTCCCCAGGCATTTCTGAATACAGTAGCCACCCAAGATACCTTTTGCATTTTTTAAAATTACACTTACCTCAGCGGACTCAGGTTGTACCTGTCCTTTTGTGCTTGGCTAACTTCACTTAGCATAATTCCCTCCAGTTCTTCCCATGTGGTGATGTGCTGTTTTTCAGTGATGCATAGTACTCCATTGTATGTATGTACCAAAGCTTTTTAATCCATTTGTCAGTGGATGGAAATTTGGGCTGCTTCCAACGCTTTGCAATTGTGAACTGTGCTACTGTGAACATTGGAGGACAGATGTCTGGTTGTGGTTTGTTGCTTGCCTCTTCTGGGAATATGCCCAGTAGGGGGATTGCAGGGTCATATAGTAGCTCAATTTCCATCTGTTTTAGATATCATCAAATTGATTTCCGTAGTGGCTGTACATACCTACAGATCCACCAGCAGTGGATAAGTGTGCCTATCTCCCCACAACCTCTCCAACACTTACTGCTTCCTGATTTTTTGAATTGGGCTATCCTTGACTGTGTTAGGTGGTATCTCATTGTTGTTTTGATTTGTATTTCTCTTATGGCCAAGGATCGGGAACATGTTCTCATGTTTATTGGCCATTCTGATTTCTACCTCCATGAAACTTCTGTTCATGTCCTTTGCCCACATCCTCAGTGGGGAGTTAGTTTTGCTCTTTTTGGAATCTATCAGGGTATTGTAGATTTTAGTAAAAAGGCCTTTATCTGATTTGTCATTGCTAAAGATGTTTTCCCAGTCCATGGGTTCTCTTATGATTCATTTGGCAAAGTCTTTCGATGCATACAGGTGTTTAATCTTCAGTAAATCCCACCAATCTATTTGTGCTTCCTCTGTAATTGTGTCCTTCCCTATTTCTGATAGCCTATGTACTCCCTGTGCCAGTGTTCTCAGGTTGGTCTCAGTTCTCTCAATGATTGCCTTAATAGTTTGGGGTTTTACTTCGAGAAAATCATCATGATATTTTCATGACAATGTTCGGCTCTTCTAAGTCTTCAAAGTGACAGGTTTGCTGCTCAGCCCTTTTAAGATATCTTTTGCAGCAGATTTGCCCAATGAAATACATCATTTGATTTTCCAGCTTCTAAGTTATCATCAACAAGATTTTACTCAGGTGTGGTATTCATAGTATTATTGAATAATCTCTGCATGTTTTTTTAAATGGGCAGTAATATAGGTATCTTCAGTCAATTGTTCATACAATTCCTTCCCTATATTCATATCATTGTTGAAGTATTTCAATTGGTATTTTGTTGAATCTGTAGCTTGGTTTCTACCAGTGCCCTCAGTGCAGTTTGGCCTTAGTTCATTATCACTGGTTCCTGAGCAGTCGCTGCATCCTCAGTTGGTTGAATGTCACCAATTCTTTGGAAGCAGTGGTTACTTCCACCTCATTTTTATGCATCTTGAATTGTTCAATCTGCATACCCCCCCCCTCCTGAGTCCCTTCAATGTTGCAAATCAAGACTTGAGTTTTTTTCTTTACTTCTTTCTGCTGGAGAAAACTGTAGTTTTTCTTCCACTTTGGTTTTTTGATACCTGGATTTTGGGCACTTGATTAGAGTGCTACTTTGTCTTGTTGACATGTCATTTGAGGTCTTCTGTTTGTGTAGATGGGTTCTCTAGAGAGACAACACCAGGGCACTTATGAATATATATGTATATATCTACATATACATATATGCATTCAGCATGAAGGAATATAACAGCTAATTAGTTCACATAGCAGTACAGTGGTCTCAGTTCAACTCACTTCTGTGGAACAGTTATTATACTGAAAATCCTTCAACTCACAAGGGCTTCCGGGTCCAAGGTCAAGGAAGCCAACAGCTGAATCTTCCCTTGCACAATGCAGGCAGAGTCCATTCATAGGTAGCAAAATGGCAGGGGAGGTCACTAACATCAGATCAGGAGTTTGGCAAAGCAGGCCAGGATGGAATATTGAACTCAAGCAATGAAAGATGACAGAGTCTACCAGCCTCAAGCTCAAGCAATGTGCACATCTGCAGCATGGCAAAACAGGTCTCTAAGAAACCTCAAGCTCTAGTGATAAGATTCATGAGTTGGTTTGTCCCACAGGTAGTGTACCTCATAAATTGTGGCAGAGCACTAGCTACTGCAACCTTAAGCTGGTGTGATCACCAGAGAGCAAGAGAGGGTGAGGGACAGGCCTTGCAAAGCCATTTTTCTTTTTTCCCTCCAATCAAATTGCAGCCTGATTAATCCCACATTCCTATTGGCCAGGTTGGCACAATAAATCTACCTATTACACTGATTGACTCCTTTATGTTGTTATTTCCTTTCAAGTCATCTTCTGTGTATTTAAGATTGTTTCAGAGTCTCTATTGACATCCATTTTGGTATTATTTTTCTTGCTGATTTTAATGACCTTTTTGTTTCTGATGTGTGATGTGCTTGATATCATTCCACAACTTATTTAGCCTCCAATAATTAGTCTTCTATTACTCAAATCCATTCTTGACATGGTCTCTAAGTTTAGGTGGGATATAGCAGGCTCTATGTTGGTTCTCAAAAATTTGTTTTAATTTTCAACAGTCCATCTTGAACTTGCATGTGATCAATTTTGGTTCAGTTCAGAGTCAGTCATAAACTTTATGACAACATAGTGAGCTTCTTTGTATCCAGAAGTGTATTGCAAGGCTTTTACATAACTGGTTAAGTTTAGAACATCTACTGAAAACAGTGTCACACCGTCCCTCCATGAGTGACCCTATTGAAATATTGTTGGCATAGCTTCTAGCACAAATCAGCACAGTATGACAAAATAACAGAAAAGTGAGTAGCAACTTGTTGAATGCAGGAACAGGAAAGACCCAGCAGACAGTTTCTTAAGGCAATAACAGCCTCATCATGGACTTGACCACAGGCATTCCTCTTTCGGACCCTTTCAGGTCCATTAAGTTAGACCAGGTTTCACCTTGATCATAGAAGTATTACAAATCTCTTTACACTAATAAGTTCCTAGAAGCACTCCACTCCACCTCTATAGTGTGGCTCAAAAAATTTCAGCTCTCTTGCTCCGTGGACCAGAAAGTCTATTGAATCATCTTTCAGTTCTGTTACCTCTTTTTTTTTTAATTTTCTCTGGCTGTCTTGGCTATCATAGCTCTTTATCTTCCATTTCTAAGAATTCCATCTCTGCAGGAACCCCAGTTTCAAAGACTATACTATTATCTCTCCTTACACTCTTGATATTGTCTAGGATACCCTTTCTGCTTGTATGGTGGCTCAATTTAAACCCAGAAGAAAGGTCAAATTGACAGTTTCTCTCATTGGAATTTTGTACACCTTCTTTGCATGATCCCACTTCCACAAATATATCATGCAGTTGTTTACATTAGTAGCAAGCTATCTATTCTACTTGGTAGAACATAAGCACTACAATTGCATAGTCTCACCCATTTCATTTGGTTGGAATTACAAATACTATGTGCTGAAATGACCTTGAGAATGGACTCAAATATACCAGTAATCATGAAAATGGCTCAAGATTAGCAACATTTTATTGTATTATACATGAAAGGGGGTGCCCCAAAAAACTCAAAAATTTTTTTAAAAACTGTATTTAAATTTATTTTTTAAACAAAATAACTTTATCATCTTCAAAGTACTCTGCATTGCACTTTACACATTTGTCAAATCTTGAAAAGATTATATTTTTGAAAATATTATATTCTTGAAAAGATTTTTCAAACTCATATGTTTGGATAACTGATAGCACCTCCCTCATTTTTCCCTTCACTTCTTCTATGTTGTCAAATTGTTGTCCCTTTATGTCTCTCTTCATTAATGGGTACTAAAAAAAGTCTCATGTAATGAGGTCAGGTGAGTCTGTCTGGGGTTGGGGGGGGGGGGCGGGGCACGCAAGAGAGCCATGCTGCTTTTTACCAAAAAGTGTAACCCTGAGATGGATGTTTGGGCTAGAGTATTGCTGTGATTGCAAAACCAGTCCACCATCTGCCACAAATCAGATCTTTTTCATTGCATATTGTTACACAATCTTGTCAGAACCCCTCAATAAAAAGGAAGATTAACAGTCTGATCTGGTGAAACAAACTCCAAATGCACTATCCCCCTCACATCAAAAGCACACAAATGAACATCATCTTGCTCATTCATCTCAGTTGGTGGACTTCTTTTTGGGTGAGGTGATAATGGCATCTTCCACTGGTTTGAATCATGGTTGCTTTGGGGGCTTAGGAATAGCACCAAGTCTTATCACTAGTAATGACCTTGGGAAAAATGTCTGGGTTGCCTCAGAGCTGTCTTTCAAAGCATGGTATGTTTCCACTTGATGCTCTTTTTTCCTGCTCAGTCAGAACCCAAGGCACAAATTTCGCAGAAACCCTTCATATTCCAAGATCTGCCATTAGAATTCACTGAACTGTGCTTCAAGATAACCCATATAACTTCTCATTCTTTTCAATGATCTGTCTTCAGAGTTCAAGCACAATTGCATGATTTTTTTTTGATATTTTAGTCCATTCAGAAAGCTAATGGACATCCAGAACAAGGTTTGCCATCAATTGATACTTCACCTTTTTGAAATGAAAAAAATCATTCGTACACTTCAGTTTTTTCCCATAGTGCTGTCTGTGTAAGTTGTGTTCAACATCACAACAGTTTCTGTGACATTTTTCCTAAGCAAGAAACAAAATTTCATAGCTGCACACTGTTTTCTTAAATAAGCCCTCACAAAAAATGAGGTTAGAGTGAAATTGCTTTTATGAAGAAATTCACTGTGACCAGAGAGAACCTTCCCAGGTCACGCCACTGGTTGCACTTACTCAGAAATAGTTGCCAGATGCCCACCTACTGGGGAAAATGGGTACTATGAAAGCTCTGCTTAACAGAGCTTTTTCCATTTGGGGGATATTCCCATGTATTGTCACCATGAGCCAGAGCAAATTCAACAGCAACTAAAACTAACAGCAACAGTAGGAAGTATTATGTCTTAGCCACTAACTAAGTACTAACATGCATTTTCTCACTGGAGTCTCAAAACTAAGTAAATCTAGTATTGTTTTTGCCTGCATATCCTATAAGAGGAAACTTAGACTTGAGAGGCCAAACTTGGGGAGTGTCCTTGAATCCAGACTTTTCTGGTACCCAGATTTTTGCTGTTAAGGACTATGCTTTTTTTTTTTTCTTCCTTTCATAGTTACAAGGAAGGGGATAAAGAATGATCCTCCTGAAAAATAAAAATTAGATTTAAGCTTGAGACCACAAATGGATAACTTATGAGTATCAGCTAGTTGAGCATAGGGTATAAAATTCCTTAGGTTGGGTTAAAATGCAAGATATTAATGAGCAAGAGATTATAAAAAATATATCTCTGATTACTCTGCCTTTGTGGAGTTAGAAAAATTATTTGTACTGAAAATATATCTGGATTCAAATATTCAATTATCAACAACTTACATGTTCAAGCTATTTATTTATTTATTTATTTATTTATTTATTCAATGCAATGTGTAGAAAATGCTACGACTCCTTTGGCAAGGAGATATTGAAAGTGATCATTAAAAATATTCATTATAAATGTGAATCCAGCTCAGTGATACTGAGCCCCAGTAGTGTAGTGGTTGTGCGTGGGACTGCAGCCCACTGGGATGGAGATTTGATTCCAGCTCCACGGAGCAAAGGCTGGGCCTCCTACTCCCACCACCTGAGGGCAGTGATGCCCCCCCCCCAAAAAAAATGTGAATCCACTTTTCTACAGAGATTTCAGGCAGGACATTCTGTGATACTTACTGGTCTCTCTTTCTCCCTCTGTCTCTGTCTGTCTGTCTGACTCTCTTTCTCTTGAATGTGGTTAATAGGGTAATTGTTAGCAGAAACCTTTTTTCTTACAGCAATGTTGGTGGGCTTCAAAATCCCTTGCCCTTAATGATTACCTTCCCCCAACTCACCTTTGTTTTGAGTTATGGATCATTTTTTAAAGGAAAAAAATCCTATTGATTTGTACCAGGTTTATGAAACAGAATGTGGGCTTTGACTTTTTACAGGCAAATGAAATAAAGTGATTATAAACAATGAAGTTGCCAACGTGATACTGTTAATCAGCTTGTTTAAACAAGACTCAAATTATGTGCCAAATACCTGCCATCTCGTGAAGGAACAGTTTATATTCTTTGTATGTGGCCAGATTTTATTCCTGAGAGATCTGATGCTATGAGGCTGGAATTTAATTTGTATGTGGTTAGGAATGATATTAAGTTCTAGACAAGCTGCTGGGACATATCTTTCCAAACAGGTGGGAAAATGAGGTGGGGTGGAAAAACCCTACAGTGATGCTTAAGAAATTCATAAGTAGATTTACTTTTAAAATGTCATTTCAAAATTATCCTTAGTTTTTTTTCAATTACTCTAGGGGCATTCAAATATAGGAAGCACCCATTATGTACTCTGTACAATTTTCTTCTGCTTAATATGGGAAACACATTTTGATGTCTGTAAGTATCTTCTTTTTTTTTTCAGAAACATGTTTCACATATATTTTGTGAATTCTTACTTGGTTTATTTCACTTTTAACCTTCTGCTCAAAAAGACACTTATTATATGCACCAAACAGTTCTCTTGGAAATGCTGAAATAATTAAAAATGCTTCTTAGCCTTCCTGTATGTCACTGAGCTCTTTTTAAAGTGGAATGGAGATAAATAGCTTACCAAATGTCTAAGTGTTGGCATCAGTGTAGGTTAATCTTTGTGTCAGCTGTGGAGAATAGGTCACTCTAGATAAGACCATACAGCTACTTTTACTTATCCCTCTCAATGTTTTTATTACTAAGACATATTTTGGAATTTTATTGAATATTTTTTCTGATCATCTTGCATCACAATAACTGCTAAATGAAACATTTTTAAAATGCACCTGAACACCTCATTTATCAATTTTAAGCACATGTATATACTCTTAATTCAATTTGTTAATAATTTTATCTTGAATTAACTTCTAGAATTGTTCCAAATATTGCCTCATGGAAGGAAGAAACCTCATCAGAAAAAAATGTAGAATTTTTCAGTTGAGTCTGTATTAACATGACACTTTTAAAAGTCTCTCTGAATAGCTTTGGAAAAAGGATGACATAGTGGCAGAAAAATTGCTTAATTTTTCTGGAAAGATATCAGGGAAATAAACTTCTCTAATTACATACTTTGTAGTTAGATCAGCCTCCAACTAGACATTTGAGGAAGCTTCAAAAAGCTCCCAGATTAAAAAAAAAAACAGAAGTGAAGGGTAGTAAAGTTTTTACAAAACGTTTTGCCTTCCCTTTGTATACTCAGCTGCCCCTTCCCAATGCATAGGATTGATTTTGCCTTCTATGAGCTATCTTGACTTGCAACTATGCAACTAAGGAGGAAAACTCCAGTTTCCCCTGAAAAAAGGCAGCATATATCCACTTTATAAAGAAGTCAATGTAAAATAGTAACCAAGTTGATAGCTTTAGTTTTCTGGTTCATTAAATGAAATTATTCTGACCAGCAGACTGTGTTCGATTGGGTTTGCATCTAGTGCTCTGTTCCATATCCCATAGCCTAAGGAAATAGGAGCACCTGGAGGGCTCACTCAAAAGAATCATCTAGCTTTCTGGTTCTATTGGCTTAGAGATAGACAAGTGATAATATGCACTTAGGTTATTGAAAATCAAATTCAATGCTTCAAGTCAATTATAACTCATACTGCCTCAACTTTTCCCCTCAAAGCTCCTGATGGGAGCTTGACTGAAAAGATGGTGAAAACTCGCTCCTCCCCTCTGTGCAGGAGCATAACATTGTTTTTGTGGACAAGAATGAAATGATGAGTTTAAGGTAGACTGTGTGAGATAAGTAAAATTGAAAAACCAGGAGCCTCCTATAGGCATGCCTGTAGTTTTATGCTCATCTCTACCTCCCTTCTTTATTCTTTCCTCCCCCTTACCTATGAAAAATCTAGGATCCCCACTGTTACCCAGGAATCCCTCTGCAGCCACCACCTAGCTCCATTTAAAGTGTACCTGTTAAGCACATAACTGATTTTGTCATTTTCCTTATTCACATAAAATAGAATTGAACCTCGGTTTAGTTATCACAGTGTGACGGTCATGTGCTTATGTTAATTTCATGATTGAGTTGTAGGGGTTAATCTGGAGATAGCCATTAAGTAGCCAATGAGGCCTCCGTGTGGGCATAGCTTTCTCCTGAGACTTCTAGGAAATCTCTCCATATTTCCCTCATGGAAATGAGAAGCTATCTCCCCAGTTTTGGGGAGTTAGTCTCAGAGACAATGAATTATGGACAAGACAAGATGGCAGCATCCGAGGAGCTAAAAGAGCCGGAGAAGAAACCATATAGCCTTACTCTGAAGCTGGCGAAGCCACGGGGAGACTCCTGCCAGTGCTGAGTTGCTTCTACCACCACTGGATGCTGTTGATGGATCCTGAGCCCTGGAAGCAAGGAGCCATGGGGAGACTCCTGCCAGTGCCGGGATTCTGCACCCACTGACCTGTGACTTCATGAGTCGGAAGGAGACTTTACAGACTGGTATCAGGCATATGGGCTAATATCGGACTTATGACTTTGAACTGGACTGGGTTGGGATGCTTTCTTAATGTCCCATTCCTCTTGTATATAAGTCTTACCCTTTTATCCATATGCGTATCTTTGAAATTTGTTTCCTCTAATTTACCCGGATTGGCACCCACAGCAATGTCATTTGCTTTCTAATTGAAAAACTAGATAATATAGCAAACTAATCCAGACTTTCTTTTTAAAAATAAGTAACTGATAGCAATTTTGTAAAAACTTGCCCTGCCATCATTGTCTGTTCTTGTACTTGTTTTGAAAGACTTCATAGAAGTTGTACATAGAAGCAGGCATGTATGGCCCTGAAGAAGAGGACCGTCCTGTGACTTGGTAAGTGTATGAACCTGGAACTCCACTGGTTGGTTCAGATACCACCTCTTCCTCTTAGGATCTCTATGACAGAATCAAAAACCCTTGACTTCTTTCCCCTTAGCCCAAAATTCTTCACCTTTAGTGATTCAATAAATTAGAAAATATAAAGTATATTGAACAGTGTTTGATGCATGGTAAACATAGTAAGCAATCTATAAAAGATTTCAGTCCATGTAGACAAATGTGCACCTATACGGCTAGTTTATGGACTTCAGTTTTAAAAGTCACCCACAGTGCATATATATATATATATATAATATTGTTTTATGAATAAGTTAGGAAAAATAATAGCTGCATGAATAAGTAGCACAGGAAGTCCCCTATTGCCATTCAGTAGTCACAACCAATACAGTAAAAATCCTATTTCTGGAAACCCAAGGTGGATTTTAGAAGTGATTGAAGGCAGCTATTAGTGGATTTCTAAACTGGTACATCATTGATTAATAACTAAGCTACACATTTCTCTTCATTGTCATATTTTATGTGAAATATAATGTGAGAGATTCAATTAGGATAGTGGCAAAGGAAACTGAAGTCATACTGTAGTAAAGACAATTGATTATTATATTCAGTAGTAGGACAGAATAATGTAATAGAGAGAAGTGTAAATTAGAAAACTATGAGAAAATGAGACGTAGTAACTGATGTCTCTCATGCTCCTATTTTCCTGAATTCATGTTCTGTTCATTCTGTAATAGTTCTAGATGTTTCTGAAGGTTTTATTGAGTTATGTGAAGCTACAATGACCCACTGAGTATGCTGCATAGTTCATTAGATTAAGAGATTTCTATATTTTGTACATTTTAATTTTCAGTCCTTTCCTGTATTATTCCCCTACAATTAATTCTAGAAGCCCTAATGTAGTATGTTACACACTGATTTGCTAACTTGAGATTAGCAATTCAAAATCACCAGGTGCAACGTGAGGGAAAGATGAGGTTTTCCTGCTCCCCCAAAGATTTGTTGTTGTTAGATTCCATTCAGTCTTTTTAGACCCAGAACAACCATGTACATCCAAAGGTGACAGAGTCCAGTCCTGTTCCCTTCTCACAATTATTCCTCTCGATGAGTCCATTGTTGTGGCCACAGTCTACAGTGTTGAAAAACCACACGGGAAGTTCTGCATTGACTTGTAGGGTTGCAATGAGTCAGAATGAACCCAATGGCAGTAAATTTGAGTTTTTGATATGGGAGAGAAAGTAGTCCTAGTGATGCTGTCTGGTAAGTGCTGAAACTACTGGCTGCAAGTTTAATGGTTCAAGCCCATCAGCTACTCCTCTGGAGAAACATGAGGCTATATGCTTCTATAAAGATATCCAGTCTCAAGGGCGCGGGGGAGGGTGTGGCAAAAAAAAAAAAAGATACTCAGTCTCAGAAACCCTGGATAGATTTGTTCTGTATTGGAATTTACTGGATGGAGATTGGTTTGGTTTTTCGATGTGGTAAACAATGCTGGCACCTACTTCTCAAAAGATTTAATCAGAAGCCCACTGCCTCTAGCCAATTTCAACATATAGTGATTTGCAGAATTTCTGACACTATAAATCTTTATGGGAACAGGAAGTCTTGCTATTTTCTGGAGGAGTGGTAGGTGTGTTTGAACTGCTGGCTGTATTTATGTTCAAAAGCCCAGTGCTCACAAGGATTCCTTTCTTTAAAGATTAGAGTCAATCAAATCAACCAAATAAACAACAGAAGAACAAATAAAAAAACAGCCCCATCAAGGAAGTTGTCCTCTGTCAGATGAGGTTATAAATAGCCAGAAAGTATTTAGTTAATGAATAACTCAGTAACTCAACCACCAGAAAAAAAAAAAGTATATCTCCCTGTAAAGGTGCTGTCTTTTCACACCATCGTGTTTTCTCCCCCCCCATTAATGACTCTACTTTCATCAACTTTACTTAAAATATCTAGATCAATAAAAATAAGAAGCTACTGGGAGGTGTGAAGGAAAGAGAGCATCTATTAGGTTTTGCCATTGAAAAGCAAGACAGAGATGAAATTAAATTGAAAGGCCAAAACGTTTCATTTGCCCTCCATTTATTTACTCTATATGTATTTTATAGAAATTTTATACTGAGAATTATAAATTCCTCGATAGCAGACTATTGTAAGTACTGAGAAATAGAGTTTGAGAAAAATGTATAGGCAATGACATCAAACTGCCTCAAGAATAAATGGGTGTGTATCTGAGTCCAGATGCTGTATGATAAGGCATGAAATGAAGAAGGAGAAGGCACTCATTTAGAGGAAGATAAGGAAAGGTTAAAGGGGAAGAAACTGAGTAAAAGTATGAGTTTCCTCAAAGATGATGGCCTGTACTTTTAATATCATTTGTCTCTGAAAATGAGAAGTGCACCATTGGAGGCAGACCCTGGAGCAGAACAGTTCTGAAAGTGTTAGCTCAGGGAATAAGTTGCACTCTCTCATCAATTTAAGGAATGCAGAGTTAAATTGAAGGCATAGTTGAGATTAGATACATATAGCGATGATTCTAGTTACACTTAAGGAATTTAATACCTTCTTCATTTCTAAGAGGAAGACATGAAGTTGTACAGTTATATTTTATGGTGAGGTTCATGATAGGTAGAGAAGATACTGGACATAATTATAAGACTGCTGTTGTTGGCAAAAGATCAAACATGCTTTAAATTGTGGAAGCAGTAATCCATTCTTCATGCCTTTAATTATAATCAAATTGATAAATATTGGTTGCCAAAAAATCTAATGTAATATTAGTCCTGACTGTTGTAGACAGAACTGTTCTGCAGATGTCGTGAGCAATATTAGAAGCTGTTAGTCAACTAATTTATTCTGTTTTTAAAGGCTTGCTTCAGTAGTTTTTCATTAAAGGAGTTATTGGTTGAAAGAGCTAAACCTATAGATGAATCTAATGATCACTTAGCATGTAGATATGATTGGAGGGTATATACCTATGGTTTTTAGGGTCTTAAACATACAAGCTTAACTGTAGATGAATTTCACAGTGAAGTCAGGTGTGATGGGCACACTGGAAGGGAAGGGTACTGATAGTTTTGTCTTAGAAGAGAGAAAGATGGATCCTCCCATTAACTGCATACCCCCAATTGTAGTGACTAGAGAGATACCAAGATCTCAAAGTTAACCCCAACATTTTGATCACTTAAACAAATAGAAATTTATTTCTCATTCATAAAATAAGCTTCTGAGAAATTTAATTTTACAGGAGTAGAGGATGTTGTCTTAGGTTACTATATATATATATATATATATATATATATATATGGAAATTCATTCAATGAAACGATTACAATTTAATTGCCAGCTACAAAAGCTAATGATGAAAAAAATTGAAGAATTTTACCACAATGCACAGTCAAAAAGGGATCAAACTTGCAATCAAAATGCATTGCTAATTATGGGCTATTGGAGTGCAAAGAGACAGAAATAGTAGTCAGAAAATATAGAATTGGTGATAGAAACAAAGCTGGAGATCATATTATAAAATTTTCTGGACCACCTATTTGGCTACAGCAAATGCTTTTTCAGCAACTCAGAAGGAAACTATACACATGGACTTGTCTGGGTAACATATACAGAAATCAAAGTGAATACATCAGTGGGAGAGTAGATGGAGAACTCAATATCGGCAGCTAAAGCCAGGTCAGGGGAAAGCCGAGGGACAGACCATTGATTGCTCATAAGCCATTTGACGTTAAACTGAAGAAAATGAAAACAAGTCAGCAAGAGCCACAATACAACCTTGACTCTGCCCTACATGAACTTTGAGGACAGTTCAAGATCAGAGCTGAGACATCAAATCCTAACAGTAGAAGACTTGACGAGCTGGAGGACGGCATCAAGATGAAGATGAAAGACCTTGAAAATACAATAATGAAAAGAGAAGAGGCTCTGGAGCTTACTTTAAATCTTAGAGTACAAAAGAAAATGGAAGAAAGGGGGTTGAGCCCCGGTGGGGTAGTGGTTGTGCGCGGGACTGCAGCCCACTGGGATGGAGGCTCAATTCCAGCAGCAGGTCCACAGGAGCAAAGGCTGGGCCTCCTACTCCCACCACCAGAGGGCAGTGACGCCCCCTCCAAAAACAAAGAAAATGGAACAAAAAGTGAAATTAGAGAGATAAACAGATGATTTCAAAGTTCAACTCCAGAAGACAAAATCTTCTTGAATGAAATGTGCAGATAAAATTGTTTTAGAAATCCAAAAAAAGAAAGAACATGCTCAGAGTCTCTGAAACTGAAAGAATGCAAGAAAAAAAATCAAGTGTTGAGGTTCAATCTTGAAAAATTCAGTGGGCAAAATACTGAATAATGCAGTAAGCATCTAAGAAAGCAGGCAAGAGTATAGAGTCTACACTAAAAATAAATGGGTCTACAGTCCACCTTTGCAGGGAAGAGTCAATGGTGCTTAAGAAGTTCACGCTGCATGGAAAGCATTTGTTCAAAACAACTTTCCAGGAATTAGAAAATAGCATTTGAAATGTTTCAACCAGCTCATAAATAACTGAAAGTGCCACTCATCGAGGCCAGGAAATCTGGAAGACAGCTACTTGGCCAACTTACTGAAGATTCATATCTGTACCCTTTCCCAAGAAAGGTGACCAACAGAATGCTCAAACTACAGAACAATATCACGTGCAAGCAAAGTACTTTTTTGCTGAAGATCGCCCACTACAGGTTGCAGCAGTATGTTTACAAGGAATTTTCATAAGGTGAAGATTTCCATTAGGTGACAGATTCAGAAGAGGACATGGAACAAGGGATATCATTGCTGATGTTATATGGATCTTGGCTCAAAGCAGATAATAACAGAAGGATGTTTACTTGTATTTAATTATCCAAAGATATTAGACTGTGCGGACTGTAATGAAATATGGATAAGCTTGAGAAGAATTGGAATTCCACAGCACTGAATTGTGCTTATGATAAGGTGATCAGACCTCCCACATTTTAACAATTTAATAACATCCCGCAGCATTTTAAAATTAAAATAAATATATTAAAATACTGCTTTTTGTGTTCTGTGAACATTTTTCTTTCTCCATATAGACCAAATTTTTAATCAACCCAGGTCAATGGTGTCCTCCTTAAAATCAGATCCCTTATGAGGAACTTGTACATGGGTCAAGAGGCAGTTGCACAAACAGAAAAAAGAATCTGTACTCTTTAAAATTAGAAAAGGTGTGGCTGAGCCCCGGTGGGGTAGTGGTTGTGCATGGGACTGCGGCCCACTGGGATGGAGGTTCAATTCCAGCAGTGGCTCCACAGGAGCAAAGGCTGGGCCTCCTACTCCCACCACCAGAGGGCAGTGATGCCAAAAAAACCCCAAAAAAAACATAAAATTAGAAAGGTGTAAGTCAAGGTGGTACCCTCTTCCCATATTTATTAAAGCTGTACATTGAGCATATCATCAGATAATCTGGTTAATATGTGGAACAATGTGGCACCAGGATTGAAGGAAGGCTTATAAACTGTGATTTGCAGAAGACATTGCCTTGTTTGCGGAAAGTGAGGAAGACTTGAAGTATTTGCTGATGAAGGTGGACTGCAGGCTCAGTAGGGATTATGACTCGCTATCAAGAAGACAATAGGCCTCACAGCTAGACCAATAGGTAGTATCGTGATAAAGGAGAAAGGGTTGAAGCTTTCAAAGATTTTGTCTTGCTTGGATCCATACTTATTGGATTGCTCATGGAAGCAGCAGTGAAATGACCAAAAGAACACTTGCATTAGGGAAATCTGCTGCGCAAGACCTCTTTAGATTATTGGGAACCCAGCTTGTTACTCTGAGGACTAAGGTGGGTCTGAGTAAAGCTGTATGTGAAAGTTGTTACTTGAGTACAGACGATCAAAGAAGAAATGATGTGTTTGAATTGTGATGCTGGCCACAAACATTGAAAATAAGAGGACGATGATCTGTCCTTAAGTATGGCCAAGTGCTCCTTAGAGGACAAGGATGGCAAGGTTTCATGTTATATGCTTTGGATTTATCATCAGAAGATACCAGTTCCTGTAGATGGACAGGATGATTGCTAAAATGGGATCCTTGGTAAAGAGGAATCCTTTCGAGAAAAATGGGTGACACAGTCGCAGGAACAATTGGCTCAAGCATAGGGACAATTGTGAAGGTGGTGCAGGACTGGACAGCCTTGCCTTGTTGTTTATACGGTGATTATGGCAGGAATCAGCTCGATGGTTCCTAAGAACAACAACCAAGAATAGGAATATTGATTTTGTTAAGGTATTTGTTGTTTATACGGTGATTATGGCAGGAATCAGCTCGATGGTTCCTAAGAACAACAACCAAGAATAGGAATATTGATTTTGTTAAGGTATGGAGATTTTGCCTGTTTTCTTAGTTAAAATGTGTATTCCATGCAACCTGCCATTGAGTCAATTCTGACTTACGGTGACCCCATAGGACACATACGGGATTTGAGACTTTAATCTTTATGAGAATAGAAAGCCTCTTCTTTTGCCTATGGAGCGGCCAGTGGTATCAAGCTATTAACCTTAAGGTAGCAGTCTAATGAGTGCATCACCATATGCCACCAGGGGTTATATATATATATATATATATATATATATACACACACACACACACACACAATGAATCATTTTTATTGAACAAAATATTGCAAAATCATGTCATATGGATACCATATTTTATGCAGTAAATAATAATTCTTGCTTAAAAAATTGATACTCTTTCTTGTCAAGTTGACACCAACCCATAGAGACCTCAATATAGCAGTATAGCAAAGTTTCACAGATGTTTTCATGATTGTTGACATATTTTGATTATAGATATACATATACACATATATACATACATGCACACACATATACATATATGTGTATATCATTAAGAGGTTTCCTACTTCTACTGACCGTCTACCAAAGATGTCCTTTGCTATCAATTGCTATCAATTTTCACTCCCTGAAAATATAAGAAATATAAAGTCTTACCATTCTTGTTATTCTACAGGGCATTCTGAATGCATTCCTAAGACTGATTTGTTCTTTCTGAGGAAAGTTCACCATATGTTCATGATATTTTTCCAATAACATAATTTGAATGTACTATATCTTCTATATTCTCTTTTACTTCCCATGTGTACCAGGTATGATGTGATATTTAAACATAGTTCTTATCTTTAAATAGCTTTCTTTGGAATTTTGAAAATTCAGATCAGACTCCCTTTGTTATCCTAATCTGAATTCAAATGTAAACTCTTATAAGAAACTGTATGCAGGTGCATTCTTTCAGAAATGGCATCATTATTGCCTTTGTTGCATGTGGTCTGTGTTATAGCTTAAGCAAAAATTTTTCCTTCATCTTTGAAAGTTGATTTTGTGTGAACATATTTTAAAAAATTGAAAATGTTAATTAAGTCGCATGAGGATATGCCAAAATCACTGTACTGTCTCTGGACAAAATGAAAAATTATTTCTGTGACTAAGTGTTGGCTTCACCAACTAGTACAATCTTCAAGGAATGTACTTGGCCTACATGAAAACCTTTGGATAGAAAAACATTTTAATTAGATGTTAAATCATTATCTTTTTCCCTTTCCCTGTTTGATACCTTCCTCATATTCTCAATACCTACAAACCTTTGATAATCATCAACATTGATAAATTAAATTATAACCTGAAACATTATAGATAGAAAGTTTTTAATTTTTTTCAATAATTTTATTGTGGCTCTTTCAGCTCTTATAGCATTCAATACATTCTTTGTACCTAACACATTTGTACACATGTTACCATCTTCATTTCCAAATATTTTCTACTTTAGCCCTTAGTATAAGCTCCTCTTTCCACCTCCTTTTTAAAAAAATTTTTTTTAAATCATTCCATTGGGGGCCCATATAACTCCCATCACAATCAACACACACATCAATTGTATGTATACCACATTTGCACACCTGTTGCCATCATTACCCCGATATATCCTCCCTCCACTTAGACCCCCAGTTCCAGCTCCCCATATGTCCCCTTCCTCTTCTCTCCCCTCCTCCATGAACCCTTAATAATTTACACATTGCTATTACTTTTTGTTTGTTTGTTGGCATCAATGCCCTCTGGTGGTGGGGGTAGGAGTCCCAGCCTTGCTCCGGGAGAGCTGCTGCTGGACCTCCTACCCATTGGGCCACAGTACCTCATACAACCACTATGCCACTGGGGCTCAGCCCTGTTATTACTTTTTCATATAATACTCAGTCCGCTGTGTCCCTTCACCCACTTCCCAGCTGTCTGTATTCTAGAAAGGTCATAAGTAGATCCCTGCAATTGGTTACCCCCTTCCACTCCAGCTTCCCTCAGCCCTTCCGGTATCACCACGCCCACCTCTGGTCCCAAAGGGATCATCTGGCCTGAATTCCCCATGTTTCTGACTCCAGTGAACATCCCCTGCCCTAGCTGGATTTGCAAGGTAGAAGTGGGGTTATGACAGTGGGTGGGAGGAAGCATTTGGGAACTAGAGGAAAGTTGCATACCTCATTGTTGCCACATTGTCTCCTGACTGACTCCTTTCCTCCCTGCAAACCCTCTGCGAGGGCCTGCTGCTTCACCTATTGATGGGCTTTGAGTCCCCACTCAGTACTCCCCCTCCTATATAATGATAAAATTGTTAGTTCTTTGATGCCTGACACCTGCTCCCTTTGGCATCTCATGGTTACACAGGCTGGTGTGCTTCTTCCATGTGGGCCGCTTACTTACTTTCAAGTCTTTAAGACCCCAGACATTGTGTCTTAATAGCCAAGCACCATCAGCCTTCTTTGCTTATGCACACATTTGTTTTCAGTAATCATGTTGGGAAGGTGAGCATCATGGGATGCCAATGTAATAGAACAAAATGTTCTTGCACTGAAGAAGTACTTGAGTGGAGGTCCAATGTCTATCTGCTGTCCTAATACTAATCCTATAAATATATGCACGTTGATTTATTTCCCCATTGTCCTATATAAATATATTTACCTATGTACATGCCTATATTTGGACTTCTATATTTGGCCTTTATCACCCAGTTCTTAGATATATAGGATTGGGTGCATTAAGGTGTGTGCACTCGGGAGTGTATGGAATGTGAGGTTAACATACATATGATTGTGTTCCTTCATTTCCCATTTTATGTATTTTTTGGAATGATATCTTCTTAAGGGTTGTTTGCATAGCTTTGAAAATATGGTCACCTATTGTTAGCTATGTATACGGACTCCTTTCCTTGTTGTCAGGCACCCTGAATGGGTTGTAACTCATAGCCACTCTGTGCAAATGCTCCTCCCTCCTGGGCCGTGCTTCCATTGAATGTTCTCTTTGAGTCCATCAAGCTGCCACCGTGTTTCTGCATCCTGTTGAAGGGCTTCTCCTGTGTTGACCCTCGGCCTCACAAAGTGTGATGCTGATGTGAATATGAAACATTGTTTTGATCAATCATTTTTAAAATCAACCAGACTGATAAGTATTAAGTCCAACTCGTAGAAACACTATCAGACAGCATAGACCTGCCCCACAGAGTTTCTGACACTAACCCTTTTGGAAGCAGACCACCATATCTTCAGAATATCTAGGGGGTCTGAACAGCTGACCCTTTGCTTCACAGCAAAACACTCAATCACTTTGCCAATGATCAAGTATAGGCCTACGCAGAAATCTATAGTACATGGAAATATTGAATGAAGCATAATTAACTGGATTTCATTCAAATGTGGATTTTTCATTAAATAAAATGCATAAAAATAAGTACTCCCCAAAGGAATCCTTTTGTACTGCTACATACACTGTACATCAAGGGACACTACTCCAAGGGGAGCATATCTCTTCCATTGGAATTTAAGTAAAATGATATTTGTGGCATTAATATTTTGTGACCTTCCAGGTTACTATTACATCTTAACTCCATGTGGACACATGGGAACCCTGACTAATAGCACATGCCTGATGTGCCTTTGAAGTGGATATCTAAGCTCTACAATAAGGATCTGGCCAACTGAAGCTTTCATGACAAATTTGGCCAACTGCCTGTTTTCATAGATCTGTGAATCAGGAATACTTTTAAGACTTTATATGTGTGAAAATCAAAAATCAAAAGAACAACACTTCACCTCAAGTGAAAATTATTTGATAATTACATTTAGATATCCATAAAATCACATTTCAGTACCCATAGAAAACTTTATTATAGGCTGTGAAATGTGAATATTATATAATTTTCACTTCATAAGAAAAACACCTTGAACTTTTTGAATATTATCTATGACTACATATGCATGATATAGGCCAAATTGACTAGGGTCCCAGAGACTTCATGTGCTCTCATTACTTTGCTGCTCAGGGTGCTATCGAATGATATGGTTATAGTACTGTAGAATTTCAAATTCTATATGTGTGGTTATCCTGTATTGTCAATAGATTTTATTATCTATGCAAGGATCCTATGTTGTTGATGTTATATATCTTCCAGTTGATGTTGACTCATGGAGACCCATGGGACCAAATAGGCTGCTTTTTTTTATAGGAAGGAGATGTGGTCAGCTTAGTGGCTAAGCACTCGTTTGCTAACTGAAAGGCTTTTTATTGGACTCCACCAATTGCTTCATGGGGGGGGGGGGCGAAAAACTCTCCTCCCTGTTCTAAGGTCACTGCAAGTCTGAATAAACCAGAAAGCTGTGTTAGGCTGGGTTCTCTATTGAGATAAACCAGTGGTGCTTAGGGGTGTCTCTCTGTGTGTATGGTGTGTGTGTGTGTGTGTGTGTGTGTGTGTGTGCATGTGCGTGCACATGTATGTGAGTGAAGTTTATATTAATTTGTAGTAAGAAATGGCTCAGTTAAAGAAGTCAGCAAATCCAGTCTGAATCCAAGTTCATAGAGCAAATGTTAAGTGGGTGACTTCTGACTCATGTAACTTTGGGTCTAGTGAGCCTAAGATCAGCAAAAATATGGGAGTCTGGTGGCTGCTGAAGCAGATAAATCCAAGGTCAGCAGGTAAGGCTTTTGCAAGGAGAGGCAAATGAATCCAAGGTCACAAGGTCATATCTCAGACCATTAATGACTTTTGGGATAGAAAGGCAATACGGCATACTTCGGACTCATGCCTGAAGAACTAGAAGTCAATAAGTCAGATTGAGAAAAAAATAAAGCAGCTAACAAGTTTTTCCTCTGCATGCACTTATATAGAAAATAGGCTACAGCCACACTCCTGGGGAAATTTCCATTCAATTGTACCTGAGCTGTGACCTGAGGAAGAAGGTTGCACTCCTTCCTAATTTAACAACTGTTTGGCTGCTTGCAGTAGATTCCAGGAAGGTGTTGATTACATTATGTTGGGTCATATGTTGAATGATTACAAGACTTTAATTGTCAAACCAGTGATAATCCTGGTGCATGTAAATAGATACACACCCTAATTATCACACTGGTAATGGGTTGGTTTTTTGTCTTGTTTTGTTTTCATCTTAATCAGGTCTTTCTACTGAACAGCTTCTGGTGAGTTAAACCACAAAATTTTCAGTTGTGCCACAAGGGCCTGTAAGCAACACCATAAGAAAATAAACTAGCAAAGCCAAAATATGTTGTACTGAAATCGAGTCCCACTAATAGTGATCCTTTAGGATGGACTAGAACTGCCTCAAAGGGTACTGCCTCCAATTCTATAAATATATGGGAAAACAGAGTGGCACATCTTTCTCTCATGCTGCATAGCTGGTGTCTTTGAAATGGACTTTTCAGTCAGGAGCATAGCACTTTAATCAATGCACCACCAAACTTCCTAATTTACACTGTAGCTGTGGTAAGAGAATACACTCTAAGTCAGCATCAATATCACCAGAACACATACTCATTGTGGGGTTCTCTCTCCAACAATCTTCTCTACTTTTGTGATCCTGGTATATGCTATAATCCATTATACTGGCTATACAGAACTCACAGAAAACATGCAGAATTAAAACATTTATTTAGGAAATTTAGAGATTTCAATGTAAATGATAAATACTCATAATAGAGTTGTTTTTCAGGACATATGACAAAGTTATTTCAAAGCGCTCATCAATATCCAAAGGGCATGACTTTCTGCTATATGTAAGCCTAAAATGAAGGCAAGTCAGTTCAAGCTCCATGGGTAGGCAAGACCTCCAAACAAACAAACAAACAAACAAACTAAGCAACTCACTGCTATTAAGTTAATTCTGACTCATACCGATCCTATAGAAAAATGTAGAATTGCCCCTTTTAGTCTCTGAGACTGTAACTCTTTTATTTTTCAATGATTTTATTTGGGGCTCCTATAGCTCATAACATTCCATACATCATTTGTATTAAGCATATTTGTACACATGTTGCCATATTCATTTCCAAATATTTTCTACTTGAGCCCTTGGTATAAGCTCCTCTTTCTACTCCTTTTTTAAACAAACCATTTTAATGGGGACTCATACAACTCCTATACATCAATTGTATGCAGGCCACATTTACACACTTTTTGCTATCATCACTCTCAAAGTATCCTCCCTCCAATTAGACCCCCAGTATCAGCTCCCCATATTTCCCTTCCCTCCCTACACCCCCTCCCCATGAATCCTTAATAATTTACAAATTGTTATTACTTCTTCATATCATACACTGTCCAATGTGTCTCTTCACTCACTTCCATGTTGTCCATACCCCAGAGAGGAAATTATATGTGGATCCCTGAAATTGGTTCCCCCTTTCTATTCCACCATCTCTCTACCCTCCCAGTATCACCACTCCCACCACTGGTCCTGAGAGATCATCTATCCTAATTTCCCCGTTTCCGACTTCAGTGTACATACCCTGGTCTAGCTGGATTTGCTGGTAGAATTGGGATTATGATAGTGAGTGGGAGGAAGTATTTGAGAACTGGAGGAAAGTTGCATTATCTCATTGTTACTGCACTGTACATTGACCGACTCATCTCTTCCCTGCAACCTCTCTATGTGAGATGTCGCTTCACCTATTGATGGGCTTTGGGTCCCCAATCTGTACTTCTCCTCATTTATAATGATAAATTTTTAGTTCTCTGATGCCTGATACGAGATGCCTTGGACAACTTGCGGTCACACAGGCTGGCATGCTTCTTCCATGTGGGCTTTGTTGCTTCTGAGCTGGATGGCCACATGTTTACTCAACCTTTAAGACCCCAGACGCTATATCTTTTGTTAGCCAGGCACCATCAGCTGTCATCACCACATTTGCATATGCACACATTTGTCATCAGCGATCAGATTAGGAAAGTAAGCACACAATGTTATGATTTTTAGTTATTGAAGCCAGATAACTGATCCCTTTGACACCTTGTGGTCCCACAAGCTGGTGTGCTTCTTCCTTGTGGACTTTGTTGCTTCTCAGTTATATGGCTGCTTGTTTACTTTCATGCCTTAGACTCCAGACACTACATCTTTTGATTGCCGGGCATCATCAGCTTTCTTCACCACCTTTGCTTATGCACACATTTGTCTTCAGTGATTGTGTCAGGAAGGTGAGCATCATGGAATGCCAATTTAATAGAACAAAGTGTTCTTGCACCGAGGAAGTACTTGAGTGGATATCCAATGCCCATCTGCTGTCCTAATACTAACCCTGTAAGTATAAGCATGTTGATATATTTCCCCATCATCATATATAAATATATGCACCTACGTACATGCCTGAACTTAAACCACTATACATGTCCTTTACCCCCCAGCTCTTTCCTCTATTTCCATTTACTTTCCTCTTGTCCCACTATCATGCTCAGCCTCCATTTGAGTTTCAGTATTTTCTCTGTGGTACACTACTCTCGATCAATCCCAATCGAACCTTTCACACCCACTTTGAGATGTAACTCTTTACAGAAGTAGAAAGTCTTATCCTTCCAAGTGACAGCTCATGGTTTTGAACTGCTCACCTTGCAGTTAAAAGCCAATGCATAATTCACTATGCCACCAGGACTCCTGCACAAGACTCCTTCGGATTCCAGTCTGCAAACCAGACTCTTGCCCTAAATGCACTACACTTTATTTGCTTCATGGACTGAGAAGTTCATGCCTCTGCTTCATGGTGTTGCTCCTAATTCTGCTGCTGGTCTTCTGATGTCACAGGTGTCTTCTGGGTGAAGTAGGTTCACTGAGCAGGAATCTCCTGGTGCAGATGTTGTATGCCACTCCCTACGCCTGCTCTTTAGAGTATTGAAAAGTCAGGGCATCACTTTGAGAACTGAGGTGGACCTGGTCCAAACTATGGTATTTTCCACTGCTTATATTCATGTGAAAGTTTGCCATTGAATAACGAAGACTGAAGAATTGGTGCATTTGAATTGTAGTGCTGAAGAAGAACATTGAATGTAGCATACACTGCCAAAAGAACAAATCCATCTGTCTTGGAAGAAATATGGCCAGAGTGCCCCATAGAGGCAAGAAGAATGAGACTTTGTGTTACATTCTTGAGACATGTTGTCAGAAGAGACCAGTCCCTGGAGAAGGCGTTATGCTTGGTAAAGTGAAAGAGAGGTGGAAAGGAGGAAGGCCTTTTAGGAGATGGATTGGCATAGTGCCTGCACCAATGGGCTTAAGTTTAGAAACAACTGTGAGGTCGGGACAGTATGGGGCAATGCTTAGTTTTGTTGTGAATAGAGTCCTTATGAGTGGCAACTGACTCCATGGAACCAAGCAGCAACAACAACAAATCAACCCTTCAGACCTTATCATGCCCTACAGTCCTTTCTTTTTTTCTCATTCCAGTTACTCTAGGATGCAAAAGTTTCTTTGATGTGGTGTAAATCTTAGAACATAGAATTCTTTGGGAATAGTTGGAAGGATGAAAAACCACCTTTGGATTTAACTGACCAACTACAGGGTATATCAAGAAACAATGCTTCATATGTTGACATGTTTCTTAATAAAGCTTTCTAGGATGTAGTAGCAATATTTTGGGCTTATCCTTCTATTCCCAGCCAAAGTTTGTGTAAACCAAGAGGTTGGGAACTTAGGGAAAGCATAAAATTTTGAGTACTCCACATATATCAGTTGATCTACTTAAAGGTTAAAGATTCCGTATATATTTGTAAAGAATATATTCTGTAAACTCAAACAAAAAAACATGTAGTTTTCCAGACCTCAATGCAAGAACAAAGGGAATTTCCATACTTCAAAATGCATTTAGTTGTACAATTGAGAAGTTTTATAACACTTGATTGAAAGTGATTAATCTGTAAAAGTGATTAATCTGTAACCCTGTAATGGGTTAACATGCTAAAGGCAAAAATCAAGAGAGCAATGAAATAGAATTATAAAAATAGGTTTCAAACAACTAGTGTGCTTAATAAATAACATATGTAAATTGATATCAGAAATTTACCTTACATATTTGCATGAAAACGTGCAAATATGAAGTATATAAATTTTCCTTAGAGATCAGTATTAATGAATATATTTCATGTGTTCTTGTGACAGATAGTCATTGAATCAATTTAACAAATTTTTAACAACAGAGAAGTTTCATTCTGGTTATTATTAGGCTTTATTTTATATATTTTAATTCTGTAAATATTATTTTCTAAATTTAATAAAAAAATTATTTTCTCTCTTGTTACATAGTTAACTACGCAACATCCCATTTGTAATATCTTGTACTACAAAACTCAAAATACACATATCTGTTCTATTGCAGAAAACATTTGTGAGATTCGCTTTAGAGTCATACTACTTGGTTTTCAGGTCATGATGATAGTGATATGCCACATGTATTTTGGTGCTTATTTATTTATATATAAATATATAGTATAATTGTCCTCTATCATGTTGTCTATATAGGACCCTCATAAAGAATGTCTCTCTGCTCTCCCTATCTTTTCATTTACTTTTTCCCACTCTTATTTATTTACTTTTGACCTACATGCTGATGAAATATAATTATAAATTTAATTATATGCCTGGGAAATGTCATTACAAAGAATTTTTATCAGTCAACCTTGTTTTAATGTCATTATTTTATAATATATAATATATAATGTCTTAGATGTCATATAATAGTTTTTCTAATTTTCTGAACATGTGCTTCCACATATAAGTACACACATTTATACATATTCATATTTTATTTAGTATATTGAATATATGCATAGTTGCATACATAAGTATGTATATGTATGAGTGGAAGTCAAGAAGCATTATTACTTGGATTACAGTTCTTAGATGCATTGGTTTATTTCAAAGAAAACATTTTAAAATACGTCTGTGTATTTTAAATGGGAAGTGAGTGAAGGGATACATCGGACAGTGTATGACATGAAAAAGTAATAACAATTTGTAAATTATTATGTGTTCTTGGGGGAGGGAAAGTGGGGAGGGAGAGGAAATATGGGGAGCTGATACTGAGGGCCTAAGTGTGATGATGGCAACAAGTGTTTCTTATTTAAATTATATTGTTTGACTCCGAACCTATTTACTTTAAAATTTCTGTGTAATGTTTTCTATAAAAAGGCACGCTTAGGGTAAAAAAAAAACTTGGTGGTCTAGAATGGATTATTTTTTTTCAGTTATTTATTATGGTAAAAATTGATTCAGAATGCAACTGCATTGCATCTCAATGCTCCATCTAGAACAGATTAGCCTCAAGGTTTGGGGTTCTACTGTATAAATATATTGCTATAAAATTATGGAAATAATTATTTGAAAATTCTGAAAATGTAGAGCTAGTATTTATCAATATATCCCTCATCTAAGTCTATACACCACTAAAGTTTAGGCTTCCAACTTTCTAACCCTTCCCTGGAGAATCCCATACTCTGTGATTTGCACTGCATAAAAATGACATTATTTTTGTTTTTTCAAAGTGCAAAAATTCCATTTCTTTTAAAAGTTCTTTCAATTTAAGGAACCAATGAAGTATGAAGCATCATGGTCAAGACTGTAGGGCCAATGGAGTGGTTACTCGATGAAGTTCTGATAGAACGGCCTTTGTTATTCTTCAAGAATTAGCAAATACTTTGCTATGCTTAAAAAAAAAAGGAAATCTCAAGGAAAGTTTTCTCTAGTTGTTCTCATCAATATAGTTTTCAATTTTCTTTGTAATAAGTTCCTATTATCATAGTATGTCCTTTGAGAAAATTTTCAGGGTTATTCAGTTGAAATAAAAACACAGAGTAAATGAAAACTAAATCTCCCTGACCTTCTGAGCTCACCTCTCTACCTCTCTGGCCAAGCAGCTAATTTACTATTTTGTTTTCTTTTTCATTTTTTGCTAGTTATTTATATACATTTTCCTCTTCTTTTTCTCTTTTTTTTAATTCAATCTTTTGTTTTATGTGTGTATTACCTATATTGTGGTTGGTCTACCTATATAAGTTAGGCATGGGAAAGAAGCCCAAGGAGAAGGCAATGGAACCAGAGGTTCAGAAGGGACTTAGGGTAAGGGGGCATCGGTAGTGGGGAGTGATGTACAAACAATTCCTTAGACAGGGGGACAACTATGGAATTAAAACTTATAATGAGGAGGATGTGGAGATCCTGGGGGAATTGGAGCAACAGCAATCTAAATTAGAGGAATTACTAAGAAGAAGAAGAAGGGCAAGTGTGATAGTGGGACAGGAGGAAGGTAAAAGGAAACAGAGGAAAGATCTAGGAAGCAAGGCTATGGTATAAACAAAGGTAGAGGTATAAACACAGGTGTGCTTTCTTGTAAATATATTGAATCATAAAAATAGATGTATTGGCCTATGTACATATGGCAATGCATTGAAGAAGTAGACGGACTTTGGACCTCTGTTCAAGTCCTCCCTTGACACAAGGACACTGTGTTCTAAAACTTGTAATTCTGTGATGCTCACTCTTCCAGCATGACTGTTGAAGGCAAAGTGGATAAACAAGCAAATGTGGTGAGGGAATGTGATGGTGCCAGGCTATAAAAAGATCTAGTGTTTGGAATCTTAAAGGCTTGAAGTTACAAAAGGGGCCATCTAGAATCCAAGCAACAGTGCATATGGAAGAAGCACACCAGCCAATGTGATCATGAGGTGTTTATGGGATCAGGCAACAGGAATCAGAAGACCCCAAACAAACTATAGAATCTATTGTTGAGAACTAGTGAGTTCAGAGCAGAGACCCAAAACCCACGTGTAGAAAATGGTACTTCCCCTCACAGAAGGGTCACAAGGAGGGAATGGGTCAACTTGGATGCAGTATGGAACCGAAGAAATACACGATATTCTCTGACTCTTTGATGCTTCCTCAACTCCCGCCCACCCTCACTGTAATGACCCCAATCCTGCCTTTCAAGGTGAGCTGGGCCAGAGCAGGTACACAGGTACAGATACGAACCCATGACACACAATCCAGGTCAGATATACCCCTCAAAAATAGAAATGGGACAAGTGATACTAAGAGGGGTGAGGAGAACATAGGGAGAGGTGGGGAGAGGAAATTGTGGGGGCAGAGAGAAAGTATTTAGTATAAAATATTGTGGCAGTCATGTGCTTATGTTCCTTTTATGATTGCAATGTAGGGGTAGAGTCTAGCCTATTAATCTGGAGACAGCCATTGAGTAGCCAATGAGGCCTCTATGAGGGCATGGCTTTCACCTGAGACTCCAGGGAAATCTCGCGATGTTTCCCTCGTGAAGATGAGAAGCTATCTTCCCCAGTTGTTGGGAGTTAGTCTCAGAGATGATGAATCACAGACAAGACAAGATGGTGGCATCTGGGAGGCTAGAGTAGCCGGTGGAGAGACCACACGGCTTTGCCTTGATGGAGTCAGACCTCTGAGGCTGGGGCAGCCACATGGAGGCCTCTGCCAGCGATGAAATGCTTCTGCCACCACGGGATGCTGATGGACTCTGAGCCCTGGAAGCAAGGAACCATGGCGAGACCCCTTTTGGTGCCGGGGCTCTGTACCCACTGACCTGTGACTTCGTGAGTCAAAGGGAGACTTTATGGACTGATTTCAGGCATATGGGTTAATATCAGACTTGTGACTTTGAGCTGGACTGGGCTGGGATGTTTTCTCAATGTCCTGTTCCTCTTGAATATAAACCCATTCCTTGTATCCATATGCGTGTCTCTGAAATTTGTTCCTCTAGTCTACCCGGACTAACACAAATATGAAAATAATAATTTATAAGTTATCAAGGTGTCATGAGGGTGGGGGTGGGGGGGATAAAAGGGAAACTCATACCAAGGGTTCAAATGGAAAGTAAATGTTTAGAAAATAATGACGGTGTCATATGTACAAATATGCTTATTGCAATTGATGTATGGATTGCTGTAAGATCTGCAAGAACCCCCAATAAAATAATCTTTTAAAAAGGTCCATTGCTGAGCACTAATGCACTCAGAGCTGCATTTAGCACCCTCCTTTACTTCACCTCCCATAGGTGGGGTTGCCGAGTTCTTTCTCTCACATTAATCGATTGAGTTGTGGCTCGCAGTGACCACCCCCCGTCCAAAAAAAAAAGGACAGTGTCACACTGTCTATTGGGTTTCTGAAGTGATCATTCTCTTTTTAGGCAGGAAGCTGGTTTTTTTCTTCAATGAAGCAGCTTGTTTTTAATGGCTGATTTTGTGATTAGCAGCCCAGAACATAATTTACTCTGCCATGAGCACTGCTTGACTTCTTCTTTGAGACAAGAATTAACCAGACAATCTGACTCATTCACGTGGTTTCGATGTTAAATCACTGGAAAATGCCATATCTTCTTTTTAGTCCTAACTTCTCTCATGTTTCACCTTCTAAACTCACATAAACTATCTTTTAAGAATTAAAGATGTGAAAATTGAGCGAATTGCTCCAATGTTTCATAGAATGGAGCAGAAATAATAAGATGACTTAGATCTCCTCTTCGAGGGTTCTCTTCCAATAGGTTGTTTTTGTTCTCTCTCATAGTCCCAATTCCTCTCTTTCTCTTCCTTATTTTATTAAATATTTATTCTGTACTTATTAGGCAGCTGACCTTGTTTGTTATGGGAGGACAGAGATTAGCTGTAGCAAGGCAGACTTAGGTTTTGCTTTTATGAGCTTTCAATCTGACTTGCAGTGTGGGGCCAACACATATGATGAGCTTATGTACAAATAAAATATACATATGCGAACTCTAAGTAGATTGTGGTTATTATTATTCATTAGTTCATTGAAAAGATTTATTAACTTTGTCTGAGCTAGACTTTCTTCTCAGCATTGTTGGTGTTCTCAGTACCTTCCAAAATTTTCCCTCAACTGACTTTAACCCGATGTGCAACTGAGTAGATTGTAGCTGCCCCCAAGCCTTCCCCATGGCAATTGCAGATCGGCCTTTTGTGATCCATAGGATTTTCCTTAGCTACATTTCAGAACTGTGCCACCAGACCTTTGTACTTAGTCTATGGATGTGTGGAAGCTTTACTGAAATCTGCTTCGCATCATACCAACACACGAGACTCCACTGATAGACTGGTTATAGTTGTGTATGAAGTATATAGGGGACTTATGGAACACCAAATTCCTACATCAAAATCATCATCATCATCACTACCACCGAATGAATTCTAGCTCATAGCAAACCCAGATAATCGGACAGAACTGCTTCTGTGGTTTTCTGAAGCTTTATAAGAGTGAGTGAAGAAGAGTGAATCTTTATAAGAGTAGAGAACCTTTTCATTTCTTCTGGAGAATGCCTAATGGGTTCAAACTGCTCACCTTGTGTTTTGCAGCCGAGTGCTTACCCCACTACAGCGCCAGGGCTGCTGGCCTCTCACAGCAAAGGAAAGAATTCTACTCAGAAGCCACAGCTTCCCTCAATTTTAGAAACAGCAGTAACACAAATACATGGAAATCCTGCCGTAGCTCCATTTTATTTGGAATAAACAAGCTAGATGTTGAAAAGTAAATAAAGCAGAAATTAGTGCGGTCTCCATTACATAGCATAAGCAGGGAATTCTTACAATAGTGGAACTTTGAAACTAAGGTATAGAAGATGTGAAATGCTTTTCATGCAAAGAAAGAGCATCCCAATTGAGGACACAGTGTATACAAAGATTCGAGGGTTTTCCTTTTGTGTGTGTGTGTGTGTGTGTGTGTGTGTGGTGTAGTATAGTGGGTAAAGAAAAGAGTAGAATAAAATGATGTGGAAAACAAAAACAGAGTCGATAGGGCATTGCCAACTTAGATTTATTGCAAAAGCATCATTTCCAGTTGTCTACTCCTGTATTTAGTTGACTCTCTGATCCCTATATCTTATCCTTACCTGAACATTCCAGATGTCATCTCTATGGAGATTATTGTCTCTATTTGGATGATTCTCAGACCTCCTTTCTCTCTTCAATCTCCCATTATAATCTTTAACATACAGCTCCACTAAGGCCAGCTGTCTTAGGGTTTCCATGAGTCTCTTGGCAGATTTAATTCTCGTACACAACACTTTACTTATAGGCGTGATCTCACTGTTTTCATCACCGCATTATACAAACTGTGTTTATACACTCTCCACCGACTAGCACACACGCTTCCTGAAAAGAGCTAATGCTTACATCCCTTGCTTCTTTAACTCTGCCTGAAACATAGTGGGTTTTGAAACTGTTGAATGAATTTTAACAACATAAAGAAATTTTATCTCTTGATTCCAAATTTACTTATTATTATGTTTTAATAGTACCAGTTTATAGGTGACTCTCAAACCAGTTTTTTAAAAATTAATCAGTTAAAAATGATAATCATTTTCACTGTTGGAAACAGAAAAATTTGGATAACTATGTTTGCCAAGAAAAAAGAAAATTGCATTAAGATTTTTAAGTTCCAATTCCTTGTTCCAATTTAGAATTTTTTAAAAATTGAAATACCACATCAACTCTCCAGTGAACATAGAAATAATTTCATCATATCAAGCACCTTTATATGGTAGGCATATGATCTACCTTTTTAAAATGCTAGAGAAAGATGAGTGGCACTAGCAGATTCAGTTCTATATCAAAACAAGAGTTCTAGAGTGAAGTTTAAAAAACCATCTTTAGACATATTTTTAGACTTATGCACATATAAAATTTTATCTATATAGCTAAAACATCTACGTATTTCTATCACTCAAACCTGTTCTGAAAGAACAGATGGTAAAGTGAGAATGTGGTTAAATCTATTATCTCAACAAACTCATTTTTAACCCATCAGCTATACTTATTCTCAGAGATTTATGCTTTCACATTAATATTATTACTTTACAATTTCTTATGCTGATCAGCTACTGCAATATTCCCTGCCACGCTGAAGTAGTTTTTCATTGCCAAGACAGTTCATGTGCCATTCAGAACTACTTCATCTCTACTGCTCTAATGACAAGTTGGTAAAAAAGGAATTCCAATATTTTCACCATATCACATTCCCATTCATAATTATGGCGATCTTTGCCTTCATCATGACCTATAAGTTTTACTTTCCATCATATGTGCCCTCAATTTAATTTTTACCTCCCTGGTTGTCTTTCAGCCATACAATTAGTTAAGTATCTTATTTGTGCTCTCAATTAACACTCCAGAGGCCCTACAAAAATCTTCTTCCCAGGTAATTTTTCAACTGCCAATAATTTCCTTTCTTTAACTCTGTAACTTGCTGTAGAACTACCCTTGTTATCATTTGACCTGCTGCTGTTACCATTCGCTTTGACTATTACGATGTGTCTTCTAGGGCATACAGAATCTCAGTGTTACTACATCTCTTATGCTTCTATTAGCATAATGGTTTACTTCATAATTTCCATTCTTTATATCTTGGACACAGAAACTAAATTCTAGATTTACCAAAGTTTTGTTCAACTTCATTTATACCTCTGATTTCTGACTTTGAATAATTTAATACTGTAATGGGTGTGTCTTGCATGCAATTAAATTCTAATTATCTGTGCAAAAACACAGACAATTGGAATTCAGATTGTATCAGACCATTTGCCAAAACTACTCTTACTGTCATAAATCAAACAAAGTGGTCTTTGGAGGCACACAAATTTAGCAACCTGATGTGGGACTTCATGGAACTCTTAGTATCAAATATCACAATACTGAAATTGTCAGCCTAAAGTAGCCAGTTATGTAAAAGATGAGAAAGAAGGAAAAGCCTGAAATGGATCTCATATGATATTCTGAAACTTTTAATTCACCTCATACTCATGCAAAATCTAGACAATGAAAGACTGAAGAATTCATACCTTTGGCAAAAAGTATTAAATATGCCAGACAAATGACAATAGGTTTTGACAATATGACAATATGCATCGTCTGCCAGACAAATGAGAAAAGAAGCACAGCCTAAGTTCCTCTTAGAAGAATAATGGCAAAGCTATGCCTGGTATACTTTGTACATGCTACACAGAGGCACTAATGCCTACACAAGGCCATCATACATGTTATAATGTTAGTGAATAAGCTAAATTGACCTAATGACTACAGTAATGGATTCAAACATAGGCATGTTTATGAGGCTGGAACAGGACCCAGTGATGGTCTGTTCTTTGTATCCAGTGCTACATGAATTAGAGTGGACTCGGTACCATCTAGCAAAAGTAAGTATTCAAAATAAATTCAAAAATAAAACCACTGCCATCAAATCAAGTCTGACTCACAGTGACACTCCACACAACACAGTGGCGTGATCCCCACAGGTGGCCAGCACTGTCCATCTTTGGGGGAGCAGCTCATCTTACTCCCCTGGTGAAGCTGGTGATTTTTCACAGATCACCTCTGGTTAGTAGCCTCATGCTTGACTCACTGGACCACCAAGGTCCTTGAACAACAACGTGAAGGAAAGGTTTGATAGTATTGATGGTAAACCAGAAAATCTGGATTCAATAATCCATAGCATTTAGTAACATAGTAACTTCATTAGTATACATCTGGGTGGCAGCTGCTTAGCGGAAACACCAGCTTGAGTTTTGCATATGGTCAGTAAAGTTACTACATTTAGTACAGTTTTCAATATTTGGCATTTTCAGCATACACAATGTTTTCCTGTTAGATTTAGACCTGTTGTCTAGAAAGGACTGATCAAGTTATGCTTTGTGGTTTGTATTCCTTTGTCTTTGCAAGCTTCTTGTAAAGTTCATTTCTAGATAAGCAGAGATTCTTTTTCAATTTTATGTGAATGTGTTTTCGATCCATTATCTTTTCCCAGTCAGAAGGCTGTGTTTCGTGTTGCAGATGACGCCTGGCACTTCCTCCATGAGTCAGTAGGGAAAAATTGTCTGAGACCATTATTTTATATGGTATGCTAGGGTCCAGTTTGCGCTAATGTTAACATCTTTATTAAATATGTCTTTTATATTAATAGTTCTAACATACTGAAATGAGAATATATGGATTTTAATAGAGAAAGTACTTGGGTAATTTTCAAAGTTATTTTGCTTAAACTATCTCTGCTAATGATCACACACATGCACAATCCCAATAAAAATGTAATTGCAAAATAAACAGATCCAAAATAATTAAGATGCATTTTATGAAAAATATCCTTTAACCTTCATGTATCAAAAGCAAACATCGAAACTCATAAATGTTAAAAATAAAACATTTATTCCTAACTGAATACTCTTACTTATAAACACTAGTCAGTGGCTTTAAAGAAAACCCCACATTTTTCTCTAGAATTTAGAAGTTGTGTTACCCAATACTTTTTATGTTCGATGAAAGAAAGATAGCATCTAAAAACAAAAAAGAGGAAAGAAGGAAGATGGCTTCTTTGAAAGATGTTTGACTTATATCTTCTTCTGGATCAGTAAATCAAAGCAAAGAATGCTCTGTAAAGGCAAAATAAAACTATTCCCAGGTTTCAAAGAAGTATAAGCAAGTGAGAGGGTTGAAAAAAAGGAAGTATAAGCCTGTATTGCATATAAATAATGCCTATCATAAATTAGGTTTGTCAGGATCATAATTACTTACTTCAGATGTAGTCAATTAATATGGTCTTTCTAGGTATAATTCCTTATGTGATGTGTTATAATTCTGAACTCACTGCTTATAGCTATAATCCCGTCTCAAAGTTCTATGCTATGCTAAATTAACTCAACAGCAGTGAGTTTTTGTGTTCAGTCCTGATCTTCATAGAGGGTATAAACCAAGCCAAACCCTTTGTTTCCTTGGGGGTATGATCTGTTGAAACACAAAGACAACACCTCTATCAAAATGATTCTTTCATTTGTAAGAACCTTCTTGAACACAGATAAAAATACAAGGCAATTGGGAAAAGCACATTTGAGATCTCCGTGGTTGGCACTGAGACCAGACACTATGACAGTAAGACAGTCTAAAGAGTAAAGGAACCAGGCCAAGGACACATGCCAAGACAAAGAAGAACACGAGACAGAAAAGAGCAATACCAAGACTATGGGATCAAGAGGCCGAGCATCAGCTGTGCTTCCTGGTCCCCAGGGGAGAGGCCACAGGACCAAGTGGAGGAGAACCTGGGGATGCAGAGAACTTGGCGGCTGGTTGAGGAGAGGTGTCGCAGCATCATTACTGTGTTCTGATGCTGGCTTTCAGTAACCTGTTACCTCTCCTAAGAAGACCCTTTAAAATTGAGTCTGTGAGTTCTGTGTGGCCATTAAAAAAATGATCAGATCCCCTGTAGACGCAGAGTGCCAGGAGGAAGTGTTAGCATCAAAGAAGGACAAACAGGCAAGGAAGACAAAGGCATATCTAGTCTCTGTGTCATGGTGTCATAGTTTTACATTAGGCTGTGATTTGCATGCTCAGCAATTCGAAACCACCAGTAGCTCTGTGGGAGAAAGACGGGGCTTTCTACTCCCATAAGCAGTTAGAGTTTCAGAAACCAAGGGTGCTGTTGTGAGTCAGCATTCACGAGTGGCAGTGAATTTGGTGTTTATCTAGTACTTCAGCTGCCAGCTCATTTGATCCAGCAAATGTCCATGGTTATCCAGCAGCAGAAGTACTGGAGGGTGGGGAAATATCAATTTGTTCAGTGAAGAAGCAATTTGAAAACGGCTACAGAAAGGTATTGTCAAATAAACAGGGTAAAATGTAACACTACCCAGACTGGGATTTTGCCATTACTAGGCACAAGTTTGGACAGGCTGGATGAGCAAGACTTGTAAGTCGATATTTTGGTGACTGAGATTTCCCTTACTAAAGGAGTTTAAAAGTTATTTAGTTGGATGGAAGATTTTTCCATCCAGAATGACTTTTTTTTTGTTTAGGTGGGACAAGTGAATAACTACTTTTCTTTAACCAACACTTCTCTGTAAGTTTGTCAGACTGTGGTGGCTTTTGCATTGCTATGATTCTGAAAACTACATCTCTGGTATTCCAAATACCAACAGGATAATCATAAGTGAACACATTTCAGCAGTTTCTAGGCTAAGAACAAACTACAAAGAAGGAATAGTTTACCTACTTTTGACAATGAAAACCTTATAGTTATCAGCAAAATACTCCCAGATACTGATGGACTCATGAATCTCAGCGGGACATTGTGAGATATGATGCCAGAGGCTGACTCTCTCGGGTCAGAAGGTGCATATAATATGATCGAGGAAAAGTTGCCTTCTCAAAGTAGAGTAGTTCATAATGATAGAATAGATTGAATAGAGCAAAGCACGTGTGAGCAGCCCCTTTGTGACCCTCATTTGCTAGTGGGGAGTGAATCAAAATTTAGAAGAAAAAGCTGTAATCATCAATTAATATTCAGAAGTTGGATTTTGTGAGGGATGAATGTGAGAAAATTAGAAATTGAAAAAGTAAAATGGAAAATGTTAAAAGCCATTTTAATACTGATTGGCATAGTGAACAGAAATGAATTGGTCTCAGCCATTTTGATTTAGAAAATCAAATGGATTACTATGACACAATCAGTAGGGATGACATTGCATTCATCACCAATAAGCAAGTTTCAAGATGAATCTTGACATATAGTGCAGTTTGCTGAGCCCCGATGGCATAGTGGTTGAGTGTGGGATTGCAGCACATGGGCTTGGCAGTTCAAATCCAGAAGCAGCTCTCCAGGAGCAAGGCTGGGTAGCTCTTAAGACCCCTAGAGGGCAGTGATGCACCCTCCCCGAAAAAAAAATACAGTGCAGTCTGAGGCAGGATTGTATCTATTCATAGTCAAGGAAATCCAATGACCAAAACTATTCAATTTATACACCAACCATGAAATCTAGTGCTGGATAAATTTAAGAATTATATTAACATCTTCCATCTGAAACTAATCAAGCATGAAATCAAGACATTGATAATTATTGCTGATTGGAATGCAAAAAATAGAAGCAAAGAGGAATGAATAATAGTTGGAAAATATGGTCTTGATAGAAACAAAGCTGGAGATTGCATAATAAAATTTTGCAAGACCAATGACTTGTTCATAGCAAATGCAGTTTCACAACAACAAATGGCAATGATAAATGTGAACTTCTCCAAATGAAAATACCCAGAAATCAAATTAACTACATTTGAGAAAAGAGAAGATGGAGAAACTCAATATCTGATGCTAAAACCAGGCCAGGGGACATCTGAGGAACAAACCGTCAATTGCTCTTAGGTAAGTCCTGGTTAAAGATGAAGAAAATGAAAGCAAGTTCACAAGAACCAAAATATGGCCTTGAGTCTCTATCAGTTGAATTTTAAGACCATCTCAAGAATGGTTTTGAGTCATTGTATACTAGGGGCAGAAGTCCTGATGAGTGCGTAATGGACATCAAGACCATCCTTCACAAAAATAACAAAAGATCATCTAAAATATCAAAGTGGATGCCAGAAGAGATTCTGAAACATGCTCTGAATCATAAAGGAACTAAGCCAAATGGGAGAAAGGATGAAATCAAAGAGCTGAACAGAAATTTCAAAAGGTAGCTCGAGAAGACAAATTCAGATGCAATGAAATGTACAAAGACCTAGAGTTAGAAAATCAAAAGAGAATATGCTCAACATGCCTTAAACTGAAAGAACTCAAGAATAAAATCAAGCCTCGAGGTGAAATATTGAAATATATTATTGGAAAAATATTGAGTGACTCAGGAAATAGCAAACGAAGATGGAAAGAATGCACACAATCACTGAAACAAAACTAACTAGTCTACTTTCTACTATTTCATGAGGTAGCATATAAGCACGACCCAATCATGCTGAAGAAGAAAGTTCAAGTTAAACTGAAAGCATTAGTCAAAAACAAGACTCTGGAAATGTTTCAACAATCTGATGAAGCACTAAAAGCACTCACTCATGTATGTAAGGAAATTAGGAAGACAGATACGTGGCTAACTGACTGGAAGAGATCCTTATTTATACCTATCCCAAAGAAATGTGACCTAAGAGAATGATCAACTTATAGAACAATGTTAATATCACATACAAGTAAAATTTTGCTATTGAGCATCTAACAACGTTTGTAGTTGTTCATTGACAGGGAGCTGCCAGAGTTTCAGGCCCAATTCAGAAGAGCATGTGGAATAAGAGATATAATTTCTTAAGCCAGATGCATCTTTGCTGAAAGCAGAGAATAACAGAAAGGTGTTTGTTTGCATTTCATTGACTATATCAAGGTACTCAACTGTGTGGATCATAACAAACCATGGATATCCTTGAGAAGAATGGAAATTCCATGGCATTCCTTTGTTGTCATAGGAAATCTGAACATGAATCAAGAGAGTTGTACAAACAGAATATGGAATCCTGCATGGTTTTAAATCAGGAAAGATGTGTGTTAGGGTTATTTCTTTTCACCGTATTTTTTCAACCTGTGTGCTGAGTGAAAATCAGAGATGCTGGATTATATATCAAAAGAACTCACCATCAGGATTGGAGGAAGGCTTATTATTAACCTGAGATATTCAGATGACACAACATTGGTTACTGAAAGTGAGGAGGACTTGAAACACTTTTGTTGAAAATTGGGATCACAGCTTCTCGTGTATTTTACAACTCAATGTAAAGAAGACAAAAATCTTCATAAGTAAACCATCATAACGATAAATGGAGAGAAGATTAAATATGTCCAGGATGCATGAAGCAATCGAGAGCTCAAATGATACCTTAGTTGGGGGTAAATCTTGGCCAAAGAGAGTAAGACCTCATTAAAGTGCTGAACAACAATGAGGTCACTTTGAAGATTTATGTGGACCTGACACAAGCTATGGTGTTTCCAATGGTCTTATATGCAAGTGAGAATTGGCAATGAATAAGGAAGACCAAAAACTTTGATACATTTGAATTGCAGTGCTGGCTAAGAGTAGTCTAGATAGAATGGACAGTTAAAAAAATAAATAAATCTGCCTTGGAGGAAAGACAGCCAGAAAGTTCCTTATAGGTAAGGATGATGAAATTTTCTCTCATTAACTTTGGATTGCTATCAACAGACAGAAAACCCTGGAGAAGAATGTCATGCTTGCTAATGGAGAGGGGCAGCAAAAAAAAAAAAAAAAAAAAAAAAAAAAAAAAGAAAGAAAGAAATAAAGAAGGAAGGAAGGAAGAAGAAGAAGAAGAAGGTCGTCCATGAAAGAGGTGTTTGACACAGGGACTGCCACAATGGGCTCAAACAAGAACAATTGTGAGAATGAGCCTGCTCCATCTTTTTCCTTCTATTGTACAGAAGGTGGCTATGAGTTGAAAACAACTTGCTGGCATCTAATAACAACAATAACAAGACCTTTCTTTAAAAATGCCCGTTTTGACATATTCTTTTAAAGGTCAAATTAAGAGAGATTTCTTCACCCAGACAGATCTTTGCCCAAACTAATTCTATAAATCAGTTCTACTCTTTAAAGGATATTGAAGTCTGTATTTGATTAAAATGGAATCGTTTGCTTACATTTATAAAATGGAATATTTTCACGGTTTAGTTTTGATTTTAGCAATGAGGAGGCAATCATTGCCTCCTTAAAATGGTAGTGCCCATTGCATGTTTCTCCTAGAATTTTAAGTCAGTCAGCTTCAGCATGTAATGATGCTATGGTTATGAGGTAGTTTTATGTCTTTAAGAGTAGAAATGTAAGCCCCTGATAATATGCCTTATATGTGCATCAGGTGTTAGGTTACTTCCCAGCAACCATAATTTTCTCAGAAGCCTACCATCCAAAACATTGTATCCTTAATTGATAACTAAATTATGACTGTTCAGCATACTGAGGAATGGAGAAAATGACAAATTTATACCACTGTAAATATTGTAAAACCAATACAAGTGGGCTAGATTAGCTTCATTTGTACATTAGCTTCATTAGCTTCACTGTCAAAAGAAGCTTCAGATAAATACTAATTACTATATCTGGGTTATTTGTGATGTAAAGTATAACAGATACCAATGTAACAATGACTAACTTAATTTTTTATAGCCAATTTGAATTTGTAGTACTGACTGTACAAAATTGTTTTAACTTGAGTAAATTAAATTTGTAAACCAATAATAATAACTAGTTCTATGATTTATACTTAATTGAGGAAGTCTAAACTTTCAAATAAGTATAATAGATATTTGGGGCTCAAGATTTATTTTATTGAATATAAAAATGATTTAGTACATTTTAGTTTTCCATAATAACTACGTTAAAGTGAATATTGGGTTCTAAATTGATAAACAGAATTTATATTATAACTTTCATATTTATATGTGTATATACTTTGTTCTTATAAATGTATATAATTTTACTCTTCAGAAAAAATAAGTAAATATGTATAATGTATATCATACTCAGAAAACAAATAATTTTATCTGTAGTTCAATATATTATTAAACATACTCTGAATGATTTTTATTCTAAATTTTTTACCATTACAGTTGGAATTGCATCCTACCATGACTGAGCCTATGTTATGTTAGCTAATACCATATGTTCTACCCACAGACAAATTAGAGTTTGTAGACCAGTTGGACAAGGTGCATAACCTCTCTAAGTTTAATTTGCTTGAAATATAAAGTATGGAAAATAATATCACCTTCTTACATCACAATCATACAAAAATACAACATGTGAAAAAGTTTTATGAATTGTCCACAATTCCAGATGCTGTTTTGCTTGATCTCTCCTAATGATTAATTTGATTGAGAATAAATCTACCATCTTTAAATATGTATGCAAATACATAGGAGGGGGTTTAAAGACATGTATGGAAGAATAAAATTAAAGAGTAATAGAATTTTTTCTAGAACATTTGAAATCCCCTTTTATATGTATGTATGTATGTATGTGTGTGTCTATCAGCACACATACACATGTGTGCGTTTGGATAATAATTTCTTCTTCTATCTGATACATACATTTCTCAACATCATTATACTATGCTAACTCCCCTGATGGACATAACAGGGGAGAAATAAGGTTATAGACATAATACACCAAAATGTTAAACTTCATGAAAATAGTGGTACAGGTTTATGCATGTTAATGGTAAAGAATGATGTACATTCAACATGAAGAGGGAACTTTACATTAAAATAGTGATGGAATTTGGTTGTGGTGGTGAAGTTGTCAACTATTTCATTGTACTTAAATCCACAATCAACAACTTAACTGCCATTGGGTTATTTCTGATTCCTACCCAACAGTAAGGAAATCAAAAGATGTATTGCATTGAGCTAATCTTCGGCAAAGGTCTCTTTCAAGTGTTAAAAATATCAATGGTATTACTTTGAAGAATGAAAGTATACTCCCAATTTATGTTATTTTCAATTGTCTATAGATGGACAAGCCTGAAAACTGATAATATTTTTGTGCTTCCATTTCTTTATCTCTTTGTATAGGAATGTCTTGTCAGAGAACTATTCTTCCATTTATTTTTTGGGTGCTTGCAATGTGCCACATGTTGGGGTGCCATGATGAGTCTCTAGTTTGGTTGGCGGAGTGGCTAGGAGAGTATATAAAATAGACTATGAAAGGGTATATCGGTGTATATTCTAGGAGAGCAAAAACTAAAGGTGCAGGCAAGGATGGGAAAGAAAGTGCCATGTGTAAAGAAGCATCAGTAGGTTTGTGCTACTGGATCGTAAAGGAAGAACAGGTAGTCAAAGCAGTGACTGGAGATCTAGACAAAAGCTTGGTTACTGTTATGGATACTACTGAGAGGTTTAAGACTATTTAAGGGCTTATAGAAGAATTGCAGTGAGAAGAAAGGCATACTCAGGTGTGCAATGAGCAGCTGTTTATAGTTTAGAGAAAAGAACTCCCAGGCTTAAGCAAATTACCAGCAGAATATGATGATGGTCTGAACCCAGCTACTTTTACCCCCATCTTCCTGTTTATAATATATTGTTTTATATAATGTGGGAAGGATTTGAGGATACCAGAGGTAACCTACAAAGACATCACCAATAGCAACAATGGTAACATTGGTGGCAACCTCAGTAGCAACCAGAATTTATGGAGCACTTATGACAGACCAGGCACTCTGCCAGGAGTTTTACACACTCCAGCACAACCCTTATTCTGTGAGCTGGGAATTCTTATCTCCATGTTTAGAGAAGATCGCACAACTTGGAAATGTGCGAGCTGAAACCCAAAGCCAGTTATTTTCTAGAGCTGTGGGTTTAATTATGATGCTATGGAACCAATCATATTTAATATACAATTTAATTTCCTAAAAATAATTAAATAATGCCCTTAGAATAATAATTGAATAAATTTATTCTCCTAAAAGAATTATAAGGCTTTGTGACTAATTTTTCTCTTGCATCAGGGAGGCATTTAAACTTCCAAATTTATAGTTACTTTGATGAGTGCCTGGGCTCCAGAGGGTAGAACAACAAGCTAATAAACAAAAACAAAAACAAAGAAGTTGCTTTCATGTTGACTGCAACTCATTATGACCCCATATGTATCAGAGTAGAATTATTCTTCTTAGGGTTTCAATGACTGACTTTTCAGAAAAAAAGATCACCAGGCAACTTTTTAAGTACCTCTGGGAGCTTTCAACTGCCAATTTTTCCTTTAGTTTTCAAATGTGTTCACCATTCACATAACCAAAAGACTCTTGACTATGGAGAAGGATGCTTTTAACATCCAAGTTGAAGAAAGTCACAAACCAGTCCTTAAGATACCTAGAAAATAGTGAAATCTGTAATTCTTATCTCCTTACTCTTACTTCTTAATGAAGCTTGCCTTCTTTCTATAATACCATTTTCTACTACTGTTTTCCTCTTCAATTAGGGGGGAAAAGCCATTTAAGAGACCGATTTTAAAAACAGCATTTGTAAAGGACTAAAATGGTGGGGGACTAATGAACGACTGCTCCTTGAAAAATTGTGTAATGCAAATGAACCACAGTAAATCCAGAGTCTCTGGATAATATAAAACATACTTAGGATGGTAGGCTGTTAACCAACAGTTCATCCGGTGGTGTTTCAGAAGAAACAAGCAAAGATTTACTTTTGAAAGACCAGTCATTGAAACATCTATGGAATGCAGTTCTATAGAAGGGCTTCCAAATGTTCATGACACATGAACTGTGCTCAGCTCAACAGCTATTGGTATGGACAGAAGAAAAAAGAAAGAGCCTTCATAAAGACTTGGAAATGTGTACCTACTGAAAGACTCACTTTGGTTTCTAGATAGAGTCATTTGGTTATCTTGCTCTGTTGAGATAATTGAATTTTCATGTGATTCCATTGCTTGTAGAGAATTCTCACACTAAATAATATATTCCTAGATACTTAAGTTTAAATTCTTAATCCTTGCAATCACGTTCTAGCTTGATCCCTTACATCTCTGTGAGCTTTTGTTAATGTGAGTCAATGCTTGAGACACAAGTCCAGGTCCAGAATGCCCATAAATTAAATATCTCATGTCTGATACACTGATAGAAAACATAAAATTCTTGTAAGTGCTCTCCTTTTAGGTTGCTGGGCAGTGATCCAGTTCATTCATTAAGTTATACCTTATCTTGCCATAAGAACCCTGATGGTGCCCTGATTTCATATTGAGTCACGATCCTCATGGTCAAGACCGCCAGCAGCAGTGAAGAAGAAAGGCTGGACTTGCTACTCCCAGAAACCTGCAAGGGGGTCAAGTCAGCATTGACTCAATGACAATGAGTTCAGGTTTTGGTTATGTTACCATCACTTGTGTGTGGATGTCCTTCCTATTGAGGTGGTTTGTGTGTTGCTCTGATGCTAGAAGTTATGTCACTAGTATTCCAGATTCCAAAAGGGTCACCCAAAGTGAGCAGGTTCAGCAGAGTTCTAGACTAAGAACAGACTTTGAAGAAGGAATAGGCTTTCTACTTCAGGGGGATTGTCCAATGAATATTGTATGAAGAACATTGAAATATTATCAGATACTGAAAACCTTATAAATAGCAGGGCAGCAGAGTCTTTTCAGAGATGTCACAAGAAGAGGAGCCCCAAATGTCACACGACACTCAGAATATGCATTAAAACTGACCATGGCATTCAGAGGTGGATGGAGGAATGCATGTGGGAGTAAAGACCTTCACTTGCTCATGGGTTAAGACTTAATGTAGGAAGAAAAAGCTACACAAATCTACTAATAATCTATTAATAATCAGAACTGAGAATGTATGAAATATGAATCTAAAAAACGAAATAGAACAAATAAAGATTTCCTATGCACTAGTGAGCTAAAATAGATGGTTATTCTCCATTTTGAATAAAAAAATCATAGGTTTTATTATGCTGTGAATGACACCATCATGAAAAATGGAATTTCCTTCAGAGGAAAAAAGGACATGTCAAGATATATCTAGGAGAATCATGCTGTCTGTGATAGGATACTTGTCTACTCAAAGACAAAAAAAAATTAAGATAGCCATTAATCAAATTAGTGCCCTAACCACTTAAACTAGTGATGCATACATTGAAACAGTCTACTAATAACTTCAGCCTGAAATGGATCAAACATATCAAGATGAATTGATAATTATTGGCAATTAGAATGCAAATTTTGAAACATAGAGGAAGGAGCAGTAGTTGGAAAATTTGGTCTCAGTGATAGAAACAAAACAGGAGGCCACATGATAGATGAATGATTTCTTTATGAAAATAGCTCTTCCCATGAACGACAACAAAAGATGATATACATAGACTTCTCCATATGGAATACACAGAAATCACATTAACTACCTCTGTGAGAATAGAAACTAGAGAAACTCAAAATGTGCAGTTAAAATAAGGCCGGAGTCTCACTGTGGAATAAACCATCAGTTGCTCAGATGTATATCAGGTTAAAGCTGAAGAAAATTAAAACAAATCCACAAGAACCAAAATACGACCTTGTATACATTTAACCTGAATTTCAAGAACATCTCAAGAATAAATTTGACAAATACTAACGACAGAAGACCTGATGAACTGTGGGATGACATCAGTAATATCATACATGAAAAAAGGAAATATTAAAAACTTCAGAAAAGAAAGGAGAGGTCAAAGTGAATGCCAGGAGAGACTCTAAAACTTGCTTTTAATTAGAGAGTAGCTATAGAAAATGTAAAATCTCTTTGCAAAGCCTACAAAATCTGTTTGTCCAAGTGAAAGAACATAAAATTTTAGAGTAGCTGGAGAAGACAGGGCCAAATATTATAATGAAATTATGACATACCTATAGTTAGAAAACCAAAATGGAAGAATACACTGTGTATCTCATAAATTGAAAGGAATAAAGAAAAATTCAAATCTCTGTCTGAAATACTGAAGGATCGTGTGGGCAACTTATTGAATGATATAAGTAACTTCCAAATATAGACAAGTACAATAAGGATCTGGAGGGATGGGGTAGAGGAATAGTGATGGTGAAATAAAAGGGAGAATGTTCAGGAGTACAGGAAGAAAAAGAGTGTTTGGAAGCGGATTGTGGGAGCATTCGTACAGTTTTGCTTGATGTGATTGAACTATGGAAGATATAGGTATTAACCCCAAATTAATAATGAATTTAAAGTAAAATAAGGAAAAGTATGAAAAGAATACATTGATTGTATCAAATACATCTAGTCAACATTCAACCATTTCAAAGGGTAGCATATGCTAGAAAGAAAATAGTATTGAAGGAAAAAGTCCAAGCTTCACTGAAGGCTTTAGGCAAAAACTAGGCTCCAGGAATTAATGGAATACCAATTGCAATGTGTAAACAAGCTGATGAAGCACTGGAAACAGTCTTTCGTCTACCCCCAGAAATTTGGAAAGCAACTGACTGGAAGAGATTCATATTTGTATCCCATCCAAAGAAAAGTGACCCAACAGAATATGAATAATAGAACAATATCATTAATATCACATGCAATTAAAATTGCACTAAAGTTCATCCAAGAATAATTGCAGCAGCAAATTGATAAGACAGTGCCAGAAATTCAGTCAGGGTTCAGTAGAGGACATGAAACAATGGACATCATCGCTGGTATCTCATGGACCTTGATTGAAAGCAAAGGATGCCAGAAAATGTTTACCAGAAAATTGTTTTATTGACTATGCCAAGGCATTCTAATGTGTGGACCATAAAAAGAAACTATGGATAGTCTCGATAAGACTGGGCATTCCAGGACACTTCATTGTTGTCATGGAGAATCATCACATGGATCAGGAGGGGTTGTGCAAACAGAAAAAGTGTATAACTGTATGATTTCAAATAAAGTGATGCATCAGGTTGAGGTTTGTATATCCTCATCATTAGTATGCTGAACAAATAACCAGGGAATCTGGATTACATGATGAAGAATGCAGCATCAGAATTGAAGGAAGTCTTTTTTAAAACCTGTAATAGGAAACAACACAACCTTGCTTGCTGAAAGTTTGGAGAAATTTGAAGCACTCAATGATGATGACCAGGGATTGTAGTCTAAAGTTTGGATTACAAGTCAATGTCAAGAAGACCAATAGGAAATTCTCCCAACTGAGCTCATACGTATAACATGATGATAATGGGGCCAAAGATTGAAGTTGTGAAGGATTTCATCTTACTTGGTTTCACAATCAATGCTTGTGAAGCAGCAGCCTAATGATCAAATGAAGCATAACATTGGGCAAATAAGCTGCACAAGACCACTGTAAAGTATTGAAAAAGAGGACTATTACTTTGGAGACTAAGGTGAGTCTGACCCAAGACATGGTATTTTCAACTGCTTCTTATACATATCAAAGGTAGACATTGCATAAGGAAGAGAGAAGAAAAGGACATACATTTGAATTATATTGCTAGGAAGCATAAGGAAAATACCAATAACCATGAAACCAATAACTGAATCTGTTTTCTATAAAGTACAGTCACAATGCTACTTAGAAGCCAAGATAATGAGATTTTGCATCATATACGTGGCGTGCATTGTCAGGAGAGACCATTACCAGGCCATTATGCCTTTAAAATAGAGGGATAGTGAAAAAGATGATGACTCTTAAGAAGATGGACTGTGATGGGCTGAGCTCTGGTGGTGTAGTGGTTGTGTGCGGGACTGTGGCCCACAGGGTTGGTGGTTCAAATCCAGCAGCAGCGCTCTAGGATCAAGACTGGGCTTCCTACTCCCACCAGAGCAGTGATACCCCCAAAAACAAACAAACAAAAAGAAGATGGACTGACATAATAACTGCAACAATGGGCTTAGCATAAGAATAATTAATAAAATGTTAATTTAAAATTTTAATAAAAATTATTATAAGAATAACTATAGGGAGGACACAAATCCTGTATAGGTTTTCTGAGACTTTATAGGGACAGCATCATTTTCTTTTGAGCTTTACTGATAATGGTTTTGAATCAATGACATGGTTAGCTGCCCTAACACCTGAATGACAGGATAATGTCTCCTCAAATTATAAGAAGGAAGAAGATTCCTTCTTATAATTTGAGGAGATGGAAATTTGAGAAAATAGATTTTCCCATTACTTCCAGACTACATTCTAGAGACAGCTTGAATCAACTTTAGAAATCAGCTAATCATACTTTTGACACTGATTGTCTTGTACATTATTCTAAGGTGAACTATTAATTGTGTGGCAGATAATTTCCTATAGTGTATTTTGTCAGAGGTTTTTTTTCAAATGACCTAAGGTATTGGCTACATTCCACTTGGCTGACTCTTGTTCAGTTTGTGAGTATCCAGTCTTACAAAAGTCTCCTCAATTTGTAGATCCCTATTTCATTGCATTTCCTTTCCTGAAAAATCATTGGAGTTCCTAGGCAATGTACTAAGTTTCAAAGTTTCATCCTAATAGTGATGCTTTGAAGATGTTCCGATCAATTCAAATCAAGAAATACATGTTTGAAATTCAGCATATAAGCACAATGGTTCTGAAACTTGGCCATGTGATTTGTGCACATTGGGTGGACCCCGGTAAAGAAGTATAATCATCTTGCAGTCTCTTACATGATCTAGACTTTTCCAAACAAGTGAGGTGGTGCCAGTAACAAGTTGACTAAATCAGATATTTTCATTTCCTTGCAAATCCTGGCAATACTTAGGTCTGTTTGATTAAATCATGTCAAGGAACACCTTCAACAACATTCATGTGTATATGTGTGTGTGTGTTTGAATGGCATATATACATACATATGTATATATTTGTTTGTGGTGTAGAAAAAAAGCATCTTTAATTTCCTGAAGATTTTCATAAATAATATACTTCTGAAAGGCCAAAATGAGAAAACACATTGTAGTAGCAAAGAAACATATTTCATTATTCATTCATTAATTAATATTATGAGACACTATGAGAAGGTGCCTTTTAGAAACAAAAGAGTCTCACCCTTCCTAATGCTACAAACCTTTAATACAGTTCCTTCTGTTGTGGAGACCCTTCCCCCAACCATTAAGATTATTGTCGTTACTACTTCATAACTGTCATTTTGCTATTGCTATGGATCAGGCAACTCCTGTGAAAGGGTTGTTCAATTCCCAAAGGGGTCGAGACCTATTGGCTGAGAACCATTGCCCTAGAAGCTAACGTATCATAGCAGGAATGGGAACAATTATACATGGACAGCTTGCTAGAAGCTTACCTTCTCTAGAATAAAGGTGGAACATCCTCGTTGCACTCTTGAGTTACATAGTCAGAAAAAGAAAACAAGGAAGAGGTGCCCAGTCAACATTGACAGTTGACTATGCCCCTTTAAATGTTTGCTCTTCTCCGCATTGCCAGCCAGAACCCGATGTCCTGCATCAGGCTCTGGAAAGGGCTCGCTATGCTGTTTTGGAGTTTCCCATTCCAGGGCTCCAGTCCATAATGATTCCCTTTCCAAGCATCCTTCAGGCCTGTCCACATTTTACAAATTTGGGTCTGTTCCGATTTCTATGCCTTTGCCATGACTGAACCGGTACGAACCAGTTAGGAGTCCTGTTTTAAATAAGTGAAAAGAACCAGAGCGTCTGGCAATGATTTTCTCCTGTGTCGTTCCAGCTTCTCCCATGACATTTAAGATATACAAAGTCATATTTGAATGCTTTGTTGTGACCACTGTGTGTTACCAGAAATAAACTCAGGTCAGGAGAAATCACATATGACTACCACTCTTTCTTTCCAACTACTGGTAGACAAAACATCTGAAACCTTGTATTTCCCCAAAGTGTATTCTGGGAAGGTCTTTAAGTTATTAACTTAAATAAACACGTTTATTTTCATTGAGTAAAATTAAGTTGATAATAACAAAAATGAGAGCTAACATTTACCCAGTGTTAAGTATCAGGAAAGTTCTTACTTTCATTAGGTTAGTATTTTTTGATCACCATTTAGAGCATAAAAATTGAGGTGAAATTAGAATAAGTATAACTATACTACTCATCAAATTTTTACGTTCATAAAATATTTGATGTGCCATTGTGATCAGCTAAAACATTTCATTGCAGATGCATCTTTCTTGTTTATTTTTAAACACTTTAATTTTGTCATCATTCTCAGATCCACAATATTAATTGTGTATCCATTCTCCTCTATATTACTATTTTCTTCTTTAATAGTGCACTTGATAATAGTAGCACCTACTCAGTGTTGAAGCCAGAGTCTTTGTGGCATAGGCAGAAAGAGAGAACCTGGAGAGGTGGATATTCTTTTCATCAGTGATTGTTAATACAGTTTTCCTGAAATGATTCTAAATATATTATCAGTAAAACTTGCGTGTGGCATTTGGAAGTTAATACTTGAAAACACAAAGGGTGACATTATAGGAAAAATAAAAACACAAGAAGAATTCTACCAATTTACTGAAATAAATCACAGAAGACTAACTACCCTGTCTGGGGCAAGGACAGTATTTTCAGCATCATAGCTCCAGAAAGGGGTAAAATGCTTGATAAACTAAGAGGTTAACAAAAAGAGAGAGAGAGAGAGAGAAACTCGATGAGATACATTGGCAAGGTGGTGACAGCCGTAGACTCAACCGTCACGACTGTGCAGGCAGCGCAGGACCAACCAGTGCTTCATGCCCTTGTACATATACAGCTGCTGGGAATGAACAGCCCGAAAAGCTCTCCTGTCCAGTCTCATCACCCATCACATTTTAATGATATGAAGAGTGTAGAGTTGGAAGGAAAAGCATCACTTCAACATCATTATCCAATCATTATTTTCAACAGTGAGACCTTATGGATATTGATTCTGTTTATATATACTTTTAAACCATGGTTAATAGAAAACAATAAATGTGTATGGGTGAGACTCCAGGGAAGTGAAGTAGAATATTTGAAAATCATTTTTAATAAGAAATAAAGACTACCTTAGTTTTACAAGGACATGCATGAGGTCATTGATAATTCCGCAATAAGTCTCAATAACATATTCTGCAATAAAATATTCTCCAATAACAGTCAATAAAACTATATGTTATTAAGATAAGAAGAAAATATTGTGCCATCTAAAATTAAAAACAAAATAGATGAATAACTCAGATCAGAGGAAAGGGGAGAAACAAATAAATAAAATGAATGGAAATTACGAATATTTCTCAGTTGTAATGATGGTACTAGTGTGGTCATATTTAAAACTGCGATCATGGGGCTGAGCTCTGGTGGCATAGTGGTTGTGCGCGGGACTGTGGCCCTCTGGGCTGGTAGTTCAAATCCAGCAGCAGCTCTCCAGGAGCCAAACTGGGCCTCCTACTCCCACCAGAGGCAGCGATGCCATAAAACAAAAACCGCAATCATAAGAAAATCTACAGCATTAAATTTTCTTTAATTAATAATGAAATAATAAATAAATCCATGAATTAAAACTTCCACTACTGCAATCTTCATGCAGCTAAAGAGGATGGAGGAAAATTAAGCAAAGGAGGCACTATATTGTGATTTAAGTCAATGGTCACTGACTGATGGAAAACAAATGAGGTGATCATTGTAATTGCCCACATTACGGTCTAGAGATGACCTGTAGGCTGAAATGCAGGTAAGGGGAATATAGACAGAGCCCAGAAGTCCCCCAGGAGGTGGTGAAACAGAGGTGGACCTATGTAGAAAGCTCAGAAGCTTTGGAGGGAAATAAAGAAGAATAAGTAGAAAATGTATTACACAAGAGAGAATGGGAAGATCTGCAGAATGACTCACTCAAGAATCAAAGTTGCTAAGACGAATACATCAAGGAACTCATCCGGGCTTGAGGGCAGGAGGAGAATTGCTTGAAAGGAAAAATGAAAGGAAAAGGAAAAATCCTCAGAGCCAGAACAGAAACTGGAATAATGTTCCTGTGGTTGGCATGTGAATCTTATCACTCACAGAGCCCACGTCAGCATTTTCATAGGAGTTTTGTCTCAGTGACGGTCAAAATGATAAGATCAATGTTGTTCTGATTTGGTGTCATAAACCCTAAAAGTAAGACTTGAATGAATAAAATGAATTCCAAATAATTTGACCACATCTCAAACAGAAAAAAACATCACAAATACCTTGCAAAAATAAAATTCGCTGTTTGGCATCTAACTGAAATTAACATACACGCAAGGAGACAGGAAAATATTACCCTTAATGAGGCGATAAATCAAGCAATCAGAATTGACCCAGAATTGAAACAAATGACAGAATCTATCGGTGAAGGCTATTTCACATTTCAATACTTCAATACAAGGATATTTCAGAGTCACTCTAACTCTCCCCCACATGCGCATGAAGGTAGAGCAAAGATGCAAAAATATTGCAAAGAAAGTTAGAAGATACACAAATAGAACCAAATTAAGCTGAAAAGATAAATGCTGGGGTTTTTTTTACTTTGCATTGTAAGATATAGTAAGTGAAATGAAGATGTTCACCAATCAAAAGCAAATAATCTAATAATAAGAATAGAAAAAAATTGACTAGACACTGCCAAAGGAGATATGCAGGGATAGCTAGCTAGTGAGCTCTAGAGAAGATGTTGAGCATCAGTAGTTAATTGGAAATGTAAATTTAAACCCAAATGAGAGCTCTCTACACTCCTGCTAATATATCCAAGATAAACGAAAGTGATCATACCTAGTGGGAGTGAGCATACGAAGGAACTAGTGCACTGTATACAGCTGGTGAAAATGTAAACTGGTGCAACCACTTTGGAGAACTGTGACAATGTGTTTTTGTTTTAATTCATTAACTTGTTCTTGCCACTAACCTAGCCATAGTATTCCCCATCAATTACTTAAGAGAAATGAAAGCATATCTACAGAAATACTTGTGTAAGAATGGTCACTGAGAAAAAGATAATTATCACTGAAGCATTATTTTAACAGTCGAAAATTTAAAGCAAACAAAACAAGAGTAAAACCAAAGCAAGCAAAGAAAATGATTATTAAGGATAAAACCAGAAATCAATCAAGTATGCGGAAGAAAACCCTCCCAATTAAAGAACAATCCCAATAATATTGATAGAAAAATATAAAATGTTGCCAACTAAATCATCAAGAAAAGAATGAGGCAGGGGAAGAAGGTATCTAGGAAGACATTAAGGATACAGGCATTGGTATCCACAGCACCCCATCTTAGTCAGAAGCCATGCCTCTCTGTGGTTCTCAGCCTCTTAGTCATTTGTTCCTTTGGCTTGGCCTCAGTGAGCTAAAAAGCATTCCTGTCATCCTGTCTCACTGCCCCATGATCTCAGTTGGCTGAATCTTCTGCTAAGATACCCAGGCGAACGTTGAGAAGAGCTCTATACTTGTGTTCATTCATAAGAACAGTGATTGAACACAAAGTAAAAATGATCAAACTGCATAATTAATATCACAGGCAAGTAAATGTATGCTAAAGATCTTCAAAGATGGCCACAACAAAACATCCACAGGGAGCTCTCAGATACTCAAGTAGAGTTAGAAGCGCATGTGGCAGAAGGACTATCATGCTGACAGCAGATGGATCTTGGGTGGCACCATTTGAAATAATTGAATCAATTAATTTTGGTATAGTGACTATGGATTCCATTTGCTTTAACTAATCCACATGCTAGCACAAATTTCAAGTTCCAGTTTTTTTCTTTTTTCCCCTGTTCAATGATCTTTTACTTTTTTCAGATATGTTGTTCTTAATGATACCCACAATTCATCAGTTCCTCTGCTATTAGGATTCAATTCGAAAAAAACCTTTTCTTAAGATGGTCTCTGAATTCTGGGGGATATGTTCAAGATTCCATTTTGACTTCGTGGGCTTGTTTTAATTTTGCTAAGCTTCAATATGATCTTGCATATAAGCAAGCCACTCTACAATGGCACCTTTCCATGGTTTGGCTAATGATGCTAGGTTTATCCATTGCCTCTTTCCACAGAGGCGACCAATTGGAGTGCTGTGCATTTCACCTGGAACGGTCTATGTGCATAATCACCGTTCATGTTGTTGTAAACAGTTTACACTGAAGATACCCTTGGTGTTGCAGAATGGCATCATGGAATCTCTAACATAATTTCTATCACCAGGGCCGTATTTTTAAGGTACTGATCCTTACCCATCGTGTCCAATTTTTACATTACGTCCATCAGGAATTACCATGCAACTTGATGACATGTTTCATCAGTTTCATATAGAATATGCTTTTAGAGTTCATTACTTTATTTATCATTAGTTACAGAGGTGGCATGTAAATTTGAATACTGGGGGCACTAGTTTTTCTTGCAGGTGTATAGATAGTACCTTTTCACCGACAGGTGAAATGATAATAAATGAGACATTAGTCCTCTTGAATTTGCCATCCTTAACAAAATAGGTCATATGATTTCTGACTCACAAGGACCATAACTAGTCTATGTCAGCTCACTGATGCCTAGAATATTGATTTTTATATGTCCCTCTTCATTCTGATGACCTCTCATTTTCTTAGATTCATACCTCCTAAATTCCATGTCTCATCTTTGCATCTACTTCTCATTCCGAGCCATGCTCTCTCATTCTAATTTGTCTAATTCCCCCAAAATATGTGCCCCATCCTCCTAAGGTGTATTTTCTTAAAACATATAATGAATGGGATACTTTCTCTTATAGCCTTGAAGTTAATTTATTTGTATTTGTTGTTTGTTTGTTTTACTTTTCTTAATTGACTATATTTCCTCAGTCAAGAAATTAAACAGTATATTGCTTTGGCAAAAAAATGCTGCACAAGGTCCCTTTAAATTTTTTACCAGCAGAGATGTGGATGTTAGAATAATAGTACGATTTAACATATGAAAACTACCTATCATTTTCAAGTACCTGTTGATTTTTGTTCTTATAAAAGTGTCTTTAAAAAAGTGTCTTATTAGGGTTCACTGATATTCTGTCAGTTTATTCTATCTCTGGAAGAAAAGAAAATATAACTAAAAAACTTCCAAATTTATTTTATACTTATTAATATAAATCTACTTAAATGTGAATGGAGTGAATGTATTTTTGCTACTAGTATTCAAAATTGCATAAGCAACCACCAAATGATGAGAGAGGACAAAAAAAGTTACCAAGAAAAGATGAAAGTCATCCCCACCACCCCACTCTTCACTGGTGCTGAAATCTGTTGCAAGCTATCTTTCTTTGTAATATTTCAGCACTCCTTGACATTGCAGATGGTCACTAGCATGCGTTCCTTCACTGACTTTCCATGCCTTCACTAACTTAAACATTTTGAGGATTTGTGTATTACTCACCAGTGGTAGAATAAATTAGTAGGCTTAAAATTGATTTAAATTACATCTGATATTTCAAAGACATAAATCATGTTTTTATAGTATTACCACAGCCCCCAAGGGGTATTATATAATCGCTTGGCTACAGGTATGTGCTTATCAATTGGTCTTTTCTCATTTTGGAATATGCATCATGATTGGTATTGTTTTTCTTTCAGCTCAGTAATTTAGTTCAGTAAAAACAAATCTTCACTTTTCCTCTTTGTATATTCCACTACCAGTTTTCCAGCAAAAATAAAATAAAATAAAATAGATCGTCAGGAGTAGTTGGGGCAATATCCTATATGTTCCATGATAATATATAAATATTTTAAGGGAAATATTTATTTTCAATATGAAAGTCTGTGTAGTTTTTTAGAAAAAATATTTTTATTTCTGTCCACTAGTAAAATATGACATAGTTCAGATTTCCAGGTCATTTAATAAAGGTATCTGCATGTTGTTATTTTCTTTCTGAAAAACTTACTACTATAATTTTAGGGGGCTATAAAATCAAGGAAATTATTTAACTTGTTCTTTATTCCTTAAGAAGAGTGAATAGGCTGTATTATAAATTGTTTGACTTATGGATTGTGATTACTTATTTTAGGAAAACAGTTCAATAAACATCTAGTAGTGATTATGTGTATAGACTATTGAGATAGACTCAGTTCAAATCTTGGTTTTAACATTAACAGCCTTTGGGAGTCATGGCTCTTGGTTTCTTCATTTTAAAAATGTACCTAATAATGATTCTCCTTAGTAATCATAAGTAGTTTAAAGACAGCTAACACATGAGAAATTTAATAGAGTATCAGGTTTCAATTAATTGCCACTATTATCTTTGGGTTAGTCTAGGTTCTTTAGAGGACCAAATCAGCGATGTGTATTATATATATATATATATAAAATTTTATTGGGGGCTCTTACAGCTACTACAACATTTAGTACATCATTTGTATCAAGCACATTTACACACATGCAGCCACATACATTTCCAAACATTTTCCACTTGAGCTCTTGGTACGATGTGTATATTTTTATCAAATGACTAATACAACTATAGAAGCAGGTAAACAGTCTGGTTCAAGTCAAATGGGTCAGATGTTAAGCTGGACCTTTCCCTTACTATTGCTTAGGTGGGACTGGTCTAGAGGGAAGGACATTAGTGGGGAACCAGAAAACAGAAAAAAGCAAACAGATCCCAAACTGGAATGCTTATGACTGCAGAATCTAGTGAATTCTAGGCCAGTAGGTGAGATGACAGGACAGATGAGAAGGAGGTGATGGTTTCTGGGGTTGGCAGGCAATATGACAAACTGTTGGCTCAAGTCCAAAGAACTGGAGGTTAAGGAGCCAGACGCGGCATCTTAACCTGACAAGAAACTAGCTATCTTCCTCATCAAACCATGCTTCCATCAAGGCAATTTCATTGTCCCCTCATATAACCCAATTCATCATCAGGGATACCTAACTTAGTTACAACATCCAGTTATAAAGGAATTAAGTCTCACCTCAAGGGAACTTTCTTTCACTTGCATGAGGGCAGTAACCAGTGAAAAGGAGTTTCACTCCACGCTAATCATCTTACAAGTGATTGGCTGTTTACAGCAGATTCCATTATGGACTTGATTACAATGTGTTATATAACATCCTGGGAGCTTATTAGGCCTAAACTATGAAAACAGTGAGAATCCTGACCCAGCCAAGTCAACAGAAAAGCTAAATATCAAAATCATTAACTATGATATTAATATTATCATTACTAAGGGAGCTCTTCTAAGATGTTAGTTAAGTACATTCCATTGTAAGATTTAAAACAGAAACTTTAAGTCTTGATTCCATACCTTTGCCTCCATTGTCCAGAAAAATATTTTCCAGAAAAATGTTAGAAAAATTATTCATGCTATTATAAACTTATGACTACATCATTTATAAATAGAATTTATGTGACAATTTCTTTTGCTAAGAAAAACTTGGATCAATAGTGCATTTATAAAGTTAATAAAAACATTCTATGTATAAAACAAATACATTTTAGAGTGTTGAAGAGAGATTTTCTTCAGAATTGGTTACATTAAAAAATCAAAACTGTTCAATAGAAAATGTTCAATTCATGTAGGGAGAGAAATTACTCTCAGTATTCCCATATTCAACACTCAGAAAATAATTTTCCAATTAATATGATTTGCTTCACAATAGTAATATCCTGTTTCTATCTCCTTATACTTCAAAAAGTAGTAGAATATTCTCTTTCATGATTTCAGTAGCTATTTTTTCTTTAAGTCCAAGTCAGCAAAACCTTGCACACAGTCTAATGACAAAGAAATAAAAGAAAAACAAAACAAAAAAATCATGAGAAAACAAAACAGTAGACTGAAAAGGATAGGGTTTTATTTTCTTCCTTTCTTTTTAAAAAAAAGATTATTTTCCCATTGTATAATTTATTTTATTTCTCTTTTGATTCCTTATTACCTAAGCTTTGTAATATTGCTTGTTTTATAAATAATAAAAATAGACACATTTCATTTTTATCCCTTCTTATTATGATACCTTTTAGCAATTTTCTCCTACTATATTCCTAAATCCAAAGCTTGAACATGTTTACATCTCTTGCTTTTTGAAAATCTCTCAATACTCTTTTTCTCTCCAGCTTTCTTGTTTCTTCTGGGTTCTTGTACTAATCGCATAAATGAGGATCTCTTATGGATGTGATCTTTTAAAAAATGTATTCCCAAGCTCAACTTGTCCCAAAGATCACCACATCTCAAGTGAGTGTCAGAGACAGACCTACAGAGAATCTTACTTTGCTGCAGCATTGATATGATAGTCTTCAAATAGGCGGATTGTCTTACAGACCCTCCAACAAACCTCTTCTAACAAAAAGAGGCTGACTCCTATCTCCTCTGATGAGAGAAAGTGAATTTAATCAAGACCACATTTCCTAGATAGGGAAAAGATTGCTGGTAGCTATTATCAGCTCTCACTTCTCATGAAGAAGTGTTTACAAATCTATTGAAGGCAGATGCTACTTTCTCTTAGATAACAATGTCTGTAGTTCTAGGGACTACCACACAGTCTTCACAGATTTCCTAGCTGTCTATAAAACTGAGATCACCACTTTACTTTCATAGACAGAGGAACAGATGAAAGTCTATGTGAATTCTGAGGTTTATACAAATGACAACTCACTACTTGAGCTTATTATGGTCCTTCAGCCTCAGCGACACCACCTCCACCTATGTCAGGAAGAAAATATGTTTGTGGTTAGCACTACCTGACATTAATATATTTATAGAATTTCCTTTCCTTGAATGACAAAGGAACCCTGGAAGCACCGTGGCTTAGACATTGGGTGCCTAACATCAAGGGCGACCATTCCAACTCCCCAACAGCTCCACAGGGCAAAGAGAGGACTACTTTCCTAAAGATTGCCAGTCTCAGAAAAACTAGGGTTACCAGGAGTCGAGATGGATTTGACAGAAGTAGGTTATTTTAGTTTTCCAATAACGAAAATACAGCAGAAGTAATGTTACCTCACTTTTAAGTTAACTTCTAAAAGTGCTGTGTCATCCATAACTCTCCCTTAGAATTCCCCCACTGTCATGTTGTGGGAAGAGGTCCGCTGGAGTGAACTGGGTGTTGGATTCTTCAGCCCTGGCAAGCCATGAGGTAGATGATGGCCTGCTTGGTCACATTTGTGATGACAGCCTTCTGAGAGTTCTTCAGTCCAAGGCACCCACTTAAGCTGTGGCAACCTTCATGACTCTCAGAAATGAATCAATAATAAATGTTGATAGTTTTAAACTGGGGGAAACATAGGGGTAATAAACTATTGTTTTCATAACTGCTGAGCCTCTATGCAGGGGTCCTCAAACTAGGGCCCACAGGCCACATGCGGCCCACCAAGGAAACGTTTCTGGCTGCTGGTTATTTTTGCCACCACTGCTGTCCTGCTTAAGAACTGACTCATCCCGAGCTCTCAGTGAATTTGTTCATAGTTTTGTTTTTTTTCCCCATAGTTTTTTTTTTTTTTTAATTATAGTCTGGCCCTCCAACGTTCTGAAGGACAGTGAATTGGCCTCCTGTTTAAAAAGTTTGAGAACCCTATGGCAGTGGTTCTCAACCTTTCTAATGCTGCGACCCTTCATGTCATGGTGACCCACCTTCCCCCAACCATAAAATTATTTTTGTTGCTACGTCATAACTGTAATTTTGTTATGAATTGGGAAAGTCCTGTGAAAGAGTTGTTTGACCCCAAAGGAGTTGCAGCCCCCAGGTTGAGAACTACTGCTCTATGGGATCCAGTGACTGTCATATCCTTAATTATGTGGCTAAAATATTGAATTTCGTGGAAAGTCCCCAATTCAACCAATTCATCTCTCCCTGTCCCAACACATGTCTTTTCTTTATTTGGCCTCTAAAGTCTTCCACTTAGAAAACTTGGACTTTTCTGTTTTCCTTTGGGAACTTTTTCTATGCATCTTACACTACTTCCTAATCTTTGAAATATCCAATAGCCCATGAACTTGAGGCATAATTCTCTGTGCCTGCTTTATCTGTGCACAAGCCCTTAAAGATGCCATCTGCTTTCCTATGGGGGGAAAAATGAAAGGGAAACCTCTCTGAAAGTAGGTGCCTGGCGTCTATATATATATTTATTTTCTTAACTTCTGAAAAAACTTAAAGTGCCAGTCAAATCACATATTGAAACTGGCCCAGAGGTCGTTCCACACTGCTAAAATAAATGTTAACTTAGAATATGCAGGTAAACAAAAACAGGCACAGCAAAATCACCAGGTCTTCTGCGTGTTTAAAATGCCCCATGGCAGTGTTCCTGGAAACCTCCACTGACAGCAAAAAGGAAGGCACGCATGTGGAAATGCACAATAATGGCTTGTAAAATAACTTCCAAATTACAAGGAGTCAAGTATTCTGGTTTCTCTCAAGGTCCACTGGCCATTACCAAGCTTAATGGGTACAGGTGCAGTTGTTTCTTTCTTTCTTTCTTTTTTTTTTTGCAGTTGTTACTTATGTTTTTGTTTTCACTTAATCCCATTATCACCGGGTGTGACCCATGCCCACCCCATCTGCTTGTCCTCACTGTCCCCTCATTGAACACTGACAGCACAAACTCTACATACCAATGGAAGGGAAAACAAAATCTTGATCTCACCACGATTCCATAGTGAATGACCTTTCATTTTGGAGCTCACAGGCCTACAACTGTGGAAGCCTGTGGTTGAGTGAATTTTCTTGAGCTATTCATGATTTTTTTTTCCTCATAATGCCACAATTGTCACATGTTCAGTTCCTAGGTAAAGAATACTACAAAAATTCATTTTTCATTCTCATTGTGTTTCTTTTTAATTTATATTTTATCAATGTGTCATGAGTTTTCTATCAATGCCTCCTAAGTGCCTCAAAGGTAACATATCCCTTTCTCCTTATTCTAAGCTATTTCTTCTTAAAATTCCCAGCAAAGTTTTTCCCTACTAAAAAAAAAAACATGCTGTGTGTTTTGAGTGTAGATACTCTAAGCAGAAAAAAAGAGCAATCTGATTGGAAACAAGCCAGACAGGGCGGAATGGTTGAAGGAAATGTTTCAGTTTCATGGTTTTCGCTCATAAATATTACTGTTTACTTGGAAAAAAGCCAGAGATACCCTGGGAGTTGGCTTTAAAAAGCACACACCTTGAAAGGTGAGATTATACTTGCTGTTTCCAGATGCATAATATGGTCTGCTGCCTATTCTCCCATACTGCATACTAACTTCAGTGTCTCAGTTTATTAATAATTAAGACATAATTCTATTTTTAACTGAAAAAGTTAATCCACACATAGGTTTAATGAGAAAATTTTACATCTACATAGTCACAACTGGAAAAATCAACTTGAGAGAAGTTATTTGAAAATATCACAATTGCTCATTCTCATGGTTCCAATGTAACCTTTAGGAGCAGAGCAACAATTGTCCCCAGTGTTCCTTTCCCATCTCTTCTTTTTCTATTGCTTGTGGAGACCTCAGGACACCATTTTGTCAGCGCCCATGCTGAGTATTGATCACATGACTTGGCTATTTTTCATTTACTTGTATGTTTGTCTCTGGACTCTGAGCTCACTCCTCTACACATTTATAAGTAAAATGCTCATAAGTGAAATTTTAAATCAATTTTTGTTTTAAGAAGGATTTTCTAGAGAAACAAAACCAGGACACTAATAATTTTATATTTATTTATGTAGAAAGATCTCTAACATAAGGAATAAACAGTTAATCTATAAAGCAGTATGAATGGCTCAGTGCACCTTACTTCTGTGAGACAGCTAATACACTGGCAGTCCTTGAGTCTCAAGGGTCCTCGAGTAGTTATCTGTAGAGCAATTCAGGCTATCTGGACATAGGCAGCAAACAGTAAGGCAGGCAGGTCACCAACAGCCAGCCAGATGACAGTATCTGACTATATCCAGTTCAAGAGATGTATATTCCACAAGCATGGCAAAGCAGGTCTTCAAGGAACCTCAATTTAGAGTGACACAGTTCATGGATTAGATGTACCATGGGTAGTGTAGCTTGTAAATCAAGGCACAGAACAAGCAAGGCAGCTAACTGTGCACTGGTTCGAAGATCTAAGAGCAAGAGAAAGGCAAGGTTCATCAAGTCATTTATATCTCGGCCCTTCAATTAATTTCACATGTGTTCATTGGTCATGTTGGCACAACAAACCTACCTATCTTCATTGGCTATGTTGGCACAACAAACGTACCTATCACAATTCACCTTTTGTCAACTTGGCACCTGTAACTCAATTCTTTAGCCATGTATAATTTGCAGACATTAATGAAATCAAAAATTTAGTATCAAACATCTAACATACATACAAATGAGAACACAATGAGCCCAATTGTATCTGATATATTATACATGAACAAAGAAAAGATATTCAATAAGCACATATAAAGAAAATACACTAAGAATCACAAACTTCGCTTTTTCAATTGATCACATGGTCATCACATGATAGGTAGAGCCACCTTCTTTTACTACCCATTCTGTATTATCTTTGCCCTCAGCAAGTAACTCAGCTGGATACGGTTTTTGCCTGGTGGGGTGGGTGACTCAGACCTTCATTCCTGAGGGGATCTGGGTCATTAGATATCCTGTCAGGAATGGATTGTTATAATTTACCATTTAACTTCAATCACAGGGCATGGGAGCACTAAGAGTCGGTCTATAGGATCTCCTGGATTCCAGATATATTCTTCTTTACCCCCATTATGTAACACCAGTCCAATTTCTCCTTGGTAATCATGATCAGTCACCACTCAGTACAGTAACACCCTTTCTGATCTGGTGATCCAACAGCATAAGAATCCCAAAGGGGCCAGGGGGTAGTCTCAACTGTAGGTTCAATGGAATCTGTGCTGTGTTTGTAGGTGGTAGAGTTCTTTGATCCAGGATCAGGACTTCCAGACCTGAAACACATAGGGTTGCTGAGACAGGAAGCAAAAATTCTGCAAGTGGATCACTAGGAATAATAGTGAGTGTGCCATATCAGTTTCCACCCCTTGGTTCCTGGACCCATGAATTCTGGCTATTGGAAACACAGCAACATATAGTGGCCGCTGGCTTAGAGCCTATACAGCTTCCTGGAGAACATTATCCCAGCCCTGCAAATTGTTACCACCTCGTTGGCGCTTTAATTGTGTCTTTAGGAGCCCAGTCCATTGTTATATCAAGTCAGCTGCTTTAGGATGATGAGAAACATGATACAGCCAGTGGATTCCATGGGCGTCAGCCCATTTCCACACTGGATTTGCTGTGAAGTGAAGTGAGTTTTTTAATCTGAAGCAATACTATGTGGGTTGCCATGCCAGTGGATGAGACACTCTGTAAGTCCACGAATGGTAGTTTAGGCAGAAGCAATGCATGCTGGGAAGGCAAATCCCTATCCAGAACAGATGTCTACTCCAGTAAGAACAAAATCCTGCTCCTGCCATGATGGAAGTGGTATTATGTCATCAACCTGCCACCAAATTGCCAGTTGGTCACCTCAAGAAGCAGTTCCATATCTTGAACACAATGTTAGTTTCTGGTGCCGGCAAATGGGGCACTCAGCAGTGGCGATACCAAGTCAGCCTCGATGAGTGGAAGTCCATATTGTTGGGCCCATGCATAACCTCCATCCCTACACCATGTCCACTTTGTTCATGTGCCCACTGGGTGAAAACAGAAGTGGCAGAGGAAAGAAGAGGACCAGTCTATACAATGAGTGCCATCTATCCACTTGACTGTTAAAGTCCTCCTCTTCAGAGGTGACTCTTTGGGTAGCATTCACATGAGACATGATTACTTTCTTGGTCCATTCAGAGAGGTCTATCCATATTATCTCTTCCCCACACCTCCTTGTCACCACTTTTCTAATCATGTTCCTTCCAATTCCCTGATCATCTAGCCAAGCCACTAGCCACAACCCATGAATCAGTATACATTCTCACAATTGGCCATTTTGATTGCAGACAAACTGAATGGCCAGGTGCACTGCTCACAGTTCTACCCCTTTGGGAGAATTTCCCGTAACCACTCTCCTTTAGGGGGATTCCAGAAAGGGGCTGTAGTGTTACTACTGTCCACTTATGAGTGGAACCTGTATATTATGCAGAACCATCCACAAACTAAGCGTGACTCTTCTGTTCTTCAGTCAAATTATCATAAGGAATTCTCCAGGGGGCCATATGTGCAGAGGGAAGGTACTGTGACAGGGGTGGAGATTGTGGGTATTTGGGCCACATCTTCATTCAACTTACTTGTACCTTCAGGTCCTGCTCTGACCTTATCTTGTATATACCACTTTCATTTAACAATGGAGTATTGCTGCACGCATCTAATTTTATGACTTTGTGGTCAGAGAATACCCAGTTAAGGAATGATAGTTCAACCCTCATAGTAGCCCATGATGAGGCTTTCAGTTGCCACCAAGGCCCAGTAATAGGTCAACAGCTGTTTTTCAAAGAGGGAGTAGTTGTCTACAGAAAATGGCAAGACTCTACTCCAAAATCCCAATGGTATGCTGTGATTCACCAATAGGGGTCTTCCAAAGACTCCACACTGCATCTTTATTGACAATTGACACCTCTAGCACCATTGGGTCAGCTGCATCATATGGTCCCGGTGGCAAAGCAGCTTGCACAGCAGCCTGAACCTATTGCAGAGCCTTTTTTTGTTCTGGGCCCCACTCAACATTGGAGGCCTTTCATGTCACTTGATAAATAGGTCAAAGTAGAACAAGTGAGAGATATGTTACTTCCAAAATCCAAAGAGATCCACTAGGCATTCTGCCTCTTGTTTTGTTGCTGGTGGGAGGTGGGGTGTACGATGAAATATCTTATTCTTTACTTTAGTAGTAATATCTTGACATGTCCCACACCACTGGATCGCTAGAAATTCTGCTGAATCTTCATTGCATTATTTTCCCAACCTTTTGTATGTAGATGTTGTACTAAAGAATCTAAAGTCTTTGATAAATTCTCAGTTGGTCCAAATCAGTATAATGTTATCAATATAATGTACTAGTGTGACATTTTGTGGAATACTCAGGCAATCAAGGACCCGTCAGACTAAATTATGGCACAGGGCAGAAGAGTTGATATATCCTTGGGGAAGAGTTGTGAAAGTGTATTGTTGCCTCTGCCAGCTGAAGGCAAACTGCTTTTCGTGATCCTTTGAGACTGGTATTGGAAGAAAGACATTGGCCAAATCTGTAGCTGCATACCAAGTACCAGTAGAACTATTAATCTGCTCAAGCATTGAAATCACATCTAGAATTGTAGCCGCAATTGAAGTCACCAACTGGTTAAATTTATAATAATCCACTGATATTCTCCACGATCCATATGTTGTCTGTACAGGCCAAATATGTGAATTAAATTGGGACGTGGTAGGAATAACAACTCCTGCATTTTTCAAGTCTTTGATGGTGGCACTGATCTTTGCAGTCCCTCCAGCAGTGACATACTTCTTTTGGTTTTCTATTTTTCTAAGCAACCGATGTCTTATATTTGGGAGAAAAAAAAGGAACATATTGTTTTCTCAAAAGCAGAAGCAAGAAATATGATTCACATTGCTAATTCAATTGACCTTATGGCTTCATGCAAATAAAGGTAACCAAGATATGTATGTCTGTATACATTTGCATATATATCATACTGTGTGCATATATCATATATATTCAAATAAAAGCAATTAGAAATTTTGTTAAATGTTCTCTTGGATGTGTGAGTCTAGTTGATTTTGTTGCATCCAAGTACATTTGTAGTTGTCCCAACTAGGTTGTGCAGCTTGGGTATTGATTGTTTATCTTCTACATCATTGTAGAAGAATTGTATGTCACACGCAATGCATTTAATTTATGTAAAATATATACACCCATTCCTCACTATTGACTTGGTTAAGTTCCACAGACTAGCTCTAGGCACAATGGAAAAGTGGAGGATGATCAGCTCTGATCACAGAACTGAGTATGACTACATGATTACAAAAGTTGCCAAATTGTATCATTGCATAACCCCCAAACCACTGAGGCTCATAGCTTAGCTAAGGTGGCACTTCACCTTGGACATCAATCACCCTTTAACCTTAGAATTGATTACTTACAAATATTCCTTGTCAATGTGCAAATAGTTGGGTAATAGGATGTTTTATTATTTTCAAAGTATGACATTTCAAATAATAGGAAAGTTCATAAAGTTATGAGTATTACATAATTTATTGCAGTTATTAAGTCAGATTGTTTTCTATAACACCCATGTCATATTTTATTATTCTTCACTATATTTGCTTTTGCAGATAATGTGTTATAACCCTGTATTAAGTAAGTCTATCAGCACCATGTTTTTTCAGCATCTGATCACTTCATGCCTCTGTGTTGTATTTTAGTTATTCCCAAGGTATTTCAAACTTCCTAATAATACTTTTCTCTACTTAAGAGGATCAGTATGATTCAAAATCAACTTAACAGGGTGTTTTTTGTTGTTGTTTTTAAATTATAGTATAAGCATAACTTTTTTCTGCACTGGGAAATAAAAAATTATTTTTGTAACTTGCATATCATGCTGTTAATTTTACAGTACTGGCCTGGAATAAAAACCATAATATCTCTTGGGTATGCCACTTTTATTTTATTATTCCATTAAGGTGTCAAGTTTTCTCCTAGGTAGATTGAAAAGTAGTTATTTAGTAGGAAGCAAAGTGTTTTATATCTAATAAGGAATCAAGTTTGCATCATCAGTTTTCCTTTTAATGTTTTAGCAACTGGTGAAGGTGCCAAGAAAGAATGGTGTCCATTCTACAGTAGTTAATAGTTAGATTTGGCAGAAATGATCACCTCAAATAATTAAAACAAATTTTTCACTCCAATTTTGTGAGATTTTGATTATAAGCATACAAAGCAATTATAAATATAGTGTTTGGAAACATTTGGCTAAATAGATAAAATATGTTCTTAGAATATTTAATATATTAAAACTTATTGAAATGTAATTAATCAAGTCAATTCTTTGTAATCTAAACTTAGCATCATTCTCATAAGCTCATGCCTAAATTAATATGCATTGAAATGCATTAACCCACTTGACTTAAAAGGTATTAATATGTTGTGTGTTGTTACAAGATAGGTCTCACTTTATATCAGTAATATTTACTTTTGGTACATCTTCCTTTAATTTCTTCTAGTAACCTTCCAATCCATTATGTGGATCCTAAAATAACAATCTTAGGGCAGTATGCAAGTATTTAATAAAAAAAATTTGTAGATATGTTGCTCAAGAAGGATACATAAATAAAATAAGAGGAAAGAAAGCTTTAAACATTAAAAATCCACTGACTTTGTTAGTTATTTTAATATTTATACTATTTTCCTGGATGATGCAAGTATTTTGTGATTGTTAACTGAAAATTTGGCAATTCAAAATCACCCAGAAGTTCGATGTGTAAAAAGACCTGGAAATTTCTTTCAATAAATCTTAAAGCTGGGCTCAGCCCCGGTGGCCTAGTGGTTGTGCGCAATTCCAACAGCGGCTCCACAGGAGGAAAGGCTGGGACTCCTACTCCCACCACCAGCGGGCAGTGATGCCCAAAAAACAAATAAAACAAAACAAAACAAAATCTTAAAGCCAAAAAAATTCTATGTAACAATTCTACCACATAAAAAATAATGTTACCATGCATGTTGTTTTTAAGCAACAGCATACTAACCACAATATATATACATGTAGATATGTATACATGCATTTACACATGTATCTCTTCTTATGTTCAACTTTTGACCTCATTAATATATTTAAAGTAGTTTTTATAAATAGGTAACAGTTAAAATGAATTTTTGAATGTATATAATGACTTTGTTTTCATGAACTAGTATTTGGTAGACCTGACTAAAACCAAAAGAACAAACACAGACCCATCCATTGAACTCCAATTCATACTGTCCAAATGGAATCAGACAGCTTCATCTTTCTGTCAAAGAGTAGCTGATAGGTTTGACCAGCTGACCTTTCAGGTAGCAGTTCCACAGTTACCCAACAGCACTACCAGGGTTTCTTCTTCTGAGATTTTTTTGTCTAAATAGGGATCTTAAAATGAGACTCTTCAGCTCTGTAGTGATTTTTGAGAATTAGTAGAATTTGAATCTATAAAATATTATTTAATTTGTCATGTGTCAGAAGTCATAAAAGCAAATAGATCTAAATGATGTCTTTGTGCTTACATGTATTGTGAAAGTGGTCTTTTTCATTATTTATGGTAAATGTGGTTATTAGCATATTCAGGCATTTCTTTCAGAAATTAAGTTTAAATGTTTTTGCTACTCTTTGCAGATGTGAGTTTTCCACAAAGATGATATTTTTCCTTTTTTGTTTTACAAATTACAGATTAGGCTACCTCTTTTATCTCTTATAGGAATATAACAGAATATAGTATGCTATATAATTATATAATTAATGTTAGATGGTTTCATTGGCCATGCTTTTATTTCAGAGAAAATACATGGGGGAAGGAGTTTTAAAATGAGGCAGTTTCTACTCAACATAAACCTGTGCCGTTTTAGAAAATGTAATATAGTGACTAACAGATAAGATCAAGATTCTTGTTGGCACAAACTGGTAAGCAATAGACTACTTAATTGAAAGGTTTGAAATTCAAATCTCAGAGGTTCCTCAGAAGTGTGGTCTGGTGATCTTTTTTCCAAAAAGACACAGCCTTCAACCCATTATGAAGTAGTTTTATTCCACATACATGAAGTTACCATGAATTAGTAATCAACTTATGATAACTAACAAAAGAAACTGAAAAACAGCAGACATGCAATTTTTGCCTTCCTATTTTCTGACAGTCCTAGGAAGGATCCTAGGACAGCATGTCTTCATTTCAGAATGAAAGGAATGGAAGGTCCTGTGGAAATGTCTTCTGTGTTCTGCTTCTTAGTTTGAGACTCTCCTTCAAATCTGAGCAACCAACTCAGAAGAGTTTACCATGGTTCACAAGAAGAATGGACAATAAGATAGAATCGCTCTACTGACACATATTTCCACATTTAGAAAACTCCATGGGCATGTTTGATTAATGTGAGCCACCTCGGTATTTTGCAAATGAATGGTTGTATTTTGGCCACATAGTCTTAGTTCTTTGTGTGTGGATATCTCCTTTTCCTTAACTTTGATGATGTTCTTTATTTTTCCTTTGAAAGTACCTCTTAGCACACAATATTTGCTCAGCATATAAATCATTCCTTAAGAATCATTTAGATAGTGGATAGGAGCTGCATGCATTTGATTACAGATTTAACTTCCTTTTATAATTAATGATAGCTTTCATTTTCTCAGTTTGGGAGGTATAGTTTTATAATATTCCAAACATCTCATGCTGATAACTATTTTAGGTGTTATGTAAATGTTACCCACAAGTGACACTTTGTTGTAAGGAACTTTTCCGAGAGATAATAAAACATTTCTGCTATTGAATAAAAGTACTCATATGTTAATATAGGTATCACACTCTGATACATGAATAAGAAAATACAATATTAAATGATTTCTAGCAAAATTCTCAGTTCAGTGAAGACACTGCCAATAAAAGTCAGTTTATAAAAGAACAAATCAAAACTGATTTCAAAAAAAATTTGTATGTTTAATGTGAGAGTTAAATGTTAGGCAGAGATGGCCAGTTGTTCGAGCAAATTCAGCGTTTTCTCAAAGTGGTGTTATTACTCCCTGGGTGGTCCGGAACAACTCAGGTATCTACAGAAGTAGATCCCTACACTTAATCCTGGATTGTGCACTGTAGTACAGAAGTTTTAATTGTCAGGGGGATGCTGAGTGGTTTCCTTTTTTTCTGCCAAGGAAGAAGTAGATCTAAAAATGTTTAGGAATAGATGCTTTTTGACTTCATAGTAGATATGATGCCATAATATAAATGGGCCTTTTACAATCACTTGGGGTGTTAAAAGTATTCTGCCTTCGGATTATAAAAAAAAAAAAATAATGTAATCCCACTTCTACTACTTGACCCTATTGCCTGACTCTAGGAAACTCCATCTTGTCTCTTGATTTTTGCTTTTGTCACCCATCCCCAAACCGTAAACTTTTTGACCTAATTGAATAATCCAGTACTTCAAAAACAAATAATGATTCCATATCTTACTTATTCTTAGTGTCTTGGCAAACTCCACAGTGTAGGAAGGCGCCAAGTCACAAGGAATAATGTGGCCTACGCCCTAGGGACAATGAGAAAGCAAGTCTTCATGAATGGTGACTGCACATTACTCCTGTTGTAACATTTTCTGTGACTCATGCTCAGTGGTTCATCCAGATGCCATGTGCCTTACTTCATTTTGCTGCATGGTGCGGGACTGCAGCCCACTGGGACGGAGGTTCAATTCCAGCAGTGGGGCTGGGCCTCCTACTCCCACCGCCAGAGAGCAGTGATGCAAAAAAAAAAAAAATCTACTCTGCATGGCCTATAAAAGTTTTAGTATGTAAACAAGCAAGAGAGAAAGCTGTGATGTCCTATACTCAAAAATGATAATACTAAAACAACAAAGCAACCTATGAGTATTATAAGAGCTTACGTAAGTGAAGGTCTTTCACTGGTTTTATTTTCATTGTTTTATTCCTTCCTAGCCTCAAGATTGTACATTAGATATTGTTATCCTCATATTACACACAAGGAAACAGACTAAGGTCAATTTGGGCGTTTGTGAAAAGCTGTTTTTTGACAAGTACAAATAAATGGCATAAGATGTAGACATATAATATTACTAAAGAGATCAGCAGACCCAAACAAATTCTGAACCCAACTTTTATCAAGCTTTCGTTGCAACATTAAACATAGATCTAATATGCTAAAGATAATGCTTTTATGAATTTCTGGTTTGTTTAAGAGATTACATTTTGTTTGGGAGTTGAGTTTATAGATTTTCTTTAGTATATATGAAGCACTGAGTGGTATAATTATTATACTTTTTAACTGCCTGTGTTACAGTAGCTTGACGAGAGAAACAAATCTAGTGGCACTCATCTGTCTACATATAAGTAAGAGCTTTTTATCAAGAAGTGCTTATATATAAAAAAGGCATTCCAACTCTGTCTCATTCAAGTCCAGAAGTTGATGCAAGTCCACAGGTCCCTCTTTAGACTCATGTGGCTGCACACTGGGCATGTGTAAAAGGGAAGCAGAGAACAAGAGGATCGCAGTCTGGTAGATGTGGATCCAAGGTCAACGGGAACATGGAGAGAGCTGACAGGTCTCAGGGTTGGGTGACCCATATGGGACCACCCCTGGAGAGAGAGAGTCCCAGCAAACTGAAATGATAAGGGGCAGAAAAAGAGGGAGGTTTCCAAATTGCTCTAATAAAGTGGCCATACATTCCAAAAGTCATCATCAGGCTTTAATCAGACTGGCAGATTGAACTCCAACCTACACTTTCATAGAAACTCAAGTTGGCGTAAAATTATCTAAGTTCGGGCTGAACCCCAGTGGCATAGTGGTTGTGCCCACTGGGATGGAGGTTCGATTCCAGCAGTGGGGTTGGGCCTCCTACTCCCACCACTGGAGAGCAGTGATGCCCCCCCCCCAAAAAAAAAAGAATCATCTAAGCTCCACATTAAACTTCGAATTGATCTTTGTTCAGACTTATTTGGGGCTCTTTAGAAATAGAGAACTGGTAAGATCACAGGCAAAAATAAGGAGCTACACTTGTTTTTATCCACTCCCTTATATGTACTTAGAATTGAGAAAATCTCTTAACCTTCTAGAGTTAGTACTCATAGATAATATTCTACTTCAAAGGGCTGTTAAAAGAAATGAAACATGCTAAGTTTCTGATATATCTGTCATGATATATTAAGTTTAATAAAACTGGATATAAAGAATTACACACAGTACATTTTAACAAAATATATATACAGTAAAGGCATACTTTGAATATAAAGTCAACTTAAATTGCACAAAATAAATAATATCTCTGCATGTGTTTTCTTTAGAAAGATGACATGCACATTTTCTGAGGGAAACACTGACTCACATTTTCATGTTCTTTTCCTCTCAGGTTCATCCAAATAGGAGTAGAGATTGGGTGGTCTTGTAAGGTTGATTACCCTTAATCTACTAGTGATTCAAGTCACATTAATTTGCACATTATTAACCTTTGCAGTGCAGCACTCTACTGTCAGCAGATAACTGCTTTCTCAGACACCTATTAGATAGTATAAATAGCAAGATCCAATATTTTATCTTATTCGTACCGCGTTTGGATTTAGCTTGTGAAAGGTAACTAAATAAAGTCCTTTCAAAACGTATGCTCAAATAAGGCCTCTAGGAAGTTGACTGGAAAATGGTCTTAATATGACAAGCTAGAGAAGATTGAGTGATCTTCATAATAAAAACAGACCTTTCTATCCATCGTTTTTTAAAGACATAAAAGTGAGCCCAGTATAAATTGGAATCTGCTTCTTCTTTATGCTTTCTTTTTTATTTAATTGGGAGAGATATGTTTATAAGACCATTTCAAATTTATATGAAGAAGGTGGGTTATGGATTTAAGTCTTTTAAGAAGTAAAGAAGACGATATAGAAAAAGAGTAAACAATACCACTCCTATATTTCAGGAAAGCTGTAAGAATATTTGTCGACAAAATCTTTTTGTAGGCAAAATACTTTTGCCTTGGTGAGTGGAAAGTTTTATTTGTTTCATATGTGATTTAAACTGTTCTGTAATAAAGAATATTCTCCTTTTATACTTACCTGGCAGGGAAGACACCATGATCACTAAGGTTGTTTTCTCAGGGTGAGGTTTATCCATTGCACTCCGGATGTGCTGACCCCTGCAATTTCCCCAAATGTGGGAAACTCGACTGCATAATTTGTGGCGGTGGGGGACTACATTTGCGCTCTCTCCAGATTTAAAAAAATAAAAAAGAATATTCTCCTTTTATTTAATACACATGTACATTGAAACTCTGCTGCATATATTCATAAAATCTAAATATAGAGATAAATCATTTTATTTTTGTTTTAAGGTAACTATTATTTTGAAGAACATGACATTCAAAATTATCACAGTTATGATATATGAAGTCAAAAAGGAATAAATATTTATTTTTAGATGAGGAATAGCTAATTAATATATCTAACAGGAATGTGAATGTACTTATATTGTATATAGAAATTGTTTATAAGAATAATTTATGATTAATATTTTTTAAAGAGAAATCATCAGAAAATCTCAGTGCAGGAATACTTTTTAAATATAATACACACCAAAATTATTACTAAAATATTTACAGATGAATTTGTTTAAATTTTTGTAAATATTTTTTAAACTTGATAATGATTTTATTTTTATTAAAGATTGTGAAATTTCTTTTTAAGGAAAATAATAGAGCAATTATCATAGTCATCTGAGACACTAAACTGTATGATGTGATTTAGAGGTAAAATGATTAAAGCCATTAACAGAAATATCTCCTTTAAACAATTAAAATTTATTAATAAATTTTAAGTGATCATACATAAAATCATCCCTTTTCAGGTTTGGGAACAAGGGTTGCTAATTGGGAGTAGAATAGGTCTCATTACTGGAAACAGTAAACAAGATATCAATCAACTAATAAAGATAGGAGATGTGTTTATTTTAATAAGTTTACTATATTATAAATGTCTAAAGGCTGTAATCTGTTACATTAAAAATACATCTAACACATGTCATAATAAAGTGAGTAGAGTATTAAAATAGTAAATGTATGATAATCCCAGGTCACTATTCTTGAGTACTCTCAAAGCAAGATTTTCAAATCAAAGTCCACTGACTACCAATGCTATAACTTTGGGAGAGCCGTCAGCTGTTGCCTCTCATATTAGGGTGTTTCAGCCCAAAGTTCACGGGGAATGTTAGTTCCTTAAATCTACTACAGATGAGTTTGAGGCAAAGTTAAATTTCCTTAGTGGTATTTCCACATTGAATCCTTCTTGTGTGGCCGATGAAGGATGTTGGTCTGGGAGACATGCTAATACCTCTTTGAGTGAGTGCTATCAAAAGATTTGCCCTCTCACCAACCTGTGTTTTTCATGTAAACTATGTCTAGTCACTTAACCTGTATATTGAACTGTAAGCTTAGTCCATATGTAAGAAACACCCTAGTCTGTGATCCAAGAATTGTAAATAAGAATATCCAAATCTGAAGAAGGAAACAGAAAATCATAAATTCTGAACACCTAATTTGCAGAAGGCTATGTATGGATGGCAATGGAAAACTAAAATGCGCAAGTCAACAGTTTATGTATTGTGGTGTGCCGAGTTATTTATATATGTGTAATTTCCTTTGCTTAGCTGTTTTATATGCCATAAATTTGCTAAATTAATGATGCTATCAACAGAATCACTTTATGTTTCAGAAGGATGATTTATAAATGGTAATTATCTATCTAAAATGAGACATATATCAGCCATAGATATATGAGTGAATTTTAGGATTGCACTTATTTGTAGCCCCAATTAAGAGGAATTAGTTATTTTTAAAGTAGTTCTTATGATTGACATGGCTGTACTTTATACTCACCATAATAAATAAATCCATGAAACATGGGTGTTGGAGAAAAGTAAAAAAAAAAAAAAACAGATGAAGCCCAGCTATCAGGAAGAAGAGCATCTGGAATCTTAAAGCTTTTCATCATGCAGTCATTAAAGTGAGGTGTCAATTAAGTCTACCTTGCAAAAGCAATATTAGGTTGTGTTATCCAATGACTGCAAATAATAAAATCCAAATCTGAAGAAAATAACAGTATCAGATATAAAATTTCGAACACCTGGCTTGGAGAAAGTTATGAATGATTATAGAATGTCAAAATCCATTTGCAGGGTCCCCACATGGATTAAACTTCCTGTGAATTCCCTCTCACCACAGTTCAGGGGTATGAATAGCTTGGCTTTCAAATAGAGAGAACTGTAAAGTCTTTTATAGCATATGTAGATAGGATAAAATATAACACCTTATCATGTGATCTCCCTTTTGACCCATTTTATTGCTTTTTTAAAAAACGTTTTATTGTCATGTACTTCACGTGCCACACAACTTAATCATTCGATAATATTGAGAATTGTGCAATCTTAAATCCATTTCAGAATGTTTTCTTTTCATATTCATCAATTTTACCTCCTCATTCCCTCCCAATCCTCCCTATCATTCCCTTAGGTAATTACTGATCAATTTAAGCTCTTTATAGATTGACCCATCCTGAATTACAGATACAGGAAATCATACAAAACACAAACATGAAGCAAGCAGCAACAACAATAACAACAGAAACACAAGCAAAAACCAACAATGACTGGACAAAACAGAAAACCTCCCTTAAGTAGAAAGAAAATATTAAAAAGCAAGACTTTAAAATGTCTCAATTGTGGTGAAAAAAAGCTGATTGTGCCCAGCTATCAAAAGATAGCATCTGGGATCTTAAAGGCTAGAAGGTAAACAAATGGCCATCTAGTTCTGAAGCAACAGAGCCCTCATGGACAAAGCACACAAGCCTGTGTGACCATGAGGTGGCAAAAGGATCAAGTATCAGGCGTCAAAGACTAAAAATGATATAATTATAGATAAGAAAGAGTACAGGTTGAGAACCCAAAGCCCATCTGTAGGAGAAGTGACATCCCCTTACAGATGGATTGTGGAGAGGAGATGAGCCAGTCGAGGTACAGTGTAACAACAATGAAATATGCAACTTTGCTTTAGTTCTTTAATGCTTCCCCACCCCCACCATCATAATCCCAATTCTATCTTACAAATCTGGCTAGCCCAGGATATAAACACTAGTATAGACAGGAACCAGAATCACGGGGAATCCAGGACAGATGCTCCCTTCAGAACCTGTGGTGAGAGTGGCGATACCGGGAGGGTGAAGGGAAGGTGGAGTAGAAAAGGGGAACCAATTACAAGGATCTACATGTAACCTCCTCCCTGCGGTTTGGACAACAGGGAAGCAGGTGAAGGGAGACATCGGACTGTGTATGACATGACAAAATAATAATAATTTATAAATTATGAAAGGTTCAAGAAGGGGATATAGTGGGGAGGGGGAAAATGAGGAGCTAATACCAAGGCCTTAAGTAAAAAGAAAATGTTTTGAGAATGTTGATGGCAACAAATGTGCAAATGTGCTTTGCATACAATAGATGTATGTATTGATTGTGATATGAGTTGTATGAGCCCCCAATAAAATGATTTTTACAAAAATGACTCAGAAAGAAGATTAAATGATAAGTATTACAATTTAACCTAACTGTATCTGCCACAGTGGAATTACAAGTTTTCAATCTAATATCAAGGGCATTCACTTTCATGGACTAGTCAGAAAGGGTTCACCTGAGGTACAATTTAGGTGGGGACCTGGCAAATGGATTTGGGGCTTCCACTGTCTTCCATGCTGCAAACCGCATGTTCAGAATTTAAACTCTGGTACCATTCCCTCCTTTGGGTTTGAATTTTATTATTTACAATCCTTGGGACCCCCAGGCTGGTGCACTTCATCCTTCTTGTTTAGTACGAGCCGTTAAGATACCAGATACTATTTTTTCTCATAGCCAGACGCTGGTTTCTTCATCATACTTAGCTTTAGCATACTTTAGCATCTAAATCTTCAGTGATCTCTTCAAGAGGGAAAGTACTGTTTGACTCATTTTAAAGTTGCTTCAGTTTTTAACATTTTCTGATTTCTTTTCGGCTAAGATTTTTCTCTGTTTTGTCATTGTTGGGTGTTGTTGCTGTTTGTTTGCTTGCTTCCAGTTTGTATTTTGTATGATTTTCTCTATATGGAAGCTAGGCCAGGTAAATAAATAGAGATAGCAACTGGATTAAGAAATACCTTTGGAAATGGCAGCGGAAGTTGGGGAAAATGGGGAGCTAACCTCTATGAGTAAGAGAAAAAAGTTATGAAACTGATGATGATGATGATTGTCTAGCTCTTCTTAATATGATGGAATAATTAAATTGTATGATAAGTGAATTAAATGCCATTAAGACTATTTTGAAACACATCTGTTCTTACTGCTGTTAGTTGCCAGATAGGTTCTGATTCATATCAACCTGATATTCAACAGAAGGAAACCCTGTCCGACTCCATGAAAGCCCCAGAGCTGTTGCTGTGCTGAAGCCCATCCGTGTAGCTATGAATCAACCTACCTCCTTGAGGTTGTTGTTGTTATTGCTGTCGTTGTGGTGGTAGTGGTTCTTTTTCTTTCTTCTGCTTTTTATTTTTGTTCTTTATCTGCTCTACCAAGCATGATGTCGTTTTGTCAGGCTCAGTCTCTCTGGAAAATATATCCAAAATTTAGGAAAGGGAGTCTTGCCAACCTTATGTATAAGGAGGATTCTGGATCTACTTATTCCAATACAGATGCATTTGTTCTTCTGGAAGTCCATGCTTCTCTCATTATTCTTTGCCAAGACCATAAATCAAATGCATTGTCTTTTTACTCTTCTTTAGTCACTGTTTACATTTATGTGAAATCAATGAAAAAACCATGACTTGGACCAGGCACCCATGAGTTCTCAAAGTGACATCTTTGTCTTTTAAAAATTTAAAGAGATTTTGTATAGCAAATATTCTCCAACATAATACACATTTTGATTTCTTGACTGATTTTTCCGTGAACATTTATTAAAACTGAAATACTCAATAGCTTCAATATTTTTCTGTTTATCATGATTTTTTTTCATGGACTAGTCAGAAAGGGTTCAACTGAGATTCAATTTAGGTGGGAACCCTGCAAAAGGATTTTGGACTTCCACTGTATCCATGCAAACAGATGAATTTGAAAAATGTTTCCAAGAATGCAATTGTAAATTTGACAAACATATCAAGGCTAATGGAGAGTACCTTCAAGGTGATAAGATTGTTCTGTAAAAAAAAATAGCTTTGAAAGAAATCCATTTTGGAGGTTTACCCTCTCAAATTCCACAGGGGTGGGTTTGATTTGGTGTTTTGGTATATTTAAAGAAATGCTCTTAAGTTTCCATTGATTAGAAACTTTGTACCAGCCTGGATTATGCTTTTTCTAAATATTACTGCTTTGAAAAAAAATACATTAGCAGCAACATTAGTAAGGTCTGGCACCTTTCAATCTTACTGTGCTCACCCATCATCAACATTCTCTATCAAAACACAGCACTCACTAGTTTTGTTTTGTTTTTCTTTGTTGTCCATTTTACATGATATAAATATAAATATTTTAAGAATAAGGAATAATTCTCTCTACTCCAAAGCTGATTAAAAAGTTAATTAGTATTTTATTAATAAAAAAAGTAGATCACACCAACCACAGTAATGAATAAGAGATATTAATAAATATGTTGGTCAATTCCATATGTTTTACATATACTATATGCATTTCAGAGAGTTCAAGGATATTAATCATGTGTAATCACCAACAGTGTCCTTTGTCAAATTTACCACCTCCATAAATAGAATCTGAATGTTTCTTAGAAATCAATTTTCCTTGTTACCCTTACCTCCCCCTGTAACTAATTACCATTAGGGTACAGTATCCTATTCTACAAATGATGGAATGATGCACATGTGGTACATGGACTTGCCATGTGCTGAAACGAAGCAGTATAATGCTACCTAACCAGAAGAAAGAACTTAAATTATTGAGGCCCGAATGAGTATGTTTTAACTTACAGATTATTTATAACATCATTTCAGTTTTGTCAATTAAAAATATATAGACTAGGTTACTGCAAATATAAACTTGTGAATGATATAGTATCAAAAAAAATTAATACATAAATAGAATGTAGTTTTGCACTATGTACACATCTTTTTAAAAAATGGCTTTAAATGTTTCAGAAATAAAATTCTTATACACTGTTGGTGCAAGTAAATATATGTGTACATGTCCTAGTCTATCCATATACATGTATTATTTAACATATATCATTTTCTCATGCAGAACATTGTATTCCCTTACCTTTTTAATAGCGCTCTGGTGAGATAGTGTTTACACACTGAGGTGCTAACTGGTAGATCAGCAGTTTGGGACTACCAGTCACTCTACTGAAAAATGACTGGGATTTTTATTCCAGTAAAGGATTACAGCCTCAGAGACCCACAAGGCAGGTCTGTACTGTTCTTTAGGATCACTATGACTCAGAAGGGACTCAAGGACAGTGAGTTTTCTTTGTTTCACCCTTTGAATCATTGATAGTGTAATGGCTTAGGCATTGAGCTGCTAAATGAAGGTCAATTGTAAGATGAGGCTGTCCATTCCTGTAAAGATTTATATTTTTAGAATCCCCAAATGGACAGCTATATCCTATAGAGAACCCATGAATCAGAATCAATTCAATGGTGTATTTTTATTGTTGCTTTCTTAATGGGGTAGGGAGGGTTCTTCTCTCAAGTACTTTTAAGCTAGTGTAACTTCATCTCATAAAAATAATTAGTTTTCCCATCACTTAAACCATTGAAGGTTTGATGCATTGTGAAATACTAAAATTATGATATAATCTGTAAACTTTTATTCAATTCACAATAAAAAGGTTGTTTTTGTGTCATTTTATTTTGAGATTACTTTTGTCCAGGAGCTTATAGTTCTTTGTCTTCAAGTCACTGGCATTACATTTTCCATGTAGATAGATTGGCTTGGGCCAGAATCAACTCTTGACTTCTCCAGTGAACCCTTCTGTAGAAAATATAACTTTTCTCATGGAGTTCTCATCTTTCACTGTCTTAATGCCTTATAATTTTGTGTATGCTCTATGGATAGCTATCTTCATCTGTAATTGTATAGCATGTTCTTATGTAAAGATTACAAAGGCACATTTTAAAAATTGGGGCCATGTGGTAGAGCATTAAATCCATAGTTGGAAACATCCTTTTTCTTCTTCTTTCATGTAGAAACCTGTCAGTTTTTCCAAGGTTATTTTCTGCATCTTTCCAAGTCTGGAATGCTTATCCATTTCCAATAGCTGGCAACTAAATTTCCAGATGTGATAATAACATAGTTTACCAGTTGTTTTTTTAGTTAACACAATTCTGGAGAAAAAAATAAAACTAATATTTAATTCCATTGTAATTCCTATATTATATAGATATATATGAGATTTTGTATAGTCAGGTTTATTTGGCAAAGATATTATATGACCTTGAAGAAAGAAATTAATTAGCATTTTAAATATACTTAGAACTTATCATAATGATTCATTGTAAATATGCAATTAAATTATTCTTTCTTATGTTTTTATTTTATAAGGTGATTTATTTTGGCTGCAAAAATAGATAATCAAGCTAGCTACTCAGGAATCCCTTTACCTAGAACAATTACTCACACAAGTGTATGTACACAGATATTTAAAACAAGACAACAAAAATGGCTTCCATACACTTAAGTATCAAAAGTTAGACTAGTCCCTATTTGTACAAGCAACCTTTGTAGCATTATGTAAGATAGATGCACTATAAATTTCTTTCATTTAGGTGCTGAGCACCCTCCCCACAAACAAACAAACACTTAAAAGTTAATGAAAGTTGAATGACTAGTTAAATCTTGAGAGAAAATAACTTCAGGTTATGATATTTCACTATAGAAAGTTGGAAATCTAATAGTTTAGATTCTCACTCAGATCTGTAAACAGGAATTCAAAGATATACACGGGGAACCAGAATCATCTGAATCAAAATTGTAGATCCGAGTAACCTACTAGAATAGAATTTTTCTTCTCAAAATTTAAGTGCTTCAGAGTTACAACATGAAAAATTGAACAGTAGCAAGCATTAGAAAATAGTCCTTCCACCTAAATAACTATTGAGAGATGCATAAACATAGATCCAGGAATTGGATTTGATTCACACTGGATCCTAGATCAAATTTTAGAGCAATTATTTCTTACACCATGACTCTGATCTATCCCTTAGAAAGGGAACACAGAAGATATGGGGTGGAAAGTGGGGTGGAAATTTTAGATGGGACCTGGCTATCAGATAAAATAGTATCTGAGGTCTTAAAGGTTTGTTTCCAAACCAGCAGCTGTCAATGTCAAATGTCAACCAAGTTCAAAGGAAAGAAACACACCAATATCAGTGTCTGTAGGATTAGGAGCGAATAGTGTCCGAGACTAAATTGAGATTCTGGCTTACAGAAGACTATGGATGACAGTGAGAGCCCAACATACATGTGTGAGGTCTACACAGGAAATAAGCCTCAGTGATTTCACTCTGTCCATCATAGAGAGATGGGAAGAAGCTGGTTGCCAACAGAGCATTGGATAGATGACTGTAGCAAATCAAGTAAGAAATCTGACTTGAACAGTTAAAAGCTGATATGCCCTCTGATGCACATTGGGCCTGATCTGCCCAATATCTCCCTCCGCCCCCACATTGGGGCTTATCTCAGATGTATCTTGTCATTGGGGTCACCCTCTTGCTTTTTTTTTTTTGGTATACAAAACCCAGCATTGATGAACCCCTAGAGACAACAAATAGCATAAGGGCTCCTGGGGTTAAAATGGGGAAGGGGAAGAAATGGGGAGCTGATGTCAAGGAGTTCAAGGAGGAAGACAATATTCTGAAACTGATTGTTATAGCACTTGTACAGTACAGTACTGCTCCATTGATATATCTATGAGATGATATGAGATCTGTATTAGCTCCCAAGAAAATGGTTTTGAAAAAAGTCTCTTATTTTATGTTTTTTAAAAATATAAATACATACATATATCTAATAGTACTCTCATACAGTATTTTTCCTTTTGTGATTGGCTAGTTTTACTCAGCATGTTGGCTTCACATCCATTCATGGCGTGAGGTGCTCAATGGAGTTATGATTTTTTTAGCAATGCATGGTATTCCAATGTTTCTTTATCCACCCTTCTACTTTTGGATAAGCATATTTTTGCTGACATGATGAACAGGAGTATGCAAATATCCATTAATGTCATGACGCTTGTTTCTTGGGGAATTCCCCAAGCAGAGGGATTTCTCAATCTTTCAGAATTTCTATTTACAATTGTTCAAGGCAGCGCCATATTGCTTTCTATAGTGGTCACATTTAATAACAGCTTCCCCATCAGGGTCTGAAGGTTGAATTTTTTCACAGCCTCCTGTGTTTGCTTTATCCTGTGGCTTCTTATTCTTTGTTTTTGTTTTTTCTTTTTTTTTTGACTTGACTGTCATTGCTCTCCTTTGCATCTCTTTTACATTTCCTTGGATCATAAACCTCTTGTCCCCATGTTTGTTTACAATTTGCATGCTATCTTTGGTGAACTATCTGTTTATCTTCTTTGCCCACTTCTTAATTGGGCATTCATCTTTTTTTTTATTGAGATGTTGCAGTTTTCCACCAATTTGGGGGATTAGTCATTTGTTTGTTGTAGCTTATCAAAATATTTTCCCCACTCATTGAGTTCTCTTTTTGCTCTTTTGAAGGATTCTTTTGATGTACAGATGTGTCTTATTTTTACTAGGTCGTGGATATTCATTTTGTCTTCTACTAGGTGTGTTTCCATCATTTGATATTGTGTCTGTGCCACAATATATAGCATTACATAGCAGAAATAGCATCTTTGTGTTTGTCCTTGTTTTCTCACTGATTCTCCTAAGCTTTTCACAATAAAAAACTCAATTCTAGCTAATGGTGATCTTTAGATAGACTAGAACTGTCTTTGGGGGTTTCCTAGACTGTAACTCTATAGGAATAGAAATTCTTGTCTTTCAACCCTGGAATGGCTGGTCATTTCTAATTTCTCTTGTGGTTAGCAGCCCAACATATTATTACTACTATATCTTGCTCCTTATATCTATCCAGAATATCCCATTAGCAGTCCTAAAAGAAATTATCATTACCTTCTGAGCCAATCTCTCTGCCTAGAGACACCATTAACAAAGCTAGTGTGCTAGACTGGATTGACTAGAGAAACAAATTCAGAGACTTTCACATACATGTAAGAAAAAAAAAACTTTAAGGAAACATCCCATCAGCCTAGATCAAATGTATAAGTCCAATACTAGTATATAAATCCTACGTCCGCCACATACAATGGTTCAGAATGCAAGAAGATCACATTCTTGTGGGTGTCAAGTCTTGTGTATCCAATTGTCCTGCACAACTCAGTTCTGGCATGCATTTCCATGTGACTCCTTCAGCTCATGAATGTGTCTCTTCAACAGGAAAATGAAGCTGAGAGAGAAGGGCTCCTACATGTCTCAGTAAGTCTCCACGTGACTTGTCAGCAGGAAGGTGAAGGTAGAAAATGTGTGGCCTGCCTCTGGGGAGAAAGAGAATAAGTGCCCAGAGTCCTCATGAGAAGGCTGCATCCATGAGGAAGAATCATCAGGCTGTGACTTGATTGACAGGCTAGATTCCATCCCTACATCTATTTATCAAGTTGACATGAAATTGTATAACTACCAAAACTTGTCTGCAGTCATTTGCTGATTGCAGAGACATGGTTAAATATTTTCATTTGGAATAAATCTGCACTGTATAAAATGGAACACAAGTAGCAAATCTTTATCTCATACCCTTGTATTCCTATTGTGCTGATATGCACACTCATCTCAGTTTCAGCTCAAAGCAATAGAATGGAAGTGTGCTTGCTCATACATCATACTCCCAATGATTATGTTTGAGTTCAATATTCTCATTATTTGTCTCTTATAACTTTTATCTTTCACTGTTATTTGATAGTACAGCATCTTTTTATTCAGTCTTTTCCCTTTACTTTTCAGCTTGATAAATTTCTATGGCCATACCTATAAACTCATGGGTTTTTCCTGCAGGTGTGTCCAGTAGTGATAACTCAGTTTCACTACTCCTCCTTGCTCATTATAGTCCTTTGAGAAAAATCTATCCAGATTGCCTCATTAGGAGTCCTAATAAGAAATCACCATTAACTTCTGAGCCAATCTCTCTGTCTAGAAGTTTCCTGGATAACTTTTTTTAAGACACCAGACAAAACTAGTGTTAGTCTTGGTTGTCTAGAGAAACAAATTTAGGGAGAGTCACATATGTGTAAGATAGAACTTTAAAGAAACATCCAATCCCAAGTGCAGTCTGCACTTGTAGTTCTGTGAATTTTTTAGTTTTGTTTTATTGACAGCATTCCATTTTCATCTTTTTAAAGTTTTCATCTCTCTCCTACATTACCCATCTGATCCTATGTACTGTCCACTTTTTTTCACCAAACCTCTTAATTCATTAATTGATGTTGTGGTGTGTTGAGTCAATTCCCAAATCCTAACTACCCTACATAAAACAGAATGAAATTTCATCCAGTCCTGCGCCCTTCTCACAAATGTTATGTCACAGCACGTTTTGGTCACAGTGTCAGGACATCCCTTTGAGAGTTTTCACTGCCCCTCTACCTTGCCAAGCATGACTCCGCCTGACAATATGGCCAAAGTGCACACTTTGCCTCTAAGACTCAGTCTGGCCGTATTTCTTCAAACACATTTGTTTGTTCTTTTGGCAGGCCTTGTTATATTCAGATTTTTTTGCAAGAAACTTAGTCTAACTTTCACATGCATATGAGGTCATTGAAAATAACTTGGCTTTAGTTAGGCATACCTTACCCCTCAAAGTAACACACTTACTTTTATACCTTAAAATATGTAACCAACATAAGGTGTAGTTTGACCTCATGACTGCTGTTTCTGTGAGATTGATGGTGGATCCAAGAAAGATTAAACACTGGACAACTTCAATCTTTTCTTCACTTGTCAGATTCACAAGAGTCAAAATACAACCTTGAGTCTATCTCACCAGAATTTGAGAACACCTCAAGAAGAGATTTGAAGCATTGAACACTAATGACGGAGGACCTGGTAAACTGTGAGAGGACATCAAGACCATCTTTTTGAAGAAAGCAAAAGGTCATTAAAATACAGTAAAGAAAGACAAGCTTATAGTGGATGTCAGGGAGTCTCAGAAAGTTGCTTTTAATCTTAGGGTAGCTAAAGAAACTGGAAGAAAAGATAAAGTCTAAGATATGAATAGTAAACTTCAAAGGACCACTCGAGAAGACAAAGCCAACATTATAACAAAATATACAATGACTTATGAACCAAAAAGGAAAGAGAATTTTCTCAGCATATTTGAAAATGAAAGAACTCAAAAAAAAATCAAGTCTTGAGTTTCAATTTAGATTCTATAGGCAAAATATTAAATAATGCCAAATGCTTCAAGAAGAAGAAAAGAATACACAGAATCACTGTTTTGAAAAAGAACTAGTTGAAAGTCACCATTTCAGGTGATAGCATACAAGGAATAACCAATGGTGCTAAAGGTATATGTTCAAACTGCATTGAAAGAATTAGTCAAGAACAAGGCTGCAGGAATTGATGGAATACCCAAGAAAATGTTCATAAAGCTGAAGAAGCACCGGACGCACTCATTTGTCTGTGCTATGATGTTTAGAAGACAGCAACACATGGTCAGCTGACCAGAAGAGAACCATATTTGTGCCCATTCCAATGAAAGTTGACCCAATGGAATACTCAAACTATAGAAATATATTGATATTATATACAAGTAAAATTTTGCTTAAGATGATTCAACAGCAGTTGCAGAAATACATTGAAAGAAACATTTCAGAAGTTCAGTCCAGATTCAGAAGAGGACTTGGAACAGGGAATGTCATTGCTGATGTCATAAGGATTTGGCTCAAAGCAGAGGATATTTAAAAGATCTTTACTTATGTTTCATTGACAGTGCAAAGGAATATGACTGGATGAACCATAATAAAAGGTAGATAGCATAGAGCAAAGTGATATATCCAGAACACTTCATGTCTTACTTCGCCACTTGTTCATGAATCAAGAGGCAGTTATGTGAACAGAACACAGGAATACTGCATGGGTTAAAGTAAGGAGCGTTGTACATCAGGGTGGTATCCTCTCACCACATTTGTTCAATCCATATGCTGAGAAACTCATCAGAGAAGCTGGATTAAATAAAGATGAGTGAAGCCTCTAGATGGAGGAAGGTTTCTTAACAACCTACAGTATGCAGATGACATAACCATGCTTGCTGAAAGAGAGGAAGAATTGAAGCACTTGCTGATGAAAATTAAAGATTGTATCCTTCAGCATACGCATTTCACAACTCAATGTAAGTAAGACCAAAAGCCTCACAACTGGACCAATATGTAAATCATGTTAAATGGGGAAAAAAGATTAAAATTTTCAAGGATTTTTTTCTTACTTGGATTCACAGTCACTGCTCATGGAAGCAGCAGTGAAGAACCCCAAAGATGCATTGCATTAGGTAAATCTGCTGCACAAGAGCTCATTGGAGTATTGAAAAGCAAGGATAGCATTTGGGGGACTAAGGTGTATGTATGTACCTGACCCAGACCATGATACGCTCAATCATGTTGTGTGAATGGGAAAGTGAGACATCAAATGAGAATAACCATGGAAGACTATATGCTTTGGAAATGTGGTGCTAGAGAAGAATATTGAAATACCATGGAATGCTAAAGGAAAAAATGTTCTTTATTGGAAGAAGTAATGCTGGAGTTCTCCTTAGAGGCAAAGATGACAAGCCTTTGTCTTAAATCCTTTGGACATATTGTCAGGATAGACAAGTCCAGGGAGAAGAACACCATGTTTGGTAAAGCGGAAAGGCAATGCAAAAGAGGAAAACCCTCACCAAGATGGATGGCTGCAGCAATAGTCTCTGAGGAAGTAATCCTTGCCAGGATGCTGTAGGAGCTTGCCATGTTTCGTTCTGTTTTGTTTAGGGTCTCTTTTGGGGTCAGAGTCAACTCAATGTCACCTAACAAGAACTATATCATGACAACTTCAACCTTTTCTCCATTTATCATGTTTGGATTTCCTCCCCCCCCTTTTTTTTGTCTTCTTTACACTGAATTGTTATCCATCCTCAGTCTGACATCCTTGACATCCATAAGCAATAGTTTCAAGTCCTCCTCAATTTCAGCAAGCCGGGTTTTGTCATCAGTCTACTGCAGGTTGTTGGGTAAGCTTGTCTTCAATTCCATCACTGCATTTTGTTCATATAAGCAAGCTCTTCTGATTATTTGCTGAATGTACAAATTGAATCGGTATTCAATTTCATTTTCAGACACTGTCAATATTTTTGAAAACTATGGGGTTTCAGTGGCCAATTCCTGTAAAGTATGTCCATTGCCTGGATACCATGCTGAGACCTGTTCATTCAGGAGACCCTGATGGTATTCAAATACTAGTGACATAGCTTCCCAAATGGCAGCCATACACAAGCCAACAGAGTATGACACACCAAGTCCTATAATATATTAATAGGATTCATTTTAAATTCTGTCTGAAAATTTCCAAAACTGTGTATAGTTGAGTCTTATTCTAATTGGCATAGTTTTTTAAGACTGTCTTTTGTCTTCTAGCTTGACTGGTGATTTTTTTCTCTTGAAATTGGGAACTAATGTATAAGGCTAAAAATCAGTTAGTTATTTATTTAGTTGTCCTTGTTTTAGAAATATTTTTTGAGCGGCTGAGCCCCAATGGCGTAAGTGGTTGAGTGCGGGACTGCGGCCCATGGGTTTGGCGGTTCAAATGCAGCAGCAGCTCTCTAGGAGCAAGGCTGGATAGCTCCCATGACCACCAGAGGACAGTGATGCCCCCCTCCCAAAGAAATATCTTTGAGTCCAGTTTTATTCATCATGATCCATTGTACATCAGAGTAAAAAACTGCTTAATCATGAACTGTCTTCACACTTGTTCTCAGGTTTCTGGCATTGCCACTGTCAGTCCATCATGCTGAGGGCCTTCCTTTTCTGTGCCGCCCTTCCACTTTACCGAGCATGAGAAGGCCTTTTCCAGGAATCGATCTCTTCTGATATCACGTCACAAGTGTATTTTCAGTTACATTGCCTATCAATTGTACCTGTTGATACTGATATGGAAATGAGGCATAGATTGAGGAGAAGCATCCTGTAGTCTTGAGGAAGAATTCTCCTTTAGCAAGCTTCTGACTTTGAGTTTTAACCTTCACATGTGATTCTCAACTTAAAAAAAAAAAAGTTAGAATGCTAGAGAGAATCAGAGTGTATTGTTTCCTTTCTCTCAATGCCAAAACTACATGTCTGGATTTGAGTCTTTCCTTTTCTTCATAGTAGTTAGGTTATGACAAAAATCAGGTTTGTTTGACTCTAATAATGCAGTGTCCTTGGAGTTATGCATTTTTTAAAAAAACAGAAAACTACATTTAAATGTTTATGGTTATGAGTTTTATTGTATTGCCTCCAAAATTATATTGAAATCATAACTCCTATAACTGTGAATGTAAACTTATTTTATAAAGCTTTGAAAATGTTTTGTTAAGATGAGGTCATAACTAGAATAGTGTGGATTCTAAATTTACATGTTCTGGGTCCTCATAGAAGAGACGAAGATGGATAGACACAGGGAAAGGGGAAAGGGTTTCCTGTGATGCTGAGCTTCAAACAATGAGCTAACATGGAGATGTGAAAGAGTTTCTCTCTGAGTTTAAAAAGGGTTAAGATAGCAAATACACTTTTTAATGTTTATCATCTCCATAACTGTGAAACAATAAACTCATGTTAGTTAAGAACAACTACTTATGGTATTTTGTTATGGCAGCCAGAGAAAACTAATAGAGTTAAGGAAACTATAAGAGTGGTAGTGGGATGATTTAGGAAATGAATACAATTCCTATAGGAAGCTATTTCTCCCTCCCCTTGCTTGCCAGAAGCAGAGGAGGATTTTCCTCTAAGCTTCACTGTGAAAATATGTCAGAGATCCTGGAGGTAAGATTATAAAAGTGGTGGACTCCTAAGACTGGGTGTGTTAGTCCGGATAGACTAGAGGAACAAATTTCAGAGACAAGCATATAGGTATAAGGAAAGTGTTTATATACAAAAGAAATGTGACCCTAAGAAGGCATCCCAATCCAGTCCAGTGCATAGTCATAAGTCCAATAATAACCCATATGCCCAAAATCAGTCTATAAAGTCTGCTTCCAACTCAGGAAGTCACAGATCAGTGGGTGCAGAATTCTGGCACTGGCAGGGGTCTCCCCATGGCTCCTCGCTTCCAGGGCTCAGGTCCATCAACAGCATGCCACTCCAGCTTCAGAGGTCTGTCTTCATCAGGGCAAAGCCGTGTGGTCTCTCCACCGAGTACTCCAGCCTCCCAGCCACCACCATTCTGTGTTGCCTGTGGTTAATCATCTCTCTAAACTAACTCCCAACAACTGGCGAAGATAGCTTCTCATCTTCACGAGGGAAATACCGCGAGATTTCCCTGGAGTCTCAGGTGAAAGCCATGCCCACACAGAGACCTAATCGGCTACTCAATGGCTATCTCCAGATTAACAGGCCAGACTCCACCCCTACATTTCAATCATAAAATTAACATAAGTACATGACTGCCACACTGGGTCTCAGAAAATTCTGTTTCTTTCGAACTGTTTCATGTTGAGTCTCGATAAAGTAGTCAATTGGTTTTATGTCTTCCCCATTTCACCACATACTAACTACCATAGTGATGATTTTTGTTCCTAGTAATTGGCTTATTTGTCTCTCCAAATTTGACATTGATAGTTTTCTTGTTACCTTAGTTTTCTGCTGTATCTAAGATGAGTTGTTGATTTTCCATTTTTCAGTTTCATTCTTTTGGGAACAAAAGTGATGACTTCCAAAGTTAACATGCTTTATCTGAAGCCAGAAGTCTTTTGCTTTATTAACTTTAAAGGCATAACTGAATGTCATTTAAGAATATGTTCAAATTCATGTAAATAGTCTTTTTATTATTTCTTTGAAAGATTTGTTCTCACCACTAATATTATATAAAATTTTCTACCAACATTTGCTTATAGCTCTAAAACTGTAATTTTCCTTTCATAAAACATCTGTTTTAGTCACATGTCTATGTGCTTGGCTGGCATATGTGCTTGAGTATGCCTATGCGCACATGTGTTTACATGCTGGATTAAAAAAATACACTTGTTATCTTTTTGGCCCAAGCTGTTGGGATACAAATTATAAATAATGTTCTGTCATAACACACAGTATAACACTATGGAAACTACTGCACACCTTTTAACTGCTCTTTTGGGGGGGGGCATCACTGCCCTCTTGTGGTTGGAGTAGGAGGCCCAGCCTTGCTCCTGGAAAGCTGCTTCTGGATTTGAACCTCCAACCCAGTGGGCCGGAGTCCCGCGCACAAGCAGTATGCCACCAGGGCTCAGTGCCCTTAACAGCTCTTTAAATATATTTTTCCCTTTGAAATGTTATGTTTTTCTTATAGTCATCTTATTCTTGCATTTTTATGTACAACAAGTATGCAGGAATTTAGTTTGAGATCTATTGTTTAAATAGGAATAATATATTTAAATAGGAATAATATTAACTTCTTTGATTAAAAATATTTGTGAAGTAGTTAAAAAACTATGTGTAGCAATGCTACATGCTACTTACTATCTGGTAAGTAGTATTGCATTCTGGGTACAGGGTCTTAGAATCTACAGAATGGACCTGAATATTTTATCACAAAGCTGTTCAGCTACTTGATGTTCTTTGCCTGGGTTTCCTTACATACAACATAGAATTAAGTAATATTTAATCTTAGAAGCATATTGCAAAGATTTTAAACAAAGCATGTATTATAGTATCTGATACTTGGTAACTGATTAATAAGCCTTAGCAAGTAATAAAGTAAAATTTAAGAAGAGAAATGTGTTTTTGAAATTGAAGCTTGCATTTATACTTTAATATAAATAGGTTATTTTCTGTACAGAGATGAACAATTATAATTTGGTACAATTTAAAATAAAATATTAATATGTGTACACACGCTATAATAATTTTATTGGTGAACCTTATCTCATTCATACTATAGCCCTGATCTTTTGATTCCCTTTTGTTATCAAAACTTGAAGAACGACTATAAAGAATACAGTTCGAATCACTTGGAGGTTTCAAAAATGCAATTTCATATGGGTGAATTAAAATGCAGAATATTCTAGGGGAAAAAAACACATAAATTTCCCTCCAGCATTCTCTAGACTGCTCGTAGAGGAGCTTGGAAATGTAACTTTTATACCTGTAGATCATTGGTGAAGTGTTGACTATACAAAAAAACAACCAAAAGGCTAACATACTAGTCTGGAGGGGTGCTCTGGTCGTGTAATGGTTAAGAGTACATCTGCTAATGGCTAAGTCAGTAGCCAAAACACCAGCTGCTTCAAGGGACAAAGATTACTGGTAATCTTTCTATTCCTGTAGGGCTACAATCTCTGAAACCCCCTGCTGTTCTATGGGGGTCGCTTTGAGTCAGAATCCAATCAATGGCAATGAGCTTGGTCTTCTGAAGCTACTGCCTTGGAGCTCATTGTGGATCATAGCAGGCCTGTAGAACAGGGTAGACTTGCTCTTGAGGGATTCTGAGTCTGTGGATCTTTATGGATGCAGAATAAAAGACCATTCACCCATTGACTGGCTGGAGCATTGGAACCACCCACAATATTTTTTTAGGAACTGAGTACTTAACTAGTGAGCAGCAGAGGGTGCCAAAAATGAACAAGTGCGATTGTGTTTGACTGGTTGAAAATACATGGAAAATGAAATTGAAAGAAAATGGAAAATGTCCAGGACTTTTTGAAAACCTCTAGTATATGAGTGGGCACCAATCCCACCAAAGAATGATTTTTTTTCAAAGTTATGTACTTAATGTTTTTTTACAAAACAACCTTAACACCCTCAAAGTACTCTTCATTACACTTAATACATTTGTCAAATCTGCATTTCCATTCTTGTAAACATTTTTCAAACTTATAAGTTTGGATGACTAACAGCATCTTCCTCACTTTCACCTTCACTTTCTCATCATCAAATTGCTGTTCTTCCATGTCTCTCTTCATCGGCGGCAATAGAAAGAAGTCACATGGAGTGAGGTAAGGTGAGTATGGTGCATGGGGCTAGAGAGGCATGCTGTTTTTTGCATGAATATGGCATACTGAGATATCTGCATGAGCAAGTGCAGTGTCATGGTGGGAAAACCAGCCCCCCATTTGCTACAAAGCAGGTATTTTTTATTGTACACTGTTAAGCTCTCTTTTCAGAACCTCGAAATAGAAAGTTTGATTAACAGTCTGGTGAATAAATTCCAAATCTACTATGACTTAACATACTCATTCAAGAAGTTGACAAAGTCCAGAATGAGGTTTGTCATCAATCAACATTTAACATTTTTAGAAAAGAGAAAACTATTCATATACTTTAGTTTTTCCAATCGTGCTGTCCTTGTAAGCTGTGTTCAACAGCACAACAATTGAACACAGCTTACAAGGACAGCACTACTAGAAACAAAATTTCACAGCTGCACACTGCTATCTTAAATCAGTTGTCATGGAAAAAGAAGCTTTGAGCAAAACTCCTTTTACTAAGAAGTTGAGTGTGACCAAAGAGAATCTTCCCACATGAAGCCACTGTGTGCACTAACTCAGAGTGGGTGACTTGGTGCTCACTTAGAGGAGGAAAAAGCTTCAATACACCTAATGCAATTTTAGGGCTTTGGGGGATAGCCCCTCATATGATAGTCTTTTGTAATGATTTCCAGAAGTTCTTTGTGTAGTTCAAAATTGAACCCTCTTTCATTTATATATGTTATAAACTGAATTCCCCATTTGTCTGTAAGTCGTTCATATTTGGTGGCTTCTGTGTTGTGATGCTGGAAGCTATGTCACCAGTATTTTGAATGCCAGCAGAGTCATCCAAAGGGAATGGGTTTCAGCGGTGTTTCTGTAGTTAAAAAAAAAAAAAAAGACTACAAAGTAGTCTGTTTACTAGAGAGGAATTAGCCAACAAGAAAGTCATGGACAGCATTGAAACATTGTCAGATACTAAAAGTCTCATGAATAGAAGCAGAATATTGTCGGAAATAGTATCAGAACATGACACTCTCAGATCAGCAGTGACTCAAAATGTGACTGAGGATGAGGTGCCTTCTCAAAGTTCATAAAACCACAGTGCTACAGATGGTGGTAAACCTATGAGAGTAAAACCTTGGGTACATTGGTTTGCTAAAGAGGCATGACTCAAAATGAGAAGAAACAGCAGCAAAAATCTATTAATCGGAACTTGGAATGTATAAATCATGAATCTGAGAAAATTGAATATTTTCAAAATTGAAACAATATGTAAAGATCAGTATCCTAGGCATTAATAGACTAAAATCTACTGATATTGGACATTTTAACCAAAAAATCATATTCTTTATTATATTGGAAATGACATATTCAAGAGGAATGGCATTGGAGTCACAGACAAAAGACATTTCAAAATCCATCTTAAAGCACAGTGCTGTCATTGATAATATCTATCTATAGGAAATCCAATCAATACAACTATAATTTAAATTTGGGCACCAATCAATGAAGAAGTTGTAAAATTCCACCAATGTCTTCAGCCTGAAATGATTCAAACATTCAATCAAAATGCATTGATAAATATTGGCAATTGGAATGTAGAACTTGGAGACAAAAAGGAATAAACAGTAGTTTGAAAAAAATGGCCATGGTAAAAATGAAGCTGGAGATTGCATGATAAAATTTTGGGCGGTCAGTGAAATATTCACAGCAAATACTTTGTTCAACAACATGGACTTCTCCAGATTGAATACACAAAAATAAAATTGACTGTATCTGGGGGAAAAGATGATGGAGGGGCTCAATACAAGTAGCTAAATCCTAGGCTAGGCATCTACTCTGAAACATATCATCAATGGCTTATGTATAATTTCAAGTTGAAGCTGAAGAAATTTAAAATAAACACATGGCAGTGTACAGCCTTAAGTATATTCCACTTGAATTTTTAGAACACCTCAAAAACAGATTTGTTGCATTGAATACAGAGATGACAGAAGATCAGATGGTCTGTGAGATGGCATTACGAGTATAGAATAGTATTCATATCATATGCAAGTAAATTTTGTTGAAGATCAACTATCAGGGATTGCAGACATACATTCTCAAGGAACTTGCAAAGGTACTCACCAGCTTCAGCCTAGGACATGGAACAAAGTATAACACTGCTGGCATAAGATGATGTTGGTTAAAAGCAGAACATGTCAGAAATATGTTTGCTTGTGGTTTTCTTTTACTATGAAAAGGCATTCAATTGTATAGATCATAACATGAGATAAAGTGAAATGAAGGGTACAACAATGGATGCAACCATAGCCATGATTATGAGGACAGCTTAGGATGGGGCTATGTTTTGCTCTCTTTGACATCAGACTTAGTCTGAACCATTTTGACAGCATCTACTAAAATCAAAAATGTTGCTATTTGCAAAAAGAACAAGATTTCAGACAATATATCTTTTAAAGAATTCAAAATACTCATATTTTGATAAATCACAGAGGAGTTTAAGATGAAGACAGCAGCAGAATACAATAAGACTCCACAGAAGCTTTATAAACAAATCACTTGTAGACTCTTCTGGCAGTCACATTACATCCATTCCACACCATGATTTGGTTAAAAAAAATCAAGTTAAATGAAATTCACATTTATCTGATTACCACATCAGATCACAACATGGAGGATGAGTATATTGTTACATATCTTCTCCATCACTGGAAATTAAGTAGGCACACACCTTTAACCATCACAGGCAGTCTTACCCTTTCCTCATACCTGGGAATCCCATACTGTTAGACATTTACTGTTAGTTCACACAATAGTTGGTTAGTTGATCATTTACTGTGGTGGTTTTCTTTGGCTGGAAGAACAAAGCCAGTGAAATATGTATATGTATGTGGATAGAAAGGTTTATATAAAGAAAATGGCCCACCCAGTTGTAGAAGCAGGTATGTTCTAAGTGTGCGTATGTTTCACATTTGTGGTTAAGATATCAATTCAGGGACTGATAAACCCAAGATTATAAGACCAGGCTGGAGAGGCAAATGAATCCAAGGAGGCAGGTTTAGCCTGTGGCTGGGGTCTACTCCATGAATTGACAGGTCATATGACAGGTCAGCAAAACAGAGGTCAGCAAGCCATGTGCAAGATCCAGACAAAGCAAAAACCAAGGCAGCTTTTCAACGGCATCTACTGATATTGGAACTAGGTCACAGCCTCGAGATGATCTTCTATGCTGGGTTCCTAGGTCTTCACTGCCAGAACATTAAACATCTTGGTCTAGTCAAGTTGACACAAAATCTGAAGTATGACAGTTAGGTTTGCAAAAGATTAAGTAATGAGAAAATCAGTAAATAAGGAATAGATTCAGATCTTGGTACAATAGAGTTCAATGTGTGATGTTTTAGTTGGCTCCTCGTGTCTTATTTTATACCCAGTTACAAGAGAGAATCCTTTTACATAGTGAGGAAATAAAATAGACTGCCTTTGTGTTGTTTGCTCGTAGTCCAGGAATTGACTCTTATTTGAAGTTGACCTTATTCTATTGGCTTCTGTACTCTAAAAGCCGATATATGTGACAAATTATGACTGAAGTGGGTATGTACTGAGAACTATAGGAATCAATAAGCTGTCTAATGCAATATTTGTCCACAGTTGCAGACAAACTCTAGGAAATATGTCTAAAATGAAAAAAATCTTCATTTGTCCTGTCCAGATTTACTGAATTTTATGTTAACATACACTTTTCATGGGCTGCTTTGTAATTTCCAAATATGGTGAGATCTTTCTCTGCAAGTAAAATCTAATAGATTTTTAATCGTAGATTTTTAATGTTTTTAACCTTCACTTAAAAAGCAAAAAAAAAAATTATGAGATAAATGGTAAGAGAGAGATAAAAACATGAGAAAATCAGTACTACTCCCATAAAGAGGTATAGCCTTGGAACTCCACAGGGGCAGTTTTGCCTTATTCTGTGGGGTAACTATAAATCAGAATTGACTCAGTGGCAATAAATTTAAAGTCAACTTTTAGGAATAAGGGGGTTTGTAACTGGAAGACGTTGAAGCATTTCAGGTCTAAATGAGGACTAGTTAGGAGAAAGGGCTTTACATGACAAAGGGGACAATTGGTTAAACTTTAACCCATCACTACTTCTTGATTCACTTCGTCCATAAGTAACCATGAAGTCAAACACAGGATAATGGCTATAGCTTCTTCTTTCTAAGTCTTGTGCACATTTTCTTATGCTCAATTTTAATCAGAAACTATAAAAAGAAATGGTATTCTAAGAAACCTAGTTTAAACCTGACCAAATTGACAAGATAGAAAACTAACATGCACAACTGCCATGTTACTATTTAAAAATTAGTCCTCCGCCATATCCATGTATTAGATCCATAATTATTTAATAAGCACTTGCTGTTTAAGAGGTTCCTGTGGATTGTGAAAGATGTATTTTTTAAGCAAGATTGCTCCCTGTTTTCCTTAAAGTATCCTCCTTCCATCTTGCCCCAGGAAAAATAATTTAAGAAATAAACACTTGTAGTTAATGTCCTTCCAATGCTCTTCATGACATCCTTCCTTACAATAGCCAGTTGTCATTGACTTCAATCCAAAGGCCATCCTTATGAGTGTCTCCATAGAGTGTTTACTGGTGGATTTTTTAGAATTCGATTGCCAGATCTTTCTTTTAGTTCATCTCTTGGTGGACGTGAATCTCTTATCTTTAACTTAGTAACTGAGTGTGTTAAGTATTAGTACCACCTCAGGATTCCATGTTGACAACAAGAATCTGAAGTGTTATCTAGTAGATGAGCAGGCTGTGGAAGGAGGAAGAAAATGTCTTCAGAGAGAGAGGGTTGTGTGATAGGAAAACTGAAAATCATGATAATACTGAGTCCCATAGAGGAATGTAGACAATCTTTGATAAAAAATATTACTTATAAAGTGGTTGTGAATATTATTCATGTTTCCCTATACCCATTTTGATAGCGATTGAATCATTCAAGAATTGCCATCTTTGAAATTATTGTGCTAAATAAGTGTGTATTTTCATTGTTTTTACTGTTCTCACAACAGATGTTTTAGAAATAATTAAACCCAATGTAAACATCATTTTATTTTAAAATCTCAATTTAAATTTGACCCAACATAGAATATAAACAAGCACATGTGTTTGACCAAACGTTTACCCGCCCCCCCTTCCATCATTTCCTAGTAACAGATTCCTTACTTCTGGGTGGTCACCACTGTGGTTTTTGTTTCTATACAAAAAGTACATAGGACAACTTTCTTACAGACTAAAACACAGTGGATTTTTGTGTACATTAGACTACTGGAAAACCACATTCATACTTAGTTTTCTCTGACCATATTATCTTCATCAATCTTTGTTTATGAATTATGTTATACTATCTTATCCTTAAAATAAACAAACAAACAAATAAACGTGTTAATATGGAAGGAAGAAGAGAGTGAAAATGTCAACTTCAATCCAGATAACCAATCCAGATAGTCAGAGCTATGGGGTTGATGTCAACCCATGGTGGCCCTGTGGGGAGGTTTTAAGACTGTCCACCTTTATGGAAACAGAGAGCCTCAATTTTCTCCTGTGGAGTGACAAAGGGTGGGGTTAAGCCATCAATATGGTAGTGAGCAGCTTCATACTTAATTCACAGACCCACAAGGGTTATGAGATTAAAAAATTAAAATATCTTTTTGGTCAAGTAGATGGTGAAAAATAATTACACAAAAAATTTAAATGATGTCTATATTTACAACAAGCCCTCTGTATAGAAGTGTATCTTGACAGTAATATTTATACATTTAAAAAATTGCACATAAAATTAGCAAGAATATGCAAATTGTCAGTAATGTAAAGACCAATTATCTAGTTGGGGCTTTCCATAGTTAGAAAAAAGAATTCTACTGTTTGCTTAAATACTCTTCAGTATTTAAATGTGAATGTATGTAAATTTACATTTAAACAGACATATGTAAATATTGCTTTTGTTTGGGGACCTTTGCATGGTTTTCTTGGCTATCATTTTTATGGGAACAAATTGTGAGATCTTTTCTCTGAAGAAGCATCAGAGTGAGTTTGAACTACTTACCTTTCCATTAGTAGCCAAAGTATCATCAGTGCTTCTTAAGCAAATATTAGGAGAACATAAAAGGATCTTGAGTACTAAAATATATAATGAGTCCATAAATAGCAAGAAAATGCTACTAATGTAAAGGCAAGCAGATTATTGTAAATCAATAGGAAACACAAGAAGAAACTTCGGTGTTTGAATATCTGTTTACATGGCCATGTCTACTAGTGATTCAAATAAAATGAGGTTATTTAAAATTAATGACTAAGTTTAACTGGTGAGTGATGCTAGATTTAAAATAGTTATAAGATATAATTGGGGGGCTGAGCCCCGGTGACGTAGTGGTTGAATGCAGGACTGTGGCCCACAGGCTTGGCGGTACAAATCCAGCAGCGGCTCTCCAGGAGCAAGGCTGGGTAGCTCCCATGACCACCAGAAGGCAGTGATGACCCCCTGCAAAAAAACATATACTTGGATATGCATATTTTATACAATGATATTTTTATTTAAATCATTGGAATAAGAAACATACTATAGATTTCCTTGCTATCCATTTATGGACTGTGAAAATACAAAGCACGTCCCCAAAACACATAGGTGTGCTTGGGGAAATGATAACAGATGAGAGAATGAGCTCATGAGTAAAGCAAAGAATGCTACCTGAAATATAGGTCTATTTCTGATTGCCTGGGGCAGTCTTGGTGCCTAGGTATTTTACTCTGCATTATTCCAGTAATTGGAAATGGGTCCTAGAAGTTAACGAACTGTAAGTGCACCTGGTATGGTTGTAAAAAGTAGAGAGAGGTAGTGGGGGAAAGTGCATAATTTTGAATTAAGAATAACAGACCGTAAGTTTGATGGTCAAGTAGGAATAAGAAACAAAATCTTGATTTCACCTGAGAAAGGGTGTTGAGAGCACTCAAGCCTATGCTGTGGAGAATATTCTGATGAATTATTACCTACCAGTTTATTACACAATTGTTAGGAGCTGGCTGGTAGACTTGCTTATAAGTCAGCCCCCTTTGAGAATGGACTGAGCTAAAGAAAGTTGTATCACCAAGGCCATGTCCCATTGCAGCATGACTAGCAGCCAGTGGCTGAATGGTACAGGCATGAAAATGTCTGCCTTTAATAGCTCAATGAAAGGCACAGATATTACTTTGATGGTTAAGCTATGATATTTCCAAATGTTTCATATGTGTGAAAATTGGACAATGAAATAGAAAGTTGATTAGATTTGAAAAAATTGAATTATGTTATTAGTGAAGAATATCTAATATACTGTGGGCAACCAAAGAACAAACTAATATTGAAGGAAATATAGTCAGAATATCTCAAAGAAGTGGGAATCATAAGACTTTGTATTGCTTATTTTAGATCTAGTATCATAAGGACCAAATCCTTGGAGAAAGACACTGTGTCCAGTACAACACCGTATCATTTAAAAAGAGAGATTCTCTCAATCTTAAAAAGGGATGATCACCCTCGTGGCTAAAACAATTTTGCCCCAAAGCTTAGATGTTACAATAATTGTAAGGACAGCTGAAGACTCAGCAACATTTCATTCTGTTAAAGGGCTAAAATGTAATTCAAGCATAAAATTAAAATTGCAGAATCAAATAACTTGCTTCTTTGAAATACTGAAAAAATTGAATAGCAATGGTGAAAGAATAGCTTTATTTCATAAATGAAGTCTTTCTAGGTAAACTAAAGAAACTAACAAAATATGTGAACGCACACCTTTTTATATCTTTCACATGAGCACATACTCAAACTTGAGTCTGACAGCAAAGGCATATTATTCTTTTTTGACAGACTGTGATTGAAGTTCTCAGGAAGTGGATGACTTCTCTATGCCTTTTTAATTCGGTTTTTGTGCTTGCTCTCTATTACACTACACTAGTATAATGGAACTAGCCCACCACAGCACAGACAAAATTGCATGAACATTAGAATTTTGTCAGTTTCATAAACATGTTAGAAATGCTCTTTTATACTTGGAATCTAAGTAAAATTTTGATGAACATATCTAATGTTTGAAATGTGCTATGAAACAATTACAGGCATTATTTTTATTTACCTCCCAGATTTAATGATATTTAATCAGTCAATTTGTTCAAAGTATATTGAACTAATAAAGTTTTAACCTCTTGTAAGTAGTGCTGCTTTTTCATAAGCTGTGAAACACATAATCAAATCAATAACAGGTCTGGTATCATTTTCACCTCATGCTTATCCTTATAATTTTCACAACTGTTGTTTTTCCCTCCCATGTTTATTTTAGGAGGTTAAGTGGATTTTTAGAATTCGTTATTTATCAACACGATTTCTTTATTCTAATTATTTTATTTTTGATTAGCAAGATGTATTTATTTGAGGAAACTGTTGTAGTAGTTAAGAATTGGTCTGCAATTTGTAACACACATTAATGATCACACCTCCGTGTTTTGAAAAGTTTCACTGATATTCTCAGAAAATTGCATGGTAAGCCTGAGAAGTAGGAAGATATAGACCAACATTAATGTATATCCATTTTACTATTTCCCCAGATGTGGTACCAGGAGTGGGGTACTAGAGAAACAAATCATAAAATGGAAAGTAGATGTATGTTTGACTTGTGCCTCATGGTATTGTTACTTCTTGGGCTAGCCGGAAGTCAGATATATCCTTGCAATTTACTGAGTTATTTTCTGGAAACAATATTTGGAAGTTAAAGTTTTGATTATTTTGTTTGGAAACTCTCTTTGATTATTCCTATATAAAATGAATATTGTTAATATATGTCTTCAGCTCAGGGGTAAAAGCCACCATTTAAATGTCTCAGAACTTTTGCTGCTCAAGGACAATGGTTAAGAAGGTCAGAATGCCTGACTGAAAACATGGATCTGTTTTGATGCCTTCAGAGACCTAATTAAATGTTTTTGTGTAAACAGTAGTTTAGATAAAGATATAGATAAGCTTAATAAGTGTTGACCTTGACTGTTTTAATAAGTAAGTTTATTTTCTGGCTGTGATGCTTATACTGATTTCTTATGCCTATTATTGTAAATATAAGGATGTATATTGGGAATGTTTATTGGGAAGTATGAATGTTGGCTTTTAGTGTCAAAGTCTCCCATCTGTTTGGATTCTGTCTTTGGTTATGAAATGGCAAAAATTAATGTTGTTAATGTATATTTTGAGGTCAGGGGTAGAAATAACCATTTGAATTTCTCAGAAACCATGTTGCTTAAGGAAAATGGCTGACAGAAGGTCAAAATGGCTGACAGAAAGAGTGAATCACTTCTGATGCCTTCAGAGGCCTATTCCAATATTTGTGTAAATAGAATAGTTTGATAAGGATTTAGATAAGCTAAAGAAGGATTGAAATGGATTGTTTTAAGAATTTTTAGTATCAGATTGTATATTGTTAATGCTGATTTCTTGTGCTTATTATTATAGATATAAGGATGTATAGAAATGTTTACTGGGAAGTATGAAAATAGAGAGCTTGCAAACCCACTTGCCTCAAGCCATTGATTTGATCTCTAGATGGATTTAGGACATGCCTTCAGAGTAATCTCTGAAGAGACTACTTCGAATACTCAGGATATTTGCATTCCAAGAGATTTGCCTACAGGACAACATTGACAGTTTAAAGAAACTCTGGATTTGAAGTTTGAACTCTAGTGGATTTTGTCGAAAGCTGGAAGGATCTGGAGCCATGAAGAAAACTCCTCTCTAGGATTGAATGTTAAAGGAAACCTGTGGAAGACTGAAATGATTGCTAGGTTACCACCTGGGTCTACTTGTTGAGTGGAAGTGGGAGAAATGCAGCAATAAAAACACAGGTTGAGTCTGGCCACTGACACCAGTGGACCTGAAACTAAAGGAAAAGACAAGAGCTGGTTGACTGCTCTGAAGTTCATGATGTAGCACAAGAGAACTAGGTTTGTTGAGAATTTGTGATGGGGCCCTGGTCTACGGCAAGGCGACCAATGGACACTCTGGTGAGGCTAAGTGAGGCAGTCCACATTGAGTTGACCAGAACATGACCAGGTGAAAAGAAGATATTTGAGTCTGTGAACTGGTGCATATTGCTATAGCCTTTAGAGATGGCCTGTCCTGATTTAGCTTTGCTTATGGGTGAGAACTTCACAAGGTTCAAACTAGAATGAAGATTCTTCACTTTGAAAAATATGATTGTATCCTCAGAGCACTGAGTTGATGTAAGTGGGCAATATAGAAATTGGATACCAAAAATAGAGGGGACAAAGGCATGATGTGGTTGTCTTACAAACTCACATAGGTGGTGTAATATATATTCACAGGATTATAGGATTGAGGTGTGGGTGTTACCTAATTGCAATTATAAGGCATAGGATATTTTTGTTCTGTTCACTTATAGAACGTTATGTTTAAATGAAGGTGATGCGTGTTGAATTATATGCATTTTAGATTTATCCTGTTAGATACAGATGTGATTTTATTATTGTTTGTTTGAAAATTATATATGGTTACATAGTTACATGTAAGTATAAAATTGACAAGAAGTGGTCTGTGGCTGTCACCTTAACTGGTGTCAATTTGAGAATTAAGAGTGTAGGGATGGCATCTAACCTGTCATTCTGTAGCTAGCTGATGAGACCTCTGTGGGTGTGACCTTCTCTAAGAATTTTGGGAAATGGGTAATTCCTTCTTGGAGGTGGAAGACACTATCTCACCCAACCCTTGGAGATGCTCTACTGACAAGACACAAGGCCAACTCCCTGTGAGACATCTCAGAGGAGAAGCCATATGGACCTACCCTGATGAAACTAGACTTCTGAAAGCCACATGGACCTACCTTGATGAAACTAGACCTCTAAAGTCAGAGGAGCCACTTGGTGACCCCTCCCAGTGTGAGATGTTTACAATGCTACTAGATCCAAAGGCATTCTACCCATCTAGCTTGTGATCACCTTGCATTTGGCATCAATGCATGTGTTTCATGAGCCTGAAGACTTTATAGACTGGTATTAGGCATATGGGCTAATAACAGATTTGTGACCTTGGACTGGACTAGGTTGGGAGGCTTTCTCAACGTTCCATTTCTCTTGTAGATATACATATGCATGTTTATGAATTTGTTTCTCTAGTACATGGACTAACACACTGTATGAAAATGATAAGTTTTGTCTGCTTACTTGGTCCAGCTCCCCCACTCATTTTAATACCCTTTCTTATGTTTAAGAGAAATAAACCAAGGTCTAAAAATTGGCAATAACTTGACATGTTAGTTTTGCTGCACCTAGCACGGTTGTTTGCACATGTGTTTGACACCTAAGATTGTATCTGATTGACTGTGCTGTATATCACACTACTGCTAATCAAGAGTTGTATGTCCTTTCATATTTGCTATATCTGCTTATATAGAAATGCATGGATGTTTCTTCTACTTTCTCTTAAATCAAAATACATATATGTCTCTGTACAAGGCTGATATTTTAGTGCCAGCCTTCTGCTGCTTCTTCATTTGAAGGCTTAAGTAAAGAAATATTAGCCTTTAAGCTTATTTACAGAATTCCATTATTTCGTAGGTAGTATTTTTGTCCCTCTTGTCTTGTTATTTTTTCTTGAATAATATTCTTGGCATCTAGAAGCTACTCCACAACTTTGGAGCATTGATTGCTACATATGACTTTTTATACATTTTTTTAACTTCAAGAATGTTCCATCCTTTCAAGAATAGTTTTAACTCAGAACTAGTTTAATAAATAAGTTATAGGACCACTATTTTTTATAACATTCTCAGATCCTATATAAATTTAGGAGGAGATTACACAGGACATCCAATTAACACAAATAACTAATATAAGGATCTAATATTTACATAAGAAAGGAATGTAATATAACATAATCAAATATTTATTTGTATTGATTATTTTGAAATATTAAAATAGCTCATATGTCTCTATATGTCTCCATATTTTCTCCAATAAGCATGCGTTCATTACCACGACATTAAAAATGATGAATATTTTAAAAATTAATTTTAAAAATAAGGGGTAATTATTTTATCTACTGAATTTATGAACTTATAACTGGGTGTCTTCCATTTGTAACTTAGTGTATTTATTTTCTTGCTAGTTTCATGCTACATAATGCACCTTAAAATTGCATATTTTTTAAAAACCACGTATTTAGTTTACAGAATGTGATGAGAATATATTCTTTCAAATTTCAAATAAGTTTTCTTTGTCCTTAATTATACCTCTAAATAAGAAACTATTTAAAAATTAATAACAAAAATAATAAGGCAACAATCCATGACAGAAAAATGGGAAAAAATACAAGTACAGATATGTGTGTAAAAAGCTTAAAATTTTGAAGGGTAGTTTTGAAGTATTGGCCATCCAACTAAAGCACACTTGTCTAGGATGCAAATTCATAAACAAAAATAGTTGCACAAAGTGAGAAAGGCATGAGTCTTTGTTTACTTCAATATTATTTTTAACATTTTGAGACATTCCAGTAAGTGATTTGAATTGCAGTTTAGGAACCAACTGAGTCCACAGAATAAATATGACAGTTTAATGCCATTTGAGGATATTGGCATTTTATAAAAGAAATTGTCTTGTAGTGTAGAGGGTGGCTCTGGCTCACCCCTCCTTTTCTCCTTCTTTCGCCAGGATGAAGATCATTGCCACCAGGTCAAAGTGCCCTCTTGCCAATTTTAACACTATGGAAGTAATTTGAAAAGGGAAACTGAAAGGGATGAAATGACTCAAGATAATTAGGGCTTTTATACTGTTTCAAATAAGAGAAACTGCTTATAAAGATGTTGCAGAGGAGGCCCATATTCCCATATAATGATAATGTGCCCATTTTCAAAACAATTTGCAACTATCATGAAAAACACAGCAATTAAAAAACATTTATTTTCTCTTTGTTATCATACCCAAGTAGCTATCCAAGTTCTGTTTGAGTACCTCCAGTACAAAAATAATAAAATATGCTTCAGAAATCATATTGCATCCTGAAATTAAATGCACATTTCTTGGCTATTCTGTGGCCTTCTTTGGTATTTGTTTACAAGCCCTAGATCTTAGGAGATAAAGGCTAAGCTATATACATCTTGTCAAAGGCCTTTCTCTTTTCCACTGTCCCTATAAGAATTGCTATGGTAGATGCACCTTGGGCTTCGACTCAAGTACCCCCTCAACACAAGAACACATTCTTCTATAACATGGCACTCTGTGATACTCACCTTTCCAGTATGACTGCCGAAGACAAAGTGGGTGTATAAGCCAATGTGGTGAAGAAAACTGTTAACGCACAGCTATCAAAAGATATGACATCTGGAGTCTTAAAGGCTTGAAGCCAAACAAACAATCAGGTCGCTTAGAAGCAACAAAGCCCACATGACAAAAGCACACCACCCTATGTGATCACGTGGTGTTGATAGAATCAGGTATCAGGCATCTCAGACCTAGGGAAAAAAAATCATAATGTGAAGGGGGTGGGGGGAGGGAGGAGTGTGGAGTGGAGGCCCAAACCAATCTATAAACAATTGGACATGCACTCACAGAAAGGTCGTGGGGAGAAGACAGGCCAACCAGGGTGTGGGATAGCACTGATGAAGCATACAGTTTTCCTCTAATTCTTTAATGCTCTTCTTCTCCCCCTGCCCCCCACACATGACCTAATTCTACCTTACAAGTCTGGCTAAACTAGAGTATATACATGTGTACAAATAAGAGCTGGAAACACTGGGAATACAGGACAGATAAACTCCTCTGGGCCAATATTGAGAGTAGTCATACCAGGAGGAGAAGGGGAAGGGTGGGTAGAAAGGAGGGACTGATTACAATGACCTACTATAACCCTCTCCCAGGGAGATGCACAACAAGGGGATAAAGGGAACCTTTGGACAGTGCTAAACATGAAAATTAATAATAATTTATAAATTATCAAGGGTTCACGGGCAAGGAGAATGGAGGGGGAAAATGAAAGCTTTACCAAGGACTCAAGTAGAATGAAAATGCTTTAACAATGATTATGGCAGTATATGTACAAATATGCAAATATGCTTGATACATGGATGGATGGATTGTGATAAGAGTTGTATGTACCCCCAATAAGATGATTTTTTTTAAAAAAGAATTGCCATAGTAAATAATTTATAGCTGGTTTATGATATGGAAACTCCAGTTTGCTATTATCTGTACTTTTGTAGATTTATTTGCATAGAAAATTTCTTATCTATCACATTAACTAACAACAATAATAATAGGATGTTAAAATATATGTGCAGTTACTTCTATGGAAAAATAAATAGGCAGTTTGTGTCAGGCAGGGTTCTCTTAGAGAAATAAAAATCTGGACACTAGTAATTCTCTTTATATATTTATATAGAGAGAAAGGTCTATAAGATAAGAAAGAAACAGTTAACTCTCTATAAAGCAGTACCGATTGCTCGCTGCAACTCACTTGCATGAGACAGCTAGAAGACTGGCAGTCCTTCAAATCTTGAGGGCCGCTGACTAGTCCTCTGTAGAGCAATCCAGGCTATCTGGTCACAGGCAGCAAACAGCAGAGCAGGTCGCTAACACTCAACCAGATGACAGAGTCCAACAGTCCCCAGCTCAAGAGCTGTATATCCCAGGAGCGTGGCAAAGTAGGGCTTGAAGGAACCCCAACTCACAGCTCCACAGTCCACGATTAGGTGTCCCACGGGTAGTGTTGCTTGGAGGTCAAGGCACAGGGTGAACAAGGCAGCTCTCTGGTCCAAAGATCCGGAAGCAGGAGAGAGAGTGGGACTCGCCGACCCCTTCCTATCTCTGCCCTTCAATTCATCCCGTGTGTTCATTGGCCGTGCCGTCACAACAGACCCACCAATCTTCTGTGGCCATGTTGGCATAACAAACCTACCCATCACACAGTTGAATAAAATTAGCTTATAATATAGAAAAAAAGAATATACTTATGTATTTATTATAGCAAAATATTTAAGATTTCTTCTGAAACATAAAAGTTCTATGTACCCTGTATGCAGTTTCCTCATTCATGTTCCAATCCTGCAATTCTGATTGTAGTTTCTCCAAGATAAATGTGTTTGCTCGACAGGGAGTCCATGGTACTGTCAATATTCTTCACCAGCACCTTAAGTCAAATACATCAAATACTTTGATGTTCCTATTTCAATGTCCAACTTTTCACATTTCTATGAGGCAATTGAAAAAGTCATGTTTGGGTCAGGCCACCTTAGTCCTCAAAATAGCATCCTTGCATTTCAGCACTTTAAAGAGGCCTTGTCCTACAGTTTAACCCAAAGTCGTGCATCTCTTGCCTGTTGCTTCTATGAGCATTGATTGTGGATCCAAGTAAGGCAACTTCAACGTTTACACCTTTATCTTGATGGACCTACTGGTCCAGTTGTAAGAGTTAGGATTTTCTTTACATTGAGTTGTAATCCATACAGAAACTCTGATCCTTGATCCTCATCAGCAAGTGTGACGTCTTAACTGGACTATGATATAAATAAAACCCACCATGCATTTTCTATATAATATGAACCCCAAAGGGTTCTAAGCAATTCACATATATCAAATCACTCAAATTTAAGAGGTTTACAATATTATTATATTAATTTTACAGTCCACAAACTGAAGTACAGAAAGAATGACTAAGATTAACTGATTTAAACTTGTTTCACAGAGTAAATGAGGGACAGATATGAGACTTGTATAATGTAGTCTGGTCCAGTATCTGTGTGTTTAATTGCTTCACTATACACTCCCTAACAAATTAGTTTCTCTACATTTCCATATATTTTAAAGAAGGTCACAGAATGAGACATTCTAAGTCAATACATATATTGAATACTAGTTATTCCATAGTTTATGTCAGAAATTTAGGAGAAGTTTTTTAGCTAAATGATTCCGTACTACTGTCTCCTGGAAGGTCTCTTTCAAAATGTTAGCCCCAGCTGTGACCATCTAAACGTTGTCAGTAATGTGACAATGTGAGTGATTTGAGAGATCAAGGCAGATCTGTCTTTTCTTTTATGGCCTAGCATTAGCAGTGGCAGCTGTCTATTTTCACCACACCTACTGTTCATTGGGATGGCAGCTCTTGTTTTGCCATGGAGAAATTCTATCTGAAGCCAGCCTTTAAAGGATGAGAAAATACTTCTTATGATCAGCCTTCAGAGGTTAAGTCAGGCAATGGACAAAGCAGTTCTGTGGATCAAGAAGGATGTAAGCTTCATCTTTACTTTGTAAATAACTTATTTGAAAAAAAGAAAAATATCAAGAACACAATGTCTATGACAGCTTCCAAATCTGAAAGATTAACATTTCAGCCTTTTTTTCTTTTTGCTTCTTACATTTTTTCACCATCCTTCTCAACTTTAAATGTTGATTAATTTTGATCAACAGGATATATAGAAGGATGGTTATTCCAAAGCACAAATTCAAGAGTTTATTAACTGTTTTAATGTCTTTGTTCTCTCACTTTACATAGCATATGTAATATTACACAACAAGCAGGTTTGGTAAGATAAATAAGAAAATTGGTTAGATTATTTATTTAAAATAACTTACTATTGCAAGATCATGTTGCTAAATAAGTTTAATTTATTTATAACAAAAACAAAAAAGCCTACTTTAGCAGGATCAGATTGATTGAGACATCTTTCTAAAGTTTAATTTCATATCTTAGTGAAAACTATAACTTAAAATATATTTGTGTTAGTCCGGATAGACTAGAGGAACAAATTTCAGAGACAAGCATATAGGTGTAAGGAAAGACTCTATATACAAAAGAAATGTGACCCTAAGAAGGCATCCCAATCCAGTCCAGTGCAAAGTCATAAGTCCAATATTAACCCATATGCCCATAGTCAGTCTATAAAGTCTGCTTCTGACTCAGGAAGTCACAGGTCAGTGGGTGCAGAATTTTGGCGCTGGCAGGGGTCTCCCCACAGGTCAGTGGGTGCAGAATTTTGGCGCTGGCAGGGGTCTCCCCATGGCTTCTCGCTTCCAGGGCTCAAGTTCATCAACAGCATGCCACTCCAGCTTCAGAGGTCTGTCTTCATCAGCATGTGGTCACTCCACCGGCTACTCCAGCCTCCCAGCTGCCACCATTCTGTGTTGCCTGTGGTTAATCATCTCTCTAACTAACTTCCAACAACTGGGGAAGATAGCTTCTCATCTTCACGAGGGAAATATCGCGAGATTTCCCAGGAGTCTCAGGTGAAAGCCATGCCCACACAGAGGCCTCATGGGCTATTCAATGGCTATCTCCAGATTAACAGGCCAGACTCCACCCCTACATTTCAATTATAAAATTAACATAAGCACATGACTGCCACAATATTTGTTGTTATTGCACCTCTAACATTTCATGTTTGTTTTTCCTCTGTGATTTCTTTGCGCTTTAACTGAAGATTCTTATTTTTCTGCTGAAAATATAAGCTTGCATTTCCTTAGATATATACTTGACATCGTACTTTCTTTTCCCTTAACAATATTATTCCATTTTCCATGGCCTCTGAGTTCGGGTATTCTTTTGTACATCAAATCTAAAATTACCATACACAACATCTTTAGTATCTGCTATGTACTCTCCATGTTCATTACAAAAGTTTCAGTCAGCATTTTAATCACCTCTGACAACTCTGCTAGATATATCTGATTAATATTCTAGATATTATCTTACTAGATAGCTTGAAGTTCTTGAGTTATCAACTCTAATGTAAACCAATGTGTTTGGAATTAGAAAGAGGGGTTTACAATATCCATAAATAGTAACAAGTGTTTAGCATAAAAAGGGCAAAAGGTTAAAAGTTCTGATCTATGTGGCATAATTATATAACAACTGATTGAAACAAGTACGTACATGCATTGATTAATAGAGCTGATCACTTCCTAAATGAAATTTTTAAAAGTTATAATTTGCTTCAGTGTAGCATTCAGATAATGCAATTTAGTGGATAAACCAATATTATTTGAGACATCATTCTTTTTATACTTGGCAATAAAAGCAACATTCAGAACCAAGCAGAATAATAATGAAAAAGGAAGAAGCAGAAGAAGATGGAGAAGAAGAAGAAAGAAAATATCTCACCGAGTTTTAAGTTTTTTGTTGCTTTGATGCTAGAAAAGAACTTCATATTTTGCCTAGAAATCTCACAATTGACGCTGGTATTGTCTTTGGCTCTAATTTAGCCAGTATATTAGATAGCAGGAATTTTATGTGTCTCATGATAGATGAGTGGCTAGTGAACTAGAACCCCTTACTTACTAGGCTGAAGTTTCTGTAGAAAGAATTGTGGTACTCTAGACTTTTTTAATGTGTAGGCTAACCTTACCACAATTAAGTCATAATGTGGGGTGGACAAAATTTGGAAGGCGATATTAAAACCAATGAAAACACTTTTAACCAGATTATTTTGGCTACTGGATGTAGCAGGGACTATAGATTTAAAGTGTTATGCAACTACAGCCAGAGAATTTTAACTTTCAGATTAATGGAGCTATAAAGATAAATTGCTTACTTACTTTTCAAGTACAGAATGCATTCAAAACTGAAGTACAATTATGGACAGCCATCTTCTTGTGAACATTAATAAAAGTTTGACCAAACCTAACCCTAAATTATGCTTTCTGCAACATTTTTGAGTCAAATGAAAACACACACACACACACACACACACACACACACTCCTAAACCAATTATAGTAACAGTGCTGTGTAGGAAGTTTGATAATATAAGATACATTTTGACAGCTTTTTTTTTTTTTACTGGAATCTTATCAAGACAATCACTAAAGTGTTTGGGAATGCTTAAAATGAAAGGGATGCTAAATTTGTAGCTGTGCCTCAGTCACTGCAGGCCCAAGAGTTTGAAAGTGATTTAGGGTGTATGACAGTGCTACCTATCCTTGTAGTCAGTCACATTCTATAACTGAGATGTGCCAGTGATTAGTACAAAATAAATTATTTAAGTGAAATTCCACATTGTTCAAAATGTGCATACCATTTTTGCAAATATGCTTTTCAGACATCCTTGGCCTATAAAGTAGAGAAAGGGGATCCAAAAATTGACCCTGATGATTAGGAAATAATCAAGCTCCAGGAGTCTGCAAATCCCTGAAAGAAGTGCCTAGGGGCACCCCACTATAGTGAGCCTCAGCTCAAAGGCACACAGCTCCTCTATGTGAATCAGTAAACTCTTCTCCCCAACTAAGTACCCAGAATAAGCTCCCTCTGCAAGCCAGCCTCTTACACAAAAACATTCACCTTGTCCATTTCTTGAGGAGTTCACCACTCTGTTTCACCCTCTAGACACGGGTAGTGTTGTTCCTCTGAAAGTGTACTGTCTTCTGGATGTAAGAGGCTCCATTCAAAGGATCCTAGGCCAAGAGGATGCACTCCATTCCCAGTCTCTTGCTGGTAATGAGGTCCTTCATCCTTATTCTGAGAGAACACATTTTATATACAAGAGAATAGAATTTTAAGGGTCCGTGCTCACAATTACTCACAAGTGAGTTCTTTTTTTTTCTGGGGCGGGGGGAGGCATCACTGTCCTCTGGTAGTCATGTGGGCTACTCAGCCTTGGTCCTTGAGAGCTGCTGCTGGATTTGAACTGCCAAGCCAGTTGGCCGCAGTCCCGCACTCAACCACTCCGCCACCAGAGCTCAGCCCAAACTCACAGGTGAATTCTATCAGTATTCTTCCCCACCTTCCAACTTGACTTATGCAAAAAAAGGTCCTTTGATGGGTGTTAGAGAATTTGGCTCGATGAACTACTTCAAATAATTCACTACCTCTGAAATACTTTATGGAAATTCACTACCTTATGGAAATTCATATTACTTCAAAAGTTATTTTCATTACATTCAAAAGATTTCATTACTTAAAACATCATTCATTAGCAACAACATCAACAAAACTCAAAGCATAAAATAATTCAGTCTTAACTACGAGTACAAGAAGAAATGTACTGAAATTGTGGTATTGTTTGCACCAATCTTAATATGACTGAGTGATTACATTATATGATATGTGACATGTCAGCCAATGAATCTATTTATATAATAATTCAGCGTTTAAAATGTGTTAAGGCATACAAAAGATTCTGGCCCCAATATACTTCTTATACACATGCCCCCCTCATACCTCTGCCTTTTGACAATTTCAAAGGGTATATAAAGTAACCATTTTCCTCTCTGGTATTGTTAATGTTGTCCAAATATGTGTCAGTTTTTCTAGGTAGCTTTTTCTTAAATATCCAAGTTAAGTTATATGTTTCCCTTTGATTCCTGCAGTCTAGGTCACTGGTTCTTAAATTTCAGTATGCATCAAAATCACCCAGAGGGATTGTTCAAATACTTATTCCAAGAACCCATTCACTGAATTTTTTTTATTAGGTTTGTCAGGGTTGTGGTCTGGCATTTTGTATTTTTAGTAGACCCCCAGGGAATGTTGATACAGATAATCTATGGATTGGAATCTGCAAAACCCTGTTATAGATTTTATTTAAACATGGTAAAAGTTTAATGACAATGTAGAGAAGAAAAGCTGTGGGATCTTCATGTACTGTTGGGGCATGGCTCAAAATGAGAGCAAACAGCTGCAGAAATCTAATAATTGGAACTTGGGACAACTGAGGTAAGAATCTAAGACATTTGGAAGTTGTCGTAAATGAAATACATCACATAAAGATCAAGATCTCAGATCAGGATGAAGTTTAAGAAAATTAAAACAAGTAAGGAGAGCCAAAATATGACCTTCAGTCTATTCCACTTGAATTTCGAAAACTTTTCAAGAACATATTTTACTCACTGAACACTAATTGATAGACGACTCGATGAACTGTGGGGGGACATCAAGAGCATCAGTCATGAAGTAAGCAAAAGGTCATTAAAAAGACAGGAACCAAAAGATCAAAATAGATGTCCGAAGAGACTCTGAAACTGCCCTTAATTAGAGATTAACAAAGGCAAGTGAAAGAAGGAGTGAAGTCAAAAATTAGAACTGAATATCTCAAAGGTCTGCTTCAGAAGACAAGGCCAAATATTAAAATGAATTTTTTAAAGACCTAGAATAAGAAAGGCAGAAAGGAAGAACACAATCAGCATGTATTAAAACAACAGAGCTCAAGAAAACAATCAAGACTTGATTTTTAATATTGAATGATTCCAAGGGCAAAATTATGAATGGTGCAGGAAGCATCAAAAGGAGATGGAAAGAATCCACAGTGTGCCAAACAGAAGTAGTCAACAGCACACCATTTCAGGAAGTAGCTTATAAGCTAGAACCAATTTTATTGGGGGAAGAAGTTCAAGTTGACCGGAAAGTATGAACCATAAAGCTTCGGAAATTGATGGAATATTTATTGAAATATTTCAGCAAGGTGATGAAGCCCTGGAAGCACTCACTTATCAAAGCCAGGAAATTTGGGAGAAAGCATCAACATATTTGTAGTCATGTTGTACCAGTTACTAGCTGAACTAGCTCTTTGATAGATAATGCTATCTTTTTAGCTTCCACTGTATTTATCTTGATTTGAAGTTTTTTTATGTGCAAAAGCTAACTGCTATTTTATTTATTTTTTAATATTAAAAATAATTTTATTGGGGGCTCGTACATCATTTTTCACAATACATAAATAAACTAACTGTGCCAAGTAACTTCACATGTTCGTTGTTGTCATCATTCTCCAAACATTCGCCTTTCCCCTTGAGCCCTTTACTTGGCTTTTCCATCTTTTCCCCTCTTCCCCTGCTCTCCCTTCCCCACCAACCCTCAATACTTTATAAATTATTATTGTTCTGTCATATCTTACACTGCCTGACCTCTCCCCCAACCCACTCCTTTGATTCCCATCTTCCAATAGGAGCTTATGTGTATATCCTTGCAGTTGGTTCTGTCTCTCCACCCCACCTTCTCTCCACCCATCCAGCAGGTCCAATCTCACCACTGGCCCAAAGGGGCTCATCCGTCTTGGTTTCCCCATATCTCCAGCTCCCTTTTCTAATAGTGTACCTTCTCCAGTCCATCTGAACTTGTAAGGTAGAGTTGGGACCATGATGGTTGGGGGGAGGAAGGCTTCAGGAACTAGATGAAACTTGTGTGCATCATCACTGCCCGGCTGCTCCCTGACTAGTCTGTCTCCTCCCCATGACTCCCCTGTAAAGGGGTGACCAATTACCCACCAGAGGGATTTAGGTCCTCACTCTGCTTTCCCGCTCATTCGTAATTATGTGATTCTTGTTCTTTGATTCTCAAGACCTGCCCCCTTCAACCCCTCTTGATCACACAGACTGGTGTGCCTCTTCCATGTGGATTTCGCTGTTTCCGCGCTGAATGATGACTCATTTATCTTCAAGTCGTTGAGACTCCAGATAGTCAATCATTTGGTATCTGTGCACCATCATTTCTTCTACTCTGTTTGCCTCTGTTTCCATTTGTCTTCAGCGATCATATCAGGAGTCAATAGGTCCATTGATTTTGATTTTTGTTCTTTGATGCCTGATTGTTTCAGCACCTCGTGATCACACAGGGAAAAGAGCTTCTTTTATGGTGGGTTTTGTTGCTCCTGAGCTAGATGGCTGCTTGTTGATGCTCAAGCCTTTAAGACCCCAGATGCTATATCTTTTAATAGCTAGGCACCATCAGCTTTCTTCACCCTCTTGCTCATGCACCCACATGTCCTCAGTGGGCACTTTGGGGATGTGTGCACACAGTGATATGTGTTTCTCCACACCCCACCCCCCATTTGATGTCTGTTGCCTAGACCTTTCACCACCTTGTTGACTCACTGGCTGTTGTGCTTCTTCTGTGTGGGTTAAATGGTCTACTCAGGTTAAATGGTCTACTGTTTATCTTCAGGCTTTTAAGACTCCAGACTATATATCCTTTGATAGCTGGGCACCATCGTCTTTCTTCACCACATTTGCTTATGCATCCATTTTACTTCAGTGATTGTGTTGGGCCAGTGAGCCTCATAGAATACCAGATTCATAGAACAAAGAGTTCTTGCATTGAGGGAGCACCTGGGTGAGGGCCCAAGGTCCACTCGCTACCCTAGTATTTGACCTATAGATATATTACATATACACATATGCATTTGTTATATAGGCAGTCTGAAAACCAGCAAGTGGAAGTGATTGTAATGAAGTATTTGTTGGGATTAGGGATTAATTGGGAATTAGTACCAAAGTTTCAAAGTGAGAGCAAATTTAAGTAACATTAAAAGGTGGGTACCTATTGCAGATTAAAAGAACTGAAATACTCCATTTGACCTAAGACCTAAATGGCTTAGTATGAAGTGTATGGCAAATATCTCAAGTTTATAGATTTGGACATTGCTTGATTCAAATCTCTTGCTTTGTGGATGTATTTGGGACATATTGTCAGGAGAGACTGGCCCCTGGAGAAGAACACCATTCATGGTAGAGAGACAGTGAAAGAGAGAAAGCCTTTAACAAGGATCAACACAACAATTGTGAGGGCACTGTGGGACTGGTCACTGTTTTATTCTGCTGTGCATCTAGGATTGCAATGGATGGAAACACTCTGACTCGATGGGAACTAACGACAACAAAAACAGATGGAAACTCAAGACTACCATATAGTTTCTAGTTTCATCATCTCTGTACTTTTTTTTAAGACACACCTCTTTACTTCTTTATGACACATGTCCAGCACGCTTTGTCCTGCCTCTGTGAATAAGCATTATTGGAAGTTTTGTCTTATCTCAACCCTCATTGTGTGTTTAAATAGTGTCCAATCACTGAAGATTTTAATCAGTGGTATCATAGTTACGAGTTGGGCTGCTACCTGCAAGATCAGCAGTTCAAATCCTGTAGCTACTCTGTAGGAGAAAGACAAGGCTTTCTACTCCTATAGAGAATTCCCATTTCAGAAACCCACAAGGCTCCTTCTTTCTACTCTTTCCTCCGGTTGTCATGAGTTGAAGTCCTCTTGATGGCAATGAGTGTGCTTTGGGATACATTTGCACTTTCCTCTTCTCAACAATATTTTAAAATGTATATCATTGGCTAAGTTAACTAAATTGTCAACAGTCACCATAGGCCACATGTGTATGGCTTATAATGTTCCCCAATATAATGATACAGATGTCTTTCAAGCAAACCAGGAACATATATGAAAGCCATAGCTATATAAAAGGATTTTGAGAACATACTTAAGTGTGGTCTTATTCTAAGAGAAATCAGTTCTTATGATATGACCTTACTCAATTCTTGCTCTTATGAAGAGGTAGCTGTCAATATGGGTGCAGGGCAAAGTGTCCAGAAAAAGTCAGTGCCCAACTGTCACAAGGATTCACATCTGAAGTCATAGCGGCTTGCCTTAAAGCAAACAGACACTTAAGTAAAGTGTCAGCTAACTCCACATAAAGGAAACATGTCAGGCTGTGTGATATGAAGATTGTAAATAAGAAAATCCAAATCCAGAGGAGCTAATTCTATTAGAGTTTAAATTAAGAGTGCCCAGTTTGCAGAATGACAGTGAAAGCCCGTATCTATTTGCATGTTACCTGAATGAATTAAGCCTCCGGTGAATTCTTTCTGACCCATGACCAGCGATATGAATACCCTACCTATAAGACAGAGTGAATTGGAAAGTGGATTAATGCAGCTATAATTAGGCTAAAATGAACACCTTATATTTGTTTTCCCCTTTGACTTATTTTAAAGTTGCTCTAGATTTTAATATTTTATGGAGTTTTTTTCCTATTGAGCTTTTTCTCTGTTTTTTAATTGGTGTACTTTATAATTTTGTTTTGTATGCTTTTCTTTATATAATGTCAGGAAAGAAAATCTATAGAGACAATATCTGTATTAATAGTTTCATAATGTTATGGAAGGAGAGGCTGGTGAAAATGTGGAGCTAATAATAATGAGTACAATAAAGAAGAAAGTGTTCCAAAATATATTGTGGTGATGATTGCATAACTCTTTTAAGTATAATTAAACTCCTGAGTTATATGATATCTGAGTTCTAAGTCAATAAAATTGTTGCTTTTTTGAGAGAGAGAAAGAGAGAGAGATAAAATAATAGTACTTCCTAAATCTACTGTTCTTATCCCTGGATTGTAGTCCTTAAGTTCTCACTAAATATTACTTTATTAGTAGTATGAATGAATTCATTGAAAATTTCCCCTCCACTCTTTCCTAACATATAATAATTACACACTTGCACTAATCAGCTCCAATAGATGAGGACAGAGGAAGCAGAAATAGGAGAAAAGCCATTACATAGAGGATAATAAACCCCTGAAATGTGGTTTTCTGTGGTAAGTCAAAAGTCATTGTTTATTAAAAGTGGCTTAGCATTTAACAATATGTTCTTGGATTTTCAAAGCTTTGGTTTTTGTTGGAATGCCTGGGTCTTTAAATTAAATGTGGTTGACTTAACATAAACATATCATGCTTTCTTCATCTCCTATATCTGCCTTCCTCAGCACTTCTCCTAGACTCTTCAGAGTTGCTGAAAGCTAGTTCTCAAGTATGACCAGCATAGAGTGTGAGACCGCTTTTCCACCTGAATATTTTATATTTGTACAAAAAATTCTCAGGAATTTTGATTAGGGAACATTTAAATGTAAAAAGTTGAGATGAATAGCTATTCATCTGTGTGGAAACATACAAAAACAAACAAAGAAAAACTCAATAAAAACAATCAAAGAGAGTCATATGTCAGCTTTCTTCTGACCAGTGTTGGATCAGAAGGAGATTTCTTGGTTCTGCCAGGTCTTAAAGAATATGCTATCCCAGGACCCACAATACTGAAAACTGGATGTGCCTTTGTAAACTTCTCACATCTATGTTGTAGTGACACTTATCAAAATGATTTCTCAATTTAATTAGGATGGTGTCTTTGGAGAAAAATAGTGTGAAGTTTTAGAAAGGATTATTACTAAGAAAGAAACTCACTCTATCTACATCAGGAAACCTCCTTAAGTTGGACCCAGTCAATACTAGTATAAAATATGTAAAAGTTGATTTTGTTAATTCTCTGATAATATTGTTTACAACTAATGGGGAGACTTGATTATTTTCCCAGACCTACATGAAAAAACAAACATTGTTAATCACTTCTCTGATTTTAAATCAGACAGTATTCATTATTCTCTTCAAGCAAATAACTGCCTCGTGATCCACAACAGGTGCTTCTTGAGGACAATGAAGTGCTTTAGGGTTCCCATTCTTCTTAATACAACCAATGCCTTACTATGATTCACACAGTCCAATACTTTTTCATAGTCAATAAAACTTACTTGAACAGTTTTCTGGTGTTCTCTGCTTTCAGCTAAGGCCCATCTAGGAATATTTCTCATACCATTTCCTCTTCTGAATCCAGCTTGACAATGTACTGCTGCAACTACTTTTAAATTATCAAACATTTTTACTTGCATATGATATTGGTATTGTTTGATAATATCTGTATTCCATACATCGATTAATAGGTAGTCTTTTGGACACAACAAGGGCATACAGCATGGTTTAAAACCAGAAAGGTTGTGAATTCAGGTTGTTTTGCACCATATTTATTCAAAATACATACTAAGAAAATAGTCAAAGAACTAGGACCAGATGAAAGACGTGGTACCAAGATTGGAAGGAGGATAATTAACAACCTCTGATATGTTTATGACATAAACTTAGTGAATAAAAGTCAGAAGGGCTTGAAGCACTTGCCCATGATAATTAAAGTCTGCACCTTTCTTTTGAATTGCAACTCAATGTAAAGAAAACCAAAATTTTCACAAATGAACAAATGGGTAATATCGCGATAAATGCAATGTAAAAACGATTGAAATTGTCTTGCTTGGATCTATAATCAATCTTCATGGAAGCAGTAGACAAGAAATCAAATAATATACCACAATGGTCAAATTTGGTACAAACTAAAATTTTAAAATTATTTAAAGCAAGCATACCACTTTGAGGAAGCAAGTATTTTCAATTATCTCATGTATATGGACATTGGACAAGGAATCAGAAAGACCAAGGAAAAATTGATGCATTTGTTGGTGAAGAAAAATGGAAGTACCAGGGAGCATTAGAAGATCAAACAACTCTTTAAAGAAATAATTTTATTTGGGGGTCCTACAGCTCTTATAACATTCCATACATCATTGGTATCGAGCGTGTTTGTTTATATGTTACCATCATTGTTTCTAGGCATTTTTTCTACTTGAACCCTTGACATAAGCTCCTTTCCCCCCCCATCCTCCCACCCTTGTGAATTCATCAATTATATATTATTATTGCATATCTTACACTGTCCATTGTCTCCCTTTACCCACATTTCTGTTATCTGTCCCCTTCAGGAGGGGGCTATATATCCAACCTTGTGATGGGTCCCCCCTTTTCCCTCCCTAACAACCCCCTACCTTCATGATTTCGCTTCTTCTACTACTGTCCATGACAGGGTTATTGGTCCTAAATTCCATGTGCGGTGAGCTCTTACCTGTACCAATATGTGTTCTCCAGTCTAGTCAGACTTATAAGGTAGACCTGCATCAGGGTGGCCGGCATGGGGATGTGGAGAGAAGGAAGCAGTCAGGAACTACAGGCATGATGTGTGTTTCAGCAGTGCTTGACTGCACCTTGCATGAACTGTCTCTTCCTCACAAGCCTTCTGTGGGGGGATATCTGATTGTCTCTTGATGGGCTTTTGGCCTCCACTCCACCCTTCCTCATTTGCATCAATATAATTTTTTGGTTTGGATCTTTTGATACATAATACCTGATCCTAACGACACCACATGATCACTCAAGCTGGTGTGCTTTTTCCATGTGGGCTTATTTGCTTCCCTGCTAGATGACCGCTTGTTTAACTTCAAGCCTTTATGACCCCAGATCCAATATCTTTTGATAGTTGGGCATCATTTACTTTCTTCACCTCATTTGATTATGCACCCATTTTGCTTTCAGTGATTGTGTTGTGAAGGCAAGTATCAAAAAGTCCCAGGTTATTAGAACAAAGAGTTTTTGTGGTAAGGGTGGTCTTGAGTAGAGGTCCAAAGTCCATCTACTATCTTAGTACTTAGCATATGAATATATGTACATTGGTCTCTATTCCTTTCATTTTAAATTAGTATATTTACATATGTACACATGCCTATAGATATATCTCTATAAATATATTTTCTTCCTATTTCTTTCCTCTATTTCCTTTCACCTTCCTCCTACCCCACAATCATGCTCACCCACCATTCTGCTCATAGTAATTCCTCTCAGATACATTACACTTGATAAGATACCACCAGGCAGTATACACCCACTGTGTTAGTCCAGATAGACTAAAGGAACAAATTTCATAGACACACATATAGATATAAGGAAAAGGTTTATATATGAGGAACAGGAGATTGATCCAAGTCCAGTTCAAAGTTGTAAGTCCGATATTAACCTATATGCCTGAAATCAATCTATAAAGTCTCCTTCGGACTCATAAAGTCACAGGTCAGTGAGTGCAGAATCCTTGTGCTGGCAGGGGTCTCCACATGGCTCCTCGCTTCCAGGGCTCAAGGTCCATCAAGAGCATTGGCAGAGGTCTCCATGTGGCTTCATCAGGGCAAAGCTGTGTGATCTCTCCGCTGGCTCTTCCAGCTTCTCGGACGCTGCCATCTTGTCTTGTCTGTGACTCATCGTCTCTGAGACTAACTCCCAACAACTGGGAAGGTAGCTTCTCATTTTCATGATGGAAATATCATGAGATTTCCCAGACATATCGGGAGAAAGCCATGCCCACACAGAGGCCTCATTGGCTACTCAATGGCTATCTCCAGATTAACAGGCTAGACTCCACCCCTACATCTCAATCATGAAATTAACATAAGCACATGACTGCCACACCCTCCTAACCATCAATTTTAGATCTCTTGTTGTTCCCGTATGCCTGAGTTTGTTGACTCCCCCTTCAGCTCCCCCACCTCCTCTCCCACATCCCCCCCTAGAACTGCTGGACCTCATGTTTTTTCCTTGGTATGGTTAGTCCAAATCTTTCATGGAAGATGTACAGCCAGAATATTCTTTAAAAGTAAGGATGCAGAGACTTTATCTCAAATAGTTTGGACATGTTCTGGCTTTTAAAATAGTTTCTGTAAAAGGACATAATGCTTGATAAAGTAATCGGTCAGGGTTAAAGAAAAGATTCATAAGGTGTTGAGTTGGTGCAACCAGGGCTGCAACCATGGGTTGATGCAATGCTGCAATCAGGGCTCAGAGACCACAACAATTTTGAGGGTGGACTGGATACCTGATGAATTTTTGTTCTGTGTATGTCAGGTGGTTTTGAGTTGGAACTGAGCAGACGACATCTAACAATAATAAAATTTCGTATCTACTATGCTTCAGGCCATTTGACATTCATGTATTCTTAACATAATACATTGCTATGACTGCTTTAAAGATGAGCAAGCACCATGTTTGCTTATGCACCCATTTATCTACAGCAATCCTATCGGGAGGGTGGGCTCACAGAGAAAGCTGATGGTGCCTGACTACCAAAAGATAAAGTGTCTGGAGTCTTAAAGGCTTGAAGGTAAACAAGCAGCCATCTAGCACAAAGGCAGCAAAGCCCACATGGAAGAAGCAAACCAGCCTGTGTGATCACAAGGGGTTGACCGGAGCAGGTATCAAGCATCAAGGAACAAGAATCACATCATTGTGAATTAAGGGGGAGTGCAGAGTGGGGACACAAAGCCCATCTGTGGGCAATTGGACATCCCCTTATGAAGAGTCGTGGGGAGGAGACAAGCCAGCAGGATGCAGTGAAGTAATGATGAAGCATACAGCTTTCCTCTAGTTTTTAAAGGCTTCCTCCCCTCCAACTACTATCGAGATCCAAATTCTGCCTTACAAATCCACCTAGACTGGAAGGGGCACACTGGTACAGATGGGAACTGAAAATACAGAGAATCCAGGACAGATGAATCCCTCCGGATCAGTACTGAGTGTACAGATACTATGAGGGTGGAGGGAAGGTGGAGTAGGAAAGGAGAGCCGAATGCAAGGATCTCCATAGAACCTCCTATCTGGAGGACCGAGAGTGAAGGAGTGGGTAAAGGGAGTTGTCGGGCAATGTAAGATATGACAAACTTAAAATAATTTATAAATTATCAAAGGTTTATGAGGGAGGAGGAGTAGGGGCGGAGGAAGGGGAAAAGGTGAAAAGCTGCTATCAAGGGTACAAAGAGAAAACCAATGTTTTGAGAATGATGACACCAGCAGGTGTACCAAGGTGCTTGACTAACATATGTATGTATGTATAATGATAAGTGCTGTATGAGCCCCCAATAAAATGACTTATTTTTAAAAGATGAGCAAGAAAGTCAGAATCATGGAAAATTATTCAAGAAAATGACTGTTAGCATATGACTATGACCATATCCTGAGAACAAACCTAGCATTCACATTTCAACAGTTGCTTTTCCTGGGGCAGGGGAATCAATGACTTGTTTCCATATTTTAAAACTGCATTAACTTTTCCAGTATGTTAGACCATTTAATCATTTACCAGCCCAGGTCTTTCTAAGAAGGGTTCACTACTTTAAAAATGAGACATCTACCTTTGATCTTACATATTTTGACATGTCATAGGCTGATAAAACAAATACTAATAACTCTACTTTTATTAGTAAAAATCAGTGGGGCACAAATAGGTCAAAGTCTGTCATTATATCGCTGCCCCTCAAACTCTTTGCCCTTCCACTTTAATTGACAGTTTGTTCTTTTGTGCACTGAGCCAGATAAAATGTTTTGATCTTTAACCAAGTATTCTTATAAAGTACTGGTTAGCATTTTAAAAATAAAAATCTATATTCTGATTTTTATCAGTTGAAATCATGAGAGGGAGTGAGTCAGTTGCATTCTGTTTATGCATTCTGTTTATTCTGATTGATTTGGAGATGCTTCTCAAGTCTCTTGACAAAGACATCAACAGGGAGAAAGAAGAATATATGGGAGATGTGCCACGTCTTCGGTAGCCATGCCTCCCCTCGCTCTGTTTGAGCCGCTCTGACCCCGCTCCCCAGGACCATCACCCTCAGTAACCATGTACGACCGAAAGGCCATGATCGAAAATGCCAGGGTGGGGGGTGGGGTGTCAGAGGAGATGCAACAGGACAGGGCGAAGTGCACTACTCAGGTGCTGGAGAACTACCACATCAAGAAGGACATTTCGGCCCACAGCAAGGAGGAGTCGGACAAGAAGTACAACCCCACTTGGCACTGCGGGGTGGGCAGAAGCTTTGGTAGTTATGAGACACAGGAAGCTAAGCACTTGATCTACTTCTTCAGGGCCAAGTGGCCATCCTTCTCTTCAAATCTGTTCAAAGCAGGGCCCACACACCCAGTGACCCATGCAAAACCAAGGACTGCTGCCTAAATTCCAAATTCCAGAGACTGGGCTCTTCATCTGCCTAAGAGAACACCTTCATCTTTGAACCATTGTTGTGTTGTTTTATAAAGGCCCTTCTCTGTACTCATTTGTTGTGGTTATAAAACAATTAGCAAAACGGGGGGGGGGGCGGTGAGGAAGGGATATATGGAAGATTTCCCATCAAAACAGAATAGTCAAACCCTCTAAGTCTTATGGGAATGGTTTAAATAAAATCCCCAAACTATTTTATTCATAGAACTTTGCTTTCACATTTAAGCTCCTGTGTACTTTAGTAGAAATACAGTCCTTATGTTCCTGATTTATTTTCCACTAACTCAGTTCGACAATATTTTGTAAGCCCTTTTTGATGTGAGGAAAACATGTTATGATGTCTCTATAAAGCCCTTTCTTGTTAAAACAGGAAGGGACAAATTAGCTTAAAGAACAAAACATTGTATGTTTCAAAATACGATTCAACTTTCCAAGAATTCATCCTAAATAATGTATAAATACGATTGTCTTATTGCCTAGTTTAGTTCAAGCATTTGAAAATATCGTTATCTTGAAAACCTAGTTCAGTTGGAAAAGCGCGACTAGATATGAGTGACAGGTATAGAAGGAGGGAACAAATGTGTAACATATGAAGACAATTCTAAACGTTCAGGAGCTAGAATGAAAATAAAGAAATAAGAAATATATGCTTTCTTTGTCAACAGAAGCTCTAACAAGAAAAGACACTTTTGCAGACAATGAGACTGACGGTTTAGTACATTCCTACAGGACAGAAGGTCCTTGCAGTTTAACCATGTCAGTGCAGTATTTTTCAAAATTTTAACTGAAGGCTATTTGGAGGCCTTTAAAGACGGTGTGAAGATTGCTGCTGTTATCAGGTGCTCCTCCTCAGAGAAACCCCAGGTAAACAAGGAAGACACAATGACTGACCTCAGGATGGTTGTGTGTGAGCCCAATTTTGCGGCACTCTGCCAATCCACTTCCCTGAGAGTCTTCCTCTTTTAGGATTAGAGAACACAATTAAGAAGGAGCCAAATGAAGATTGTAAGATGACTGCCTGCTAACTTACCATGGCATTTCTCAAAACATTATTTTTGTTGAGAAAAAATGAGGAGGAGCATTTTCAGAGCACAGGAGTACACTCTGGTAAAGATATCAGGGCACATTTATGCTAAAGCTGTGACTAATTTTCTCAACGCACTCTTATATTATTCATAAATTGCTATGCTTTAACCTTTTAGAAAGTTAGTTTAAAATGCCCAGGCTATCCCTCCAAAACAGAGACCATGACCTTTGCTCTTAGCTGGCCTGTCTTCCTTTGACCGAACCACTTAGACTTCCCAGTAGCCATTGCTGTGGATTTCCTTATCTTCAAGGTCATACTGCTTAAGACATTGTTCATCTCCTGTTAAAATTGTTTGAAGAAAACCTTCAGGATCCTGATCCTATGTGTCAATTTTTTTCCATAGAAATTTCTGTTCTTCTGACAACACAGGGAATCCAGGACAGATAAAGGCCTCAAGCCTAATAATGAAAGTAGTGATACCAGGAGGGTAGGGGGACGGTAGGCGGAGCAAAGGGGAACCAATCACAATGATCTATGTATATCCCCCTCCCAGGGGAGCAAACAACAGAAAAGTGAATGGAGAAAGTGGTGTAAGACATGGAAAAAACGCAGTCGGGAGGGTGGGGGGGTTAAGTTGATACCAAAGGCTCAAATAGAAAAAAAATATTTTGAGAATGATGATGCAAACATATGTACAAATGTGCTTGACATAATGGATCGATGTATGGATTGTGACGAGAGCTATAAGAGCCCCTAGTAAAATTATTTAGAAAGAAAGAAATTTCTATTCTTCTCTGGAGCAAGTTTAGGCTCAACAGTTTTATCCAGCAGAAAGTTTGCTCAACTTTATTTTGTTACCCAGAATTATGTAAGTGAAATCCATCGAGACGTCACTGGTGTGCACTCCTCTTTAGTCTGCTAATAGTAGTTCTGCCTCAATTAGGGCACAATCAAGATTGTTTCCTCACTAATTCCTGTGAATGGTCTTACAGCTGTAGCTTCATCTCCAGCATTTTGTTGCACCTGCTTTCAACAATTATCCATTATAATTGACTGCCTTCTTTTGAACATTGTCCTCACACTTTTCACGAAATATCAATGATTTCACCAATTGTACCCATGCTTCTAATAAAATGATTGTTCATTTTTGCTATAATTTTGGTTTTTTGGTTTTTTTAGTTTTTTTTTTTGGCACCCTCAGGTGGTGGAAGTAGGAGGCCCAGCCTTTGCTCCGTGGAGCTGGAATCGAACCGCCATCCCAGTGGGCCGAAGTCCCAAACACAACCACTATGCCACCGGGGCTCAGCCCCATTTTTGCTGAAATTTTAGTGTATTTGATAGGGGGTCTTTTTAGCTGATGTTTGTTCCTTCTTAGTGATTCAAAGATCCAGCTCATACATGTTAAAACACATTATCGTGGGTCTGTTTTCATGGAAAAAAAGTCAGAGTCCATGAAAAAAATTGTTTTTAAGACTTTACATGAACTTTTTGAAGACCCCTTGTATTTTTCAATGCCGCTTGGGGAAAGTTTTGAATGCCTAGGCTTACTCATTCTGAATGTCTTGCCTTAATCAAAAAAATGTCTTCTTAGAAGTGGCAAGTGCTTTGAGTTGTGGCATAAATGATTGCATTGTTTATTTAGCACTCCATATTCTATCATCTAAGAAGTGACGCTAGTGTAGTGCCTAGGCATCGGGCTATTAACTGCACAGTCAGCAGTTAGAAACCACTAGCTGCTCTGTTGGAAGAAGTGGGTCTTTGGCAATTCTACCCTGCCCTATAGGGCAGCTATGAGTCAGTATCGACTCACTGATGGCAGATGATGTTATTCTAGCCCATTTCATTTTAAAACTATAATAAAATACGGGATCTTTGGGCTGAGCCCCGGTGGCGTAGTGGTTGAGTGCGGGACGGCGGCCCACGGGCGTGGCCATTCAAATCCAGCAGCAGCTCTTCAGGAGCAAGGCTGGGTAGCTCCCACGGCCATCAGAGGGCAGTGCTCCCCCCCCCCCAAAATAACAAAGAAACAAAAATATGGTATTTTTTTTGGGGGGGGGGCATCACTGCTTTCTGGTGATGGGAGTAGGAGGCCCAGCCCCACTGCTGGAATTGAACCTCCGTCCCAGTGGGCCGCAGTCCCGCGCACAACCACTACGCTAACGGGGCTCAGCCCCCCCCCAAATTATTTTCATTGCTATCTCAAAACTATAATTTTGCTACTCTTATGAATCAGGCGACC